>SJXQ01005357.1:0-150670 GCA_006408695.1 Aepyceros melampus
GGGGGGAGGTGGGGGTCGGGACTGGGAGTTCATGTACACTCGTGGCTGATTCATGTCGATGTATAGCAAAACAAATACAGTATTGTAAAGCAAAACAAACGAAAACAATAAAAATTAATTAAAAAAAAAAGATGCGTGTTCCTTGGAAGAAAAGTTATGACCAACCTAGACAGCATGCTAAAAAGCAGAGACATTACTTTGCCAATGAAAGTCTGTCTAGTCAAAGCTATGGTTTTTCCAGTAGTCATGTATGGATGTGAGAGTTGACCATAAAGAAGAGTGAGGGCAGAAGAATTGATGCTTTTGAACTGTGGTGTTGGAGAAGACTCTTGAGAGTCCCTTGGACTGCAAGGAGATCAAGCCAGGAAATCCTAAAGGAAATCAGTCCTGAATATTCATTGAAAGGACTGATGCTGAAGCTAAAGCTCCAATACTTTGGCCTAATGCAAAGAGCCAACTCATTAGAAAAGACCCTGATGCTGAGAAAGACTGAGGCAAGAGAAAGGGACAACAGGGGATGAGATGGTTGAATGGCATCACCAACTCAATGGACATGAGTTTGAGCAAGCTCCAGGAGATGGTGAGAGACAGGGAAGCCTGGCATGCTGCAGTCCATGAGGTTGCGAAGAGTGGGACACGACTGAGCGACTTCACTTTCACTTTTCACTTTCATGCTTTGGAGAAGGAAATGGCAACTCACTCCAGTGTTCTTGCCTGGAGAATCCCAGGGACGGCGGAGCCTGGTGGGCTGCCGTCTCTGGGGTCGCACAGAGTCGGACACAACTGAAGTGACTTAGCAGCAGCAGCAGCAGCACAGGTAGCTATCCGGTTTTCCCAGCACCACTTATTGAAATGACTGTCTTCTCCCCATTGTGTATTCTTGCCTCTGGGGTCATTGATTAATTGACCATAAGTGTGGGTTTATACCTAAACTCTCTATATTGTTCCATTAATCTGTCTGTTTTTATGCCAGTACCATATTGTTTTAATTACTATAGCTTTGCAGTATAAAACTCCTAGAGGCAAAAATAAGCAGAACACTCTTGACATAAATCACAGCAATATTTTTGGATCCCTCTCCTAAAGGAAATAAAAACAAATAATAAACAAATGGGACCTAAGTGAACAAAAGCTTTTGCACAGCAAAGGAAACCACCAAAACAAAAATACAACCTACTAAATGGGAGAAAATATTTGTAAATGATATGACTGATAGGGATTAATATTCTACATATATAAACAGTTCATACAATGCAACATTAAAAAAATTTTTTTTTTTATGGGGAGGGAATTCCCTGGCAGTATAGTGGTTAGAACTCAGCACTTTCATTACCAGGGTCTGGGTTCAGTCCCTGGTCAGGGAACTAAGATCCTGCAAGCCATGCCACAGAGCAAGAAATTAAAAAGGAGGCAAAAGAACTGAATAAATATTTTTCCAAAGAGGAAAGCTGATGGCGAACAGACACATGAAAAGATGCTCAGCATCACTGATCATCAGGGAAATGCAAATGAAAATCACAGTGAGCTATCACCTCACACCTGTCTGAATGGCTATCATCAAAAGAACACAAATAACACATATTGGTAAGGATGTAGAGAAAAGGGAACCTTCACATACTAATGATGGAAATGTAAATTGGTGCAGTCACTGTGGAAAACAGCCATGGAGGGTCTCAAAAATTAAAAACAGAACTACCATATGATCTACCAAATCCACTCCTGGGTATATGTTTGAAAAAAAAAACAAAACCAATAATTTGAAATGATACATGCCTCCCAATGTTCATAGCAACATTATTTATTTGATGGACACTTAAAAGTGTCCATCAAAAGATGAATGGATAAAGAAGCTTATATATATATATATATCACATTAATATACACATATACATAGATACATCACATACATATATACATACACACACACGTGTGTGTGTGTGTGTGTGTGTGTGTCTCCGTGATAAAGAAATCACCTGCCAATGCAGGAGATGCAGGTTCAGTCCCTGCATCAGGAAGGTCCCTGGAGAAGGAAATGGCAACTCACTCCAGTATTCTTGCCTGGAGAATCCATGGGCAGAGGAGCCTGGTGGGCTACAGCCCATGGAGTGGCAAAAGAGTCAACCACAACTTAACAACTATACACAATGGAGTACTACTAAGTCAAAAAAAGAATAATATTTTGCCATTTGGAGCAACTCAGGTGAATTTGTCCCTTGTGGCTCAGTCAATAAAGAATCCACCTGCAGTACAGGAGACCAGGGTTCAGTACGTGCATTGGGAAGATCCCCTGGAGGAGGGCATGGCAACCCACTCCAGTATTCTTGCCTTAAGAATCCCCATGAACAGAAGAGCCTGGTGGGCTGCAGTCCATGGGGTCACAAAGAGTCAGACATGACTGAATGACTACACCCATGGGTGAACTTGGAGGACATGATGCTAAGTGCAATAAGTTAGAGAAAAACAAAAACTACCTGGGATCACTTACGTGTGGAATCTAAAAATACAACAAACTAGTGAATGTGAAAGCAGCAGACTCACAGATACAGAGAACACACTAGTGGTTTGTAGCTTAGGGGTCTGTGAATGGGAGGTACAATCGACTGTGTGTAAGACAGGCTTCAAGGATGTATTGCACAACATGGGAAATATAGCCAATATTTTGTAATAGCTGTAAATGGAGTATAACCTTTAGAAATTGTATAAAATTTTTTAAATTAAAAAAAATGATGACTTTTATTGTGTATGAATTATACATAGACAAAGTATATTTTCCAAAAGTAGCAAACAAACATCTCTCAACTTTCTTGAGTAAATGAGTAAATGGTGATAATGAAGACAATACAGGAGGAAGAGAAAGTCTGGGCTTCACCTAACAGAGTTGTTTACATGAAGTACCAATTTGAAACTATACTGCTATGCTAGGGGCTGGGAGAGCAAGGACGAAAAATACATACTTCCCCTATCTTGAAGGACAAGAATAGTCTAATGGAGGATGTATGAAAACAACCTAGTTTAACACATTATGAGAAATGTTCCCTTAGAGTTATAAACAAAGTGCTTCAGGAGAGAGATACTTAATGTTTTCATTTAAATAATTAAAAATACTCAAAGTTCCTCATTAATAGGTAAAAACAAATGTCTATGTATTCATACCATAGAATGCTATTTCAACAATAAAAAGAAAGTATTGAACATGAAAAATCATGGATGAATCGCCAAATGATTATGTTGGGTGGAAGAGGCCAGAATCATCCCTCTCAGAAAAAAAAAAAAAGGACATACTGTACGGCTCCATTTATATAAAAGTCTAAAAACTGAAAAATAATCTATAGTGATAGAAAGCATACAAGTGGTCATCCAGAGCAGGGAGAGGTGGGAAGTGAAGGAATGAAGGGATTATAAATGTACGTGACAAAGTCTTTGGGGGTGATGGATATATTCATTACCTTGATTATAGTGATGGTCTAAACTTTGAAAGTTTAGACCACTTCTCCAAAGAGAATTAGTTTATACTCTAACTGGCTCAAAATTGGGAAAGGAGTGTGACAAGTTGTACATTGTCACCCTCCTTATTTAAAGGGCTTCCATCATAGCTCAGTTGGTAAAGAATCCACCTGCAATGCAGGAGACCCCAGTTCAATTCCTGGGTCAGGAAGATCCTCTGGAGAAGGGACAGGCTACCCACTCCAGTATTCTTGAGCTTCCCTTGTGGCTCAGCTAGTAGAGAATCCACCAGCAATGCAGGGGACCTACAGAAGACCAGGGTTCAATCCCTGGGTTGGGAAGATCCCCTGGAGAAGGGAAAGGCTACCAACTCCAGTGGTCGCACCTGGAGAATTCCATGGACTACAGTCCATGGGCTTGCAAAGAGTCGGATATGACTGAGCGACTTTCACTTTCACTTTCTCCTTATTTAACTTACATGCAGAGTACATCATGTGAAATGCCGGGCAAGAGGGATCACAAGTTGGAATCAAAATTGCCAGAAGAAATATCAACAACCTGGTTTCACAGGTAATACATACATCCAAACTTATCATATCGGTAATTTTAAATATGTACAGTTCACTGTAGTCAGTAATATGTCAACAAAACTGTTCTTAAAAATGCTAAAGCAATCTTCAGAAAAGAAGACAAGATTATGATAAAGCTGCACTGAATTGCATATGATCTATTTTGTAACATAAATTTCTAACACAAATATAATGAAGAAAATATTCAGGTTGGAATAATGATGTTATCTAAACCTTATTTAGTGTTTACTCTGAGTCAAGCACTTTGCTGTGCCTCTCACTTAATTCATTTCATTCACATATCAAGAGTATACAGTAGATAGTTTTAATATCCCCAAGTTATAAATGAGGAAACTGAGGACCAAGTTAGAAGTATGTTCAATCGGAATATAATAATCACTTTCAGTGGCTTAAACAAGAAATGATCATTGTTATTAAAAATAAACAACAACAAAAACAAGAGGGCTGGAGGTGAACAATCTGGTGTGCTTTAAACTGCCAAACCATGGGGTTGCAAAGAGTCAGACACCACTTGGCAATTAAACCACAACAAAACAACAATGTGGACAAGGATATAGGAAGGCTCTTCTTCCTTCCGCCCCAGAATGCACCACTGTGTGACTACTGCCTCTTAGTTACATGGTAGCTTCTGCACTTTCAGGCATCAGAGGACCTCAGGCAGAAAGAAGCAAGAAATAGTGAAGTGGGAAAAGAAAGAAGGGTCTAGTCTACTCACTGAATCTCCCAGCTTCCCCAGAGGCCCCACCCAGAGGCTTTTGCTTATCATTTGCCAGAATTGTGTCAAATGGCCACCAGAAAGCTACTAGGAAGAATGGGATTATAGATGGAGGCCAAAGGAGCAATTCTTGCCTTAAGTACTAAGAAGTGGAGACAGAATTTGACCTAGACTTATTTCCCAAGCCTGTTTTAATATGAATAAAGTTTTCCATAAATTCTTCCCCAAAGGCATCTTAATATGCCAAGCAAGGGGGAGACATTTCATCCTGAGGATAGGACTTGATAGAGTATGGAATATGGCATGCATGTGGGCATTGGTAAGGGACACATACATCTTTTGAGAGAGTAAGCACAATTAAGGAAAAAGCTTTTCTGTTTTTCCTAAGTGGAAGGAGTATGTGGAAGGAAGGAGTGAAATACAGTGAGCTATAGCTTACTTTCACATACTTTCTAATCAATAGCTTTACCTCTCGTGGTTTCCTGTGATTTAGAAAAGGCCAGTTTCTGCATATCTCATACCTAGAAAGTTTTCTGGTGATCCATCAGGGCACTTTTAACATTCAACAAGTGTTAAATTTTAACATTCAACTAAGTGTAAAGAATTGGCAAGATAGGCAGAATATCACCTCTAGGAAAATATTATAAATAACATTTTAAAACAAGAAAAGAAAAGGACATGATTCACAAGCCTTAAATGTTTCCACAATAACTGAAATCCAAACCAGACTTACTTATAATTTCCAGCCACGAGGTCAACCCATACACACAATGTGCACAGTGTGTGTCAGTATTCTGGTCACCTGAACTGGATGTCACTCACGAATTCAGTAGACAATAGACATTTTTATTGCTATTTATAAATCTATAAATATATAACCTATGGTCAGTGATTTAAACTAGGAATTCACTTTTTCAGTCTAAATTATTAAATTTTCATGATATATTAGCCCAAGCTTCCCTAGTGGCTCAGTGGTAAAGAATCCACCTGCCAATACAGGAGACTCGGGTTCAATCCCTGGGTCAGGAAGATCCCCTGAAGAAGGAAATGGCAACTCACTCCAGCATTTTTGCCTCAGAAATCCCAAGGACAGAGGAGCCTAGTGGGCTACAGTCAAGGCAGTTGCAAGAGTCAAACGTGACTTAGCAACTAAACAGCAACAAATATATTAGCCTGCTCCCCAAACATAAATTCAGCAGCCATTTACTGAGCACCTATGAGCCATGCACTGTGCTAGGTTTAGAAGTGAAATAAAGCAGAATTCCTGGTTTACAAAAGAAAATCACACATAATAGCAATTTGATGAGCATGCTGAAAGTGTTAGTCACTCAGTCATGTCCAGCTCTTTGCAACCCCATGACTGTTACACTGCCAGGCTTCTCTGTCCTTGAAATTTTCTAGGCAAGCTACTGGAGTGGGTTGCCATTTCTTTCTCCAGGGTATCTTCCCAATCCAGGGATTAAACGCAGGTCTTCTGCTTTGCAGACAGATTTTTTTACTGCCTGAGCCACCAGGGAAGCCCTAAGTACTATGGTTCAGTTCAGTTCAGTCCCTCAGTCGTGTCCAACTCTTTGCAACTCCATGGACTGCAGCACATCAGGCCTCCCTGTCCATCACCAACTCCTGCAGTTTACTCAAACTCATGAGTCAGTAATGCCATCCAACTGTCTCATTCTCTGTCATCCCCTTATCCTCCCACCTTCAATCTTTCCCAGCATCAGAGTCTTTTCAAATGAGTCAGCTCTTCCTATCAAGTGGCCAAAGTTTTGGAGTTTCAGCTTCAACATCAGTCCTTTCAATGAATATTCAGAACTGATTTCCGTAGGATGGACTGTCCCTTGTAGTCCAGAGGACTCTTAAGAGTCTTCTCCAACACCACAGTTCAAAAGCATCAGTTCTTCTTCGCTCAGCTTTCTTCATAGTCCAACTCTCACATCCATACATGACCACTGGAAAAATCATAGCCTTGATTAGATGGACATTTGTTGGCAAAGTAATATCTCTGCTTTTTAATATGCCTTCTAGGTTGATCATAACTTTTCTTCCAAGGAGTAAGTGCCTTTTAATTTCATGGCTGCAGTCACTATCTGCAGTGATTTTGGAGCCCCCCCAAAATAAAGTCTGTCACTGTTTTCACAGTTTCCCCATCTGGTTTTAGAAAAGGCAGAGGAACCAGAGGTCAAATTGCCGACATCCACTATATTATTGAAAAAGCAAGAGAGTTCCAGAAAAACACCTATTTCTGTTTTATTGACTATGCCAAAGCCTTTGACTGTGTGGATCACCACAAACTGTGAAAAATTCTGAAAGAGATGGGATACCAGACCACCTGACCTACCTCTTGAGAAATCTGTATGCAGGTCAGGAAGTAACAGTTAGAACTGGACATGGAACAACAGACTGGTTCCAAATAGGAAAAGGAGTATGTAAAGATGTATATTTGTCACACTGCTTATTTAACTTATATGTAATGTACATCATGAGAAATGCTGGGCTGAATGAAGCACAAGCTGGAATCAAGACCGCTGGGAGAAATATCACTAACCTCAGATATGCAGATGACACCACCCTTATGGCAGAAAGTGAAGAACTAAAGAGCATCTTGATGAAAGTGAAAGAAGAGAGTGAAAAAGTTGGCTTAAAGCTCAACATTCAGAAAACTAAGGTCATGGAATGTGGTCCCATCATTTCATGGCAAATAGATGTGGAAACAGTAGGAAGTACTAGGGTAGATGTATATAATTTGCACCACAAATGTCCTTCCAATTCTGATTTTTATTTCCTTCACATTTTTCTTTTTCTTTCTTCTTTTTTTTAAGTTTCCCCATCTGGTTTTAGAAAAGGCAGAGGAACCAGAGGTCAAATTGCCGACATCCACTGGATTATTGAAAAAGCAAGAGAGTTCCAGAAACACACCTATTTCTGTTTTATTGACTATGCCAAAGCCTTTGACTGTGTGGATCACCACAAACTGTGGAAAATTATGAAAGAGATGGGAATACCAGACCACCTGACCTACTTCTTGAGAAATCTGTATGCAGGTCAGGAAGTAACAGTTAGAACTGGACATGGAACAACAGACTGATTCCAAATAGGAAAAGGAGTATGTCAAAGATGTATATTTGTCACACTGCTTATTTAACTTATATGTAGTGTACATCATGAGAAATGCTGGGCTGAATGAAGCACAAGCTGGAATCAAGACCGCTGGGAGAAATATCACTAACCTCAGATATGCAGATGACACCACCCTTATGGCAGAAAGTGAAGAAGAACTAAAGAGCATCTTGATGAAACTGAAAGAAGAGAGTGAAAAAGTTGGCTTAAAGCTCAACATTCAGAAAACTAAGGTCATGGAATGTGGTCCCATCATTTCGTGGCAAACACCACATGGCATGTAGGACCTTAGTTCCCCAACCAGGGATTGAGCCAGCACCCCCACAATGTAAGAACAGTCTTAATCACTGGACTGCCAGGGAAGTCTGAGACTTCAATATCGAAGCACTGTCATAAAACCAATACTGACTACTCTGAGAAAAACACATTCATATGTAATCAAACTCAATCAAAGAGAAGGAAAGTGCAGAGTGATCTCAGTCACACATTTCCCCTGAAAATCAAAAGATAAAACAGATTATTATTATTATAACATAACTGAGATAATCTCAATGATAGCCACTCAAGAATTCCCAAAGCTTTCAGGGAGTCAGTGGACAAACACTAAGTGCTTACTAATCAGAGGCCACTTTCCAGGCATTGTGTTGGATGTGCAGACAAGTACTTTCTCGCACAAAGTCTATTATCTATTGATAAGTCTTACAAGAAGAAAACTATGAAAAAATAAGTGTTCTTAAAGTGTTAAAGTGAAATATACAGAAACTGTAGTAAATAAACAGTCTTTAATCAGTAGTCATTGTCTGACTCAAACAAGTATAATAGGAAATCATGATGAGCAGTTAGGGAAAAGAAAGCAGCACTGAAATAGAGCTTTAAATGATGGACAGGCTATGAACACAAAAAGTAGAATGGTTTAAATGCTAGGAATCACACAAAAGGGCAAAGAGTTAGAAACACACACAGATGGTAGGAGTTGGGTAGGTTACAGAAAGGACAGTCCTGGTTTCCAGAATCAGTTAGCATCAAGCACTGGGTATGAATGTTGGACAATTAAGTCAGATGCACTGAGTGCTATCCTTATTCATCAGAGGGCAAATAGAATGAATACAATCACAGAAAACTAACCAAACTGATCATATGGACCACAGCCTTGTCTAACTCAATGAAACTATGAGCAATGCCATGTAAGGCCACCCAAGACAGATGGGTCATGGTGGAAAGTGCTGACAAAACATGGTCCACTGGAGAAGGAAATGGCAAACGACCTCAGTATGNAATCACAGAAAACTAACCAAACTGATCATATGGACCACAGCCTTGTCTAACTCAATGAAACTATGAGCAATGCCATGTAGGGCCACCCAAGACAGATGGGTCATGGTGGAAAGTGCTGACAAAACGTGGTCCACTGGAGAAGGAAATGGCAAACGACCTCAGTATGCTTGCCTTTAGAACCCAATGAACAGTATGAAAAGGCAAAAAGATTTGACACTGAAAGATGAACTCCCCAAGTTCATAGGTACCCAATATGCTACTGGAGAAGAGTGGAGAAATAACTCCAAATACAAGGAAGAAACAGAGCCCAAGTGAAAACAATGCCCAGTTGTGGATGTGACTGGCGATGGAAGTAAAGAACAACATTGCAAAGAAATCACAGAAAACTAACCAAACTGATCATATGGACCACAGCCTTGTCTAACTCAATGAAACTATGAGCAATGCCATGTAAGGCCACCCAAGACAGATGGGTCATGGTGGAAAGTGCTGACAAAACATGGTCCACTGGAGAAGGAAATGGCAAACGACCTCAGTATGCTTGCCTTGAGAACCCAATGAACAGTATGAAAAGGCGAAAAGATTTGACACTGAAAGATGAACTCCCCAAGTTCATAGGTACCCAATATGCTACTGGAGAAGAGTGGAGAAATAACTTCAAATACAAGGAAGAAACAGAGCCCAAGTGAAAACAATGCCCAATTGTGGATGTGACTGGCGATGGAAGTAAAGAACAACATTGCAAAGGAACCGGAAATGTTAGGTCCATGAATCAAGGTAAATTGGAAGTGGCCAAAAAGGAGACAGCAAGAGTGAACATAGACATTTCAGGAATCAGTAAACTAAAATGGACTGGAATGGGTGAATTTAATTCAGATGACGATTATATCTACTACTCTGGGAAAGAATACCTTAGAAGAAATGGAGTAGCCATCATAGTCAACACAAGTGTCCAAAAATGCAGTACTTGAATGCAATCTCAAAAACAACAAAATGATCTCTGTTAGTTTCCAAGGCAAACCATTCAATATCACAGTAATCCAAGTCTGTGCCCCAACCCAGTAATGCTGAAGAAGCTGAAGTTGAATAATTCTATGAAGACTTACAAGACCTTTTTTTTAATTTTTTTTATTTTTATTTTTTTTTGAGAGTTGATCAGGTTTATTGACCACCTCTTGGGGGAACGATGCTCAGGGCGGCCCGGCGCCAGCACAAAAACATGGAACACTTCACGAATTTGCATGTCATCCTTGTGCAGGGGCCATCCTAATCTTCTCTGTATCATTCCAATTTTAGTATATGTGCTGCTAAAGTGAGGACTTCAAGACCTTTTAGAACTAATACCCAAAAAAGATGTCCTTTTCATCATAGGGGACTAGAATGAAAAAGTAGGAAGTCAAGAGATACCTGGAGGAACAGGCAGATTTGGTGTTGGAGTACAGAATGAAGCAGGGCAAAGGCTAACAGAATTTTGCCAAGGAAACACACTGGTTATATCAAACACTTTCTTCCAACAACGCAAGAGAAGACTCTACACATGGACATCACCAGATGGTCAACACCAAAATCAGATTGATTATATTCTAGGTAGCCGAAGATGGAGAAGCTCTATACAGTCAATAAGACTGGGAGCTGACTATGGCTCAGATCTCCTTATTGCCAAATTCAGACTTAAATTGAAGAAAATAGGGAAAACCACTACATCATTCAAGTATGACCTAAATCAAATCCCTTATCCCTTATACAGTGGAAGTGAGAAATAGATTCAAGGGATTAGATCTGATAGACAGAGTGCCTAAAGAACTCTGGAAAGAGGTTCATGACATTGTACAGGAGGCAGGGATCAAGATCATCCCCAAGAAAAAGAAATGCAAAAAGGCAAAATGGTTGTCTGAGGAGACCTTACAAATAGCTGAGAAAAGAAGAAAAGCTAAAGGAAAAGGAGAAAAGGAAAGATACACCCCATCTGAATGCAGAATTCCAAAGAATAGCAAGGAGAGATGAGAAAGCCTTTCTCAATGATCAGTGCAAAGAAATAGAGGGAAATAATAGAATGGGAAATTCTAGAGCTGTCTTCAAGAAAAACAGAAATACCAAGGGAAAATTTCATGCAAAGATGGGTACAGTAAAGGACAGAAATGGTATGGACCTAGCAGAAGTAGAAGATATTAAGAAGACATGGCAAGAATACACAGAACTACACAAAAAAGATCTTCACGACCCAAATAAGCATGATGCTGTAATCACTCACCTAGAGCCAGACATCCAAGAATGTGAACTTAAGTGGGCCTGAGGAAGCATCACTATGAACAAAGCTAGTGGAGGTGATGGAATTCCAGTGGAGCTATTTCAAATCCTAAATGATGATGTTGTGAAAGTGCTGCACTCAATACGCCAGCAAATTTGGAAAACTCAGCAGTGGCCGCAGAACTAGAAAAGGTCAGTTTTCATTCCAATGCCAAAGAATGTTCAAACTACCACACAATTGCAATCACACACCCTAGCAAAGTAATGCTCAAAATTCTCCAAGCCAGTCTTCACAGTACATGAACCATGAATTTCCAGATGTTCAATCTGGATTTAGAAAAGGCAGAGGAACCAGAGATCAAATTACCAACATCCAATGGATCATCAAAAAAGCAGGAGAGTTCCAGAAAAAATATCTATTCTGCTTTATTGACTATGCCAAAGCCTTGTCTGCGTGAATCACAACAAACTGTGGAAAATTCATCAAGAGATGGGAATACCAGACCACCTGACCTGCCTCCTGAGAAATCTGTATGCAGGTCAAGAAGCAACAGTTAGAACTGGACATGGAAAAATGGACTGGTTCAAAGCTGGCAGAGGAGTACGTCAAGGCTGTATATTGTCACCCTGCTTATTTAACTTATATGCAGAATACATTATGCAAAATGACGGACTAGAAATACCAGACCACCTGACCTGCCTCCTGAGAAATCTGTATGCAGGTCAAGAAGCAACAGTTAGAACTGGACATGGAAAAATGGACTGGTTCAAAGCTGGCAGAGGAGTACGTCAAGGCTGTATATTGTCACCCTGCTTATTTAACTTATATGCAGAATACATTATGCAAAATGACGGACTAGATGAAAGACAAGCTGGAATCAAGACTGCAGGGAGAAATATCAATAACCTCAGATATTAAGATGATATCACCCTTATGGCAGAAAGCAAAGAAGAACTAAAGAGCCTCTTGATGAAAGTGAAAGAGAATGAAAAAGCTGGCTTAAAACTCAACATTCAGAAAACTAAGATCATGGCACCTGGCCCCATCACTTCATGGCAAACAGATGTGGAAACAACGGAAACAGTGAGAGAGTTAATTTGGGGGGGCTCCAAAATCACTGCAGATAGTGACTGCAGCCATGAAAGTAAAAGACGCTTGTTCCTTCGAAGAAAAGCTATGACCAACCTAGAGAGCATATTAGAAAGCAGAGACATTACTTTGTCAACAAAGGCCCATCTAGTCAAAACTATGGTTTTGTATGGATGTGAGAGTTGGAACATNGGCTTAATATTCCAGTATTATAAACAATGAATAAATAGTTAATGACTTTATCATTTAGGAGGCATTGGGAGAGTCCTGTGATCCTTGGCTAAATAAAATTAAAAACAGAAAATCAAATGCTTTAAATTTTAACTATTCTGTATCACAAAATCCTTCCAATTTCCCAAGGACCCCTTCTCTACTGTAGTCAAAAACATTTGGCACTTTCAATGAACCCTGAAGAAAAGTGATTGAGGTTATCATTTACTGTCATATTATGGTTATTTCAAAATTTATTGCTTATTACTTTATAATTTACCATGAAGTGATGGCTATAATCTGATTTGCATTGGAATAAGAGAAATGTGAAATTTTCTACTTTGAAATCAGGTTACTTCTCATCAAGAGACACATTAATGTAATATTTTTTCATTGTAACAAACACTTTAGGATATTTCTAAAATTATGATAAATATTCCCCTTGTAGATAGTCACATTAGATTCTAGTATTTTACACTATTATTAATATTTTTTCTCCTTTGCCACACCTAATCATCACTCCTCTATATAAAATATTTTCAATTCCTGAACATCTTTCTCTTCTTTAGAGATAATTCCAAAAACTACATCATCATTTTTGCATAATTTTATTCATTGTTTTATGACAGGAATTGTTAAGATAACATTATAACTTTTAATCTTTCTAATACTTCTGCAAATTTCCCCTTAATCTTTACCTTCAGCCAACTTAGAATCTGTAGCCTCCCAAAATCCTTTTCTCTATCAATATGAGAGCCATCACCCACTTTTCTTAGCTATGATTTTTCACTCTGACACTTTATTCTAGCTATCATGACACCATAATAAGCTTCAAAATGTAAAACAACCCTGGTGCTAGGAAAACTGGACAGCTACATGTAAAAGACTGAAATTAGAACACTTCCTAACACCATACACAAAGATAAACTCAAAATGGATTAAAGACCTAAATGTAAGACCAGAAACTATAAAACTCTTAGAGGAAAACATAGGCAGAACACTCAATGACATAAGTCAAAGCAAGATCCTCTATGATCCATCTCCTAGAGTAATGGAAATAAAAACAAAAGTAAACAAGTGGGACGGGATTAAACTTAAAAGCTTTCACATAGCAAAGGAAACTATAAGGAAGGTGAAAAGACAACCCTCAGAATGGGAGAAAATAATAGCAAATGAAACAACTGACAGAGGATTAGTTTCCAAAATATACAAGCAGAACATACAACTCAATACCAGAAAACAAACAACCCAATCAAAAAGTGGGAAAAAGACTAAACAGGCATTTCTCCAAAGAAGACATATAGATGGCTAACGAACACACGAAAAGATGCTCAACATCGCTCATTGTTAGAGAAATGCAAATCAAAACTTGAGATATCACCTCACATCAGATAGAATGGCAATCATAAAAAAGTCTACAAACAATAAATGCTGAGAGGGTTGGAGAAAAGGGAATGCTCTTGCACTGTTAGTGGAAATGTAAATTGATATAGCCGATATGGAAGATGGTATGGAGATTCCTTAAAAAACTAGGAATAAAACCACCATATGACCCAGCAAACCCACTCCTAGGCATATACCCTGAGGAAACCAAAACTGAAAAAGACACATGTATCCCATAGTTCACTGCAGCACTTTTTACAATAGCTAGAACATGGAAGCAACCTAGATGTCCACATGTCCATCAACAGATGAATGGATAAAGAAGTTGTGCTACATATACACAATGGAATATTACTCAGCCAAAAAAAGAAGTCATTTGAGTCAGTTCTGATGAGGTGGATGAATCTAGAACCTATTATACCTATATTAGTGAAGTGAGTCAGAAAAAGAAAGATAAATATTGTATTCTAACGCACATATATGGAATCTAGAAAAGTGGTACTGAAGAATTTATTTACAGGGCATCAGTGGAGAAATAGACCTAGAGAATAGACTTATGGAGATGGGGAGAAGGGAGGAGAGGGTGAGATATATGGAAAGAGTAACATGGAAACTTATATCACCATACGTAAAATAGATAGCCAATGAGAATTTGCTGTATGGCTCAGGAAACTCAAATAGGTTCTCCGTATCAACCTAGAGGAGTGGGATGGGGAGGGGAGGGAGATGGGAGGGAGGTTCAAAAGGGAGGAGACATATGGATACCTATGGCTGATTCATGTTGAGGTTTGACAGAAAACAACAAAATTCTATAAAGCAATTTTCCTTTAATAAAAAAATAAATTAATTTTTTTAAAATGTGAAACCCAAGAAACAGCTTGCAAGAAAACACTGTGAAGTTTTCTCAGATATATCTATTATATTTAAAAACTTTTGTCTGTTTTGAAATTGTTTAACATTCCTTTCAACTACTGAAATTTCTATTTGTTATTTTTTCCCTTTGACTGATATAGGTTCTGTGGCATTTTAAATATAGATTACACATAAATATCATTAAGATAGTAAAGTTTGGTTTAACAGAGTATAGTTTTACACAAGAACATTTCATAAAAGTTTGCAAATATCATTATTCACAACAGCCAAGATACAGAACAGAAGCAATCTAAGTGTTCAAAGGATGAAGATAAGGCATGGACATGTACATACACATAAGAACATTACACAGCCATTAAAAAGCATGAAATCTTGCCACTTATGACAACACGGATGGGCCTAGAGGAATTATGCTAAATGGGTAAGTCAAATAGAGAAAGAGACATATTGTATTTTATTCATATGTCAAATCTAAAAAAAGAAAGAAAGAAAACAGAAACAGTCATAGATACAGAGAACATATAGGTGATTACTAGAGGGGCAGGGAGTGCAAGGATGAATGAAATAGATGAGGGAAATTAAAAGGAATAAACTTCAAGTTGCAAAACAAGTCAGTCAGGAGAACAAATGTACAGTTTCTGGAATATAGTCGATAATAAGGTCATTAACATTGCTGTATGTTATATAGAGTTCTCATCAAGGAATATTTCTTTTTCTTTTCCTTCTATTTTGGATCTGTATGAGATGATGGATAGTCACTAAAACTGTGGTAATATTTCATGATGTATATAAGTCAAACCATTATACTGTATACCTTAAACTTATACAGTGCTATGCAGCAATTATATCTCAATAAAACTGGAAGAAAAAAGTATGCAAATAAAATAATCCCCACTTTGGTGGGAAAATAAAAGGATTTTTGATGTAAGTAGAGTTTTACAGTAAAACCTCAGAGATAGTTTTTGTGGGAGATGTAAAACTAAATCAAGCAATTGCTGAAGTTAACAATTTAAGACAAATACTAACACTGAGTATAAGATGATGATGGTAAGTGTAAAGTTAATATTTTTAAAATATTCATTTGTATTTTAATGACACACCTAAATAAGAAAGGGCCTCATTCAGAAAACATTCTGTATAAAAAGTTTATCTGTTGTGCTACTCTGAACTCTAACATCTTCAAATTTTCTTCCCTACCATCTCATTCAAATACTATCTTTAATACTATTTGGAAAACTATTTTTGTATTACAAATGATAGCCAAAAGGATTAAAGAATAACTGAACCAATATTGTAAGATAAATTATATATAGACAAATAACTTAGAATATGATTTTACTCTTCATAAGACAAGCCAGGGTCATGGTCTTGGTATCAAATGTAAGAAAAACAGTTATATTTATGTGAACTCATTATCCTAAACCATATAACTGAAAATAGCACATTGTTCCATTGCATCAGATATGGAGGTATTTGACTGTTTCAGTTTTCACAAAGGTGTCTGAAAATTACACATGCAATGTATGATATCCAACTCTGCTTCAAATGTATCCGGCTCTGCAACCCCACAGACTGTATCCTGTCAGGCTCCTCTGTCCATGGGGATTCTCCAGGCAAGAATACTAAAGTGGGTTGCCATGCTCATCTCCAGGGGATCTGCCCAACCCAGGGATCAAATCTAGGTCTCCCACATTGCAAGTGGATTCTTTACCATCTCAGCCACCAGGAAAGCCCAAGAATACTGGAGTGTGTAGCCTATCCCTTCTTCAGGGGATCTTCCTGACCCAGGAATCAAACCAAGGTCTCCTGCATTGCAGGCGGGTTCTTTACCAGCTGAGCTACCAGGAAAGCCCAAATCATAAGAACTTTCCTTAAAAAGTTTAATCGGAAAATATACAGATTACTAATAAAGCACATGAGGCAAAACTCTGAATTATGCTGCTGAAATTTAAAATCTGTACCTAGCAGCATACAGAAAAAAAAGAGAGACTGGTTTATTTCCACGTCTCTACATATTTAAATGATGTGAAATATATTAAAAGATTCTTACCAAAGTCATCACAACATTTTCACCTCATTAATCAGCATAGTATCCAAATACACTCTTGCTTATTAAAAGTTTGAATATGTCAATGAACTATCTTGACCCAGAAAGGACATGAAAAGTACTGTCATCTAACCTAAACCCAAAGAAGCAGCACTGATGGCCTTTACAGGAAAATTAGAGCTGTTTCTGCTTTGGGAGAATTAATTTTAAATCAAGCATCTTAATTTTATGCTGAAGTGATTCACTAGGGTGAGGGAAAAACAAATTTGATTTTCAAGCATCAATCAATAGGATCAATAGGCATTAAAGCATAAGAATTAAAAGCTTATCAAATTGGCTCTGAGGATTTCTGAACAGAGTACCTCCCTTTCATAATACCTGCAGAAGGAATTTCAGTATCTGCAAATGACCTGGAACAATTCTGAGAATGAAAGAATAAATAATTCAAAGTTGTTCATAAATTGTTGCCCATTTAGAAACATTTATCGGAGGCTTCTACTTCAGGTTAAACCTTAATGAGGTTGTCTACCCATCAGCATCACTAAGCCAACCCATTTTCAGAAACCATGACTGGCAAGGGAGTCTTTCGATCTATTTCCATCTGAATAGCCTCACGTTAAATTATGCTTAAAAACAAAGCATTCAGATTTTTGAAAGGATACAAAACACTGATTAGCTCATCCTCAAAATGTTTAGCAAGATCTCAGCAGGAGATTAAGGGAAGTCTAGAGAGAACAATCAAGCTCTTGCTAAACAGGAAAATTCACCTTGCCTCAAAAAATTGCCAATAGTGTACAAAGTTACAGCAGCAGCAATTATGGCCAATGCTGTACTCTTGTGTATGGGAACTCAGAACTAAAATGCATATGAGAGTGTTTTATAAGAGTGTGATCATTCAGTACAGGGATTCAACTTTACATTAATGTTAGTTAAAAAGAAGTCCAGCACTTTCCCTATTAGAACTTGGCAGTACAACCCTTCCAGATGGCCCCATCCATTTCTGTTTGACTAGACACATTTCTTTCTCTTCACTCCAGGCAACAGAGTGGAAAGTTAGACAGTGTTTGGTATCAGATCCAAGTTCAAGTCCTTGCTTTGTACTTATGAGTTCGGCAAATCATTTTACTTCTTTGACTCTCAGTTTCCTCCTCTATATCAGTCGCTCAGTCATGTCCGACTCTTTGAAACCCCATGAACTGCAGCATGCCAGGCCTCCCTGTCTATCACCAACTCCCAGAGTCCACCCAAACCTACGTCCATTGAGTCAATGATACCATCCAACCATCGCATCCTCTGTCGTCCCCCTCTCCTCCTGCCCTCAATCTTTCCCAGCATCAGGGTCTTTTCCAATGAGTCACCTCTTCGCATCAGGTGGCCAAAGTATTGGAGCCTCGGCTTCAACATCAGTCCTTCCAATGAACACCCAGAACTGATCTCCTTTAAGATGCACTGGTTGGATCTCCTTGCTGTCCAAGGGACTCTCCAGAGTCTTTTCCAACACCACAGTTCAAAAGCATCAATTCTTCACTACTCAGCTTTCTTTATAGTCCAACTCTCACATCCATACATGACCACTGGAAAAACCATAGCCTTGACAAGATGAACCTTTGTTGGCAAAATAATGTCTCTGCTTTTGAATATGCTATCTAGGTTGGCCATAACTTTCCTTCCAAGGAGTAGGGGTCTTTTAATTTCATGGCTGCAGTCACCATCTGCAGTGATTTTGGAGCCCCAATTATAAAGTCAGCCACTGTTTCCACTGTTTGCCCATCTATCTGCCATGAAGTGATGGGACCAGATTCCATGATCTCAGTTTTCTGAATGTTGAGATTTAAGCCAACTTTTTTACTCTCCTCTTTTACTTTCATCAAGAAGCTCTTTAGTTCTTCACTTTCTGCCATAAGGGTGGTGTCATCTGCATATCTGAGGTGATTGATATTTCTCCCAGCACTCTTGATTCCAGCTTGTGCTTCCTCCAGCCCAGTGTTTCTAATGATGTACTCTGCATAGAAGTTAAATAAGCAGGGTGACAGTATACAGCCTTGACGTACTCCTTTTCCTATTTGGAACCAGTCTGCTGTTCCATGTCCAGTTCTAACTGTTGCTTCCTGACCTGCATACAGGTGTCTCAAGAGGCAGATCAAGAGGTCTGATATGCCCATCTCTTTCAGAATTTTCCACAGTTTTTGTGATCCACACAGTCAAAGGCTTTGGCATAGTCAATAAAGCAGAAATAGATGTTTTCCTGGAACTCTCTTGCTTTTTCAATGATCCATCCGATGTTGGCAATTTGATCTCTGTACTGTTATTTGTGATAAAAATACACATGATTGTCACTTTGAGTCTACTTGTAACAACTAAAGTTCTTATGAGATTCAGAAGTCATCTTCATAGAACCAAATTAGCAATAAAATTGCTTTTATTTTTCAAAGATCTGAGACTGGGTCTATTTTCAAAAATGTCAATTCCAGTTATGGTTAAAGCAGAATATGTTTTTACTTTCTTACTGTAATTTTAAATAGCCATGCAAAATAGCACTGCCCCAAAGTTCCAGTATCAGTATGAAAGTAAACCATCCTGCCAAAAGGTCAATATTTTTATCATCTCTAACACTTTTTTCCAAAGCTAGATGTGGAAAGAAAATGGTGCTCTACCTCATATATAATAACATCAGAATTTCCCCAGAAGATGAACTCCCTTGTCCTGGAATTAGAACCATTCATATAATTTGCTAAGCAGAAATATCTGGAAGTAACAAAGCATAGGTATTCTAATTATATTCCTGTAGGTTATAAGCAATGATATTAATATCGGTTTAAAAGAATGAGTGACCATCAGCTGGATGTCGGTGTGGAAGGAAGAGAATGATGACAGGTGTGCTGGTCTGCGGCCCCTCCCCCCTTCAACAGAAGGTCAGGAAGAACCAGAAGGCAGGGCAGGGCCATCTCCCAGGCAGGAGTGGCACGAGCACTTCATTTCCAGGCTTGGTGGGGAGGGAAGCGAGAGCCAATCACACCCACGGGCTGATTATTTTTCCTCATTTCTCCTCAAGAAGAGAGTAGAAAGTGGGGAGAAGGACATGGTGGGGTCGGGGGGGAGGTTGGGAGGCGGTCCAGGAGGAAGTAGGCGTCTCCTCTAACTTGTATTCTCCACATTTCCTTGTCTAGTGTTAACCTACTGAGTTTGGCGGCCAAGTCTGGTGAGCCAGGAGCGTGGCTGCTTCTCTCGGATGGCTCTCAAATAGAACTCTGTCCTTCAAGCCGCTTCTGTGATCCCTGAGCACCGCTGGTTATCCTACCTGGACCAGGAGATCGGCGATGCACACATGGTACAACGTGGCACCAAGATTCCACAGTTAGTTCGTGGCCAGTCCACGTCCTCTCAGTTACGGTCAGGTCAGTCATGTACAGATAGTCTCGCGTGCTGTTGATACTTTCTCGCTTCCTGCTTATGCTAAATGGAGATGGCTCTGTTACTTCAGCTACAGACAAGAGGAGACTAGTCCAGAGAATTAAAATAGCCCACTAATTCAACAGCAACAAAGAATGGGTGAGATTAGAAGAAAGGAGTTCTCAGTGTACCTGAGAGTTTCTGAAGAATTGTTCATTCTAAAATCCTAAGAAGACGGTAGAATTCCTATAGAGTAAACTGCTTCCATGATGTTGGCTAGCAAAAGAACGTTTAGAGTAAATGACTTAAACATAAAAATGTAGAAAACTTAACGATACCACTTACAGCAGTTGCTAACAGAAAAGACAGTGGGAGGTGACCTTGAAAGGATCATGAAATTAAAAAAAAAAAAAGAGCTTAAGATTTAGGGTCTGAAAGAGCAACTAATAAGCTAGAATAATTCTAAATGCTTTTTTAAAAGGGTGAGGGTGCAGGGGCAAAGGCAGGTTATAATTTAAGCTTTCCCATTTCTCTGAGATTGTTTTCTGAATAATTGTACTCTATACAGATATCCAAGGGAGAAGAAAAATAGAACATAGACTAATTATTGGTAGAGCAATTTCTCTGAAATAGTAGCTCATAACTTATTAATGTGTGGCTACAGCTACCTTACAGTTGCAGTAATGAACACCGTCTTTTCCGCATATAGTTAAATACATGTAGCTAGACACAAGGTGTCCTTCCCCACTAATAATGCTAATTTATGGATCGGTGCCTAAGAAATTGACATTGTGGGAATGCAGTAAATTCTGTTTTGCGCTTTTTCTCCATTCAGGAAGTCTTCACAGGGAAGTCAGCAAAACAACTGTTGTGGCTGCAGCATATTATTGGTAGAGCAATTTCTCTGAAATAGTAGCTCATAACTTATTAATGTGTGGCTACAGCTACCTTACAGTTGCAGTAATGAACACCGTCTTTTCCGCATATAGTTAAATACATGTAGCTAGACACAAGGTGTCCTTCCCCACTAATAATGCTAATTTATGGATCGGTGCCTAAGAAATTGACATTGTGGGAATGCAGTAAATTCTGTTTTGCGCTTTTTCTCCATTCAGGAAGTCTTCACAGGGAAGTCAGCAAAACAACTGTTGTGGCTGCAGCAGTCAATCAATTTAAATAGAAATTCTAATGTACAGTTTGAAGGCTCTAAGAGTTATTCACTTAAGCACAAGACTTTATTATCAATGAAGGATATATTTTCTGTTTAATTATTCTCATTAAAACCCCTTTAAGTCAGGTACCCAGAAAAAAAAAAAAAAAAGTCTTTTTCAGAATAAATCCAAAGATCATTCAATGTTAGTTTTACACACCAACTCTTCTGAAGGGCACAAATCATCAGAAATAGTGACAGGACAAATAGAAGATAAAGCAGAGTTCTTCCCAACAACCTGTCAGCTCACCCTCTCAATTCTAACTAGTCCAGACACAGACCTATCTTGTTTTTCACTTTCCCGTGTCCTTCCTACTTTGAGAGATTCCTAAGAGCTTGACCTCTTTCTTAGAATTTTTCCCCTTGCTTCCCAGTCTCCATACCACTATCAGCTTTTTCCTCCTTTAGCTGTTCAGTTTTTTCTTCCACATTTCTCAAATTAGTCCTAAGATTCCCAACCTCGTAGTCTCCCACACTGATGCAGACTGAAAAACTGTACTCACCTGCAATGGCTTCCCCCTCTTCTCTGTTCAATCTATCCTTCACAAAATAAAATATCCTTAGTCACTAATTCTCCCTTAAATATGTTTTTAATTTCCCTTCCCAGAGGAATCAGATGGCTTCCATTTCTTTCCTACATCAATTCCAAACTCTTAATTGTATAAGTCAATTATCAGCAACCTGCGTCAATATTCATGTGACTATCTCCTTACAATTTGAATTAATGAATTCACACACACACACATACACACACGTCTGTGTTTTTATATGTACAATGCTTGTTTCTAACTGTTGCTTCCTGACCTATATGCAGGTCAGGAAGCAACAGTTAGAACTGGACAGGGAACAAAAGACTGGTTCCAAATAGGAAAAGGAGTATGTCAAGGCTGTATATTGTCACCCTGCTTATTTAACTTCTAGGCAGAGTACATCATGAGACACACTGGGCTGGAAGAAGCACAAGCTGGAATCAAGAGTGCCGGGATATGCAGATGACACCACCCTTATGGCAGAAAGTGAAGAGGAGCTAAAAAGCCTCTTGATGAAAGTAAAAGTGGAGAGTGAAAAAGTTGGCTTAAAGCTCAACATTCAGAAAACTAAGATCATGGCATCTGGCCCCATCACTTCATGGGAAATAGATATGGAAACAGTGTCAACTTTATTTTGGGGGGCTCCAAAATCACTGCAGATGGTGACTGCAGCCATGAAATTAAAAGACACCTACTCCTTGGAAGAAAAGTTATGACCAACCTAGATAGCATATTGAAAAGCAGAGACAGTACTTTGCCAATAAAGGTTCATCTCGTCAAGGCTATGGTTTTTCCAGTGGTCATGTATGGATGTGAGAGTTGGACTGTGAAGAAAGCTGAGTGCCAAAGAACTGATGCTTTTGAACTGTGGTGTTGGAGAAGACTCTTGAGAGTCCCTTGGGAGGCCTGGCGTGCTGTGATTCATGGGGTCGCAAAAAGTCGGACATGACTGAGCGACTGAACTGAACTTAACTGTCTGAATGCTTGTTTTGGGGACTTACAGGTGGCTTAGTGGTAAAGAATCCGCCTGCAATGCAGGAGACACGGGTTCAATCCCTGGATGGGCAAGATCCTCTGGAGGAGAAAATGGCAACCCACTCCAGCATTCTTGCCTGGAAAATCCCACGGACAAAGGACCCTGGTGGGCCACAGTCCACAGGGTTACAAAAGAGTCAGACATGACTTAGCCACTATACAACAACAACATGCTTGTTTTACATCATTTTTTCCTCTTTTAGAAATAGAAATCTTCTCTCAAGTCAACCATTCCTCATCACATGGCTCTTGAGGAGGGTTTGTGTTGGCTCCGTTTTCTCCCCTAGGAATGTCTAGCTCCGTCATTCTGTTTTCAAACTGATTTCTCCTTTACACAGCCCACATCCCCTTCTGAAGCCATCCCTGCTCACCCATCTTCAAATTACTTCTCATGCCCGCTGAGCCCCACGATACATCCATCTCAACTTCTCAACAATACTTCAAACATTTTACTGCATGGATTATCTGCTCTGCAGAATGCAAGTTCCTTGCAGGTTAGAAGTCAAGGCTAATTCTTGATTCTGTTCCCCACAGACAATGCCCAGTCCATAGTAAATACTCACTATATCAATAATATTGATTAATCAGATTCAGATTCAATATAATAAAACTAGTACTCAAGGCTATCTATTCCTTCTACCTGAGATTTAATTAAAATTATAATAAAGGAAAACAACTAACCCACGGTCTCCATGGTTAGTCTCCATTTTGGTTCCTCAGCACCAGCAGACTCTCCATGAGGATTTGAATTCAAGCAATTCAAGGGAGAAGGAATCCCAGGAATCTTTAGCAAAAGAGGGAGAGTGAGTCACAGAACCAGGGAGGGCCAATCAAGGGTTCATTAGCAAACAACATACTATTACCACCTGGAGTCAATCCTGCTTAGCAATCTGGAGCCCAAGGACAACATGTACCTCAGAGATACTTCAACAGAGGAGCAAGGAAGCTGGGGTATTTATTTATCAACTCCTGTTAGCTAATGGTGAGGGCTGGTGGGAGGAGATATTCCCTGGCTCTTCCCAAAGGCATGCAGAGCAAGCTCCTACAGTGAGACAGAACTCTCACACTCAGGTGCAGGTGCTGGCAACTGGTGGTACTGGGAATTTGGAAGCGATGAGAACCTATAGGAACCAAGAGCATCTACCATAATAACAAAAACAACAGTGAGGGAGCCATAGTGGACATGAATTTTCAACAAACTCTTGTAAGAAAGCAAGCAGATGTAAGTCTAGTGACCAAGAAATCAGAGAAGAAAGAAACAGCCCAGAATACAAGTGAAGAAAGGCTGAAGTTCAGGAGGCAGGGCAGAACTCAGAGGAGCTGCTTTATAAAATCCCAATCCCACATAGGACTGAGACTCAGAAGTTGAGAGTGAAACACAGGGCTGAAAACAGGGACTAACTGCAGGTCTGTTTTGCAAGAGTATGGCAAACTGCTGCCCACCACTTGTTTTTGCACAGCCAGTTATCTAAGGATGGTTTTTACATTTAAAGCATTAAAAAAAAAAAAAAAGACTGTGTGATAGAAACTGCATGTGACCCACAAATTCTAAATATTACTATCACACCTTTACAGAAAACATTTACTGATCCTTGGTTTATAGAAGAGTGAACAGTTATACAAGCCTCTCCCCAATTCCAGGAAGTAAGACTATCTGAGGCCAGGCAGGTAATCTAGCCCAAAAATCTAAGCTATCGTCTCTGATCATATTAGGAAACAGTAAAGCAGCAAGTCTAAGTGTTTTAGTATGCTCAGTCACTCAGTCGTGTCCGACTCTGTGATCCCAGGGACTGTAGCCCACAAGGCTCCTCTATCCATAGGATTTTCCAGGCAAGAGTGCTGGAGTTGGTTGCCATAAGTGTTAGAGTGTTGATTAAAGCATTCCCTGGCCTGGTTATTAGGGATTCCCAAGCTTAATGGCTGGTATCCCAACCATGAACAAAAAGCAGAGGATGCCACTTGGTAAATCACCTCGCATACCCAGAGCCCAGTCAGTTCCATTCTTCCATGTAAACAGTCCACCAAAATCCCCAGATATTTGAGCAAAGCCTATAATATTAAAAGAGAAAGATAAAAATGAACTAGCAGGGGGAAAATGACCCCACAAAAAGCAATGATAATCCAGGGGGATCTAAGAGAATTTTTTAAAACCTCAAAATATTATTCTCAGAGATTCTAGAAAATACAGACAAGAATACAATATCATTTTTTTAAGTAAACAAGAAAGTGCTTTAGGTGAATAATGTAATTCAAGAGACGTATTCGAAGATAAAACCAGGTAAATATCCCAAGACATAGAACAATAGGACAAAGAAACAGAAAATATGGAATAAAAAAACAAAGAGGATAAATCCAGAATATTCAGTATCCACTAATGAATTCTGGAGAAACTGGGAGAGAGTACATAGAAGGGAGCAGATTATCAAAGACATAATATAAGAAAATATCTTCACATAAAAAGTAAATACATATATATATGTAAATTGTTTGAAACACAAAGAATAAAGACCTGAAAGATGCCAGAGAGGAGGAAATAAAATAGGTATCAGGGACTTCCCTGGTGGCTCAACGGTAAAGAACCTGCCTACCAATGCAGGAGATGGGTTCCATCTCTGATCTGGGAAGATTCCACATGCCACAGAGCAGCTACACACATGCAGCACAACTGCTGAGCCTGTGCTCTGGAGCGGGGGGCCTGCAGCTCCTGAGCCCACACGCACTTCCGGAAGCCCACGTGCCCTGCCTGTGCTGCACAAGAAAAGCCATCACAATGAGAAGCCCACATGTCGCAACTAAAGAGCAGCCCCCACTCTCTGCAACTGGAGAAAAGCCCACACAACCATGAAGACCCAGCCAAAAAATAAATGAAATTTAAAAAAAAAACAAAAAAACAGGTAATCAATGAACAAAATTAGTCTGACATCAGATTTTTTTCATCCACAAAACTAAGTGCTAGAAAACACTAAAGCAATGTCTTCAAAGTTCTGAAAGCAAATGATTTTCAACCAAGGATTCTATTTCCAGCTAAATGAATGGATTAATTAAGTGTAAGTGTAGAGTCAAGAGAGTTCTGGTTTGCAAGATGTTTTCCTCCTACACATCCTTGTTTAGGAAGTTAACATGAAGGTGTGTGAGGAAAAAAAAACACATAAGAGGCAAGAAACAGAAATCGCTGTTCAGAAGAGAGTAAGTCTCAGAATAGCTTTGGAAAGGCCCTGGAGCCAGGGAATGCAGTGTCCCAGGAGAAAGGTCCCAAGAGGGAAAAAAGGCAGGGAGACTGAATAGATTGAGAAATCTGAAAGAAGAATATGATAAAGCCTATTGGTGGAATTTTAAATAAAGAATCCACTGCAATTTGAAGCTAGGAACATTCTTCACTGAGTGACAGAGAAGTCCTAACATTAGATTCACAGAGAAGGAAGTGTCACACCAACACACTACATACAGCTCTGCAGTAAATATAAATGGAAATGCTGTTTATTGACTTGGAAGATTGAGGATTAGGATAAAAAGGAAGAAAGAATTAATAGTATAACATGTTCATTTTACAAAGTGGGTAGTTAAGAGCACTCTCCGTGGTTAATAAAATAAGAAATGAAGATTTAATTATGTTTTATCAAATACCAAAGGCAATCTAAAAACAAACAAAAATAAAAACTGTACTCTGTAGAGAAACAGACTGCAGTTGTCCCTCAGTATCTACAGGGTGTTGGTTCTGGGACCCCTGGGTCACCAACAACCATGGAAACTCAAGTCCCTTATGGACAATGGCATAGAGAGGGCAGAATGTACTGATATAATTAAATGTAGATGGACATGAGTTTGAGCAAATTCCAGGAGATAGTAAAGGACAGGGAAGCCTGGTGTGCTGCAGTCCATGGAGTTGCAAAGAGTCAGATACTACTGAGCTACTGAACAACAGACAAGAACAAACTGGGAATGAGAACATAAACAGTGATACAAATAAATTCAGTGCTAATCCAGCATACCAAGGAGGAAATTAATTTTTTTAATTAAATAAATCAAGATATAGTGGTGTGTATGTATATATAGCTACAACATCCAACCACATATTTCCCTACCCGCTCCCTAGCTTGCTAGCTCAGTCATGTGCAACTCTTTGCAACCCTGTGGACTGTAGCCCACCTGGTTAGTCTGTGGAATTTTTCGGCAAGAATACTGGAGTGGGTTGCCATGTCTTTCTCCAGGAGACTGAACCCGTGTCTCCTGCGTCTCCTGCACTGCAGGTGGATTCTTTACCCTTGAGCCATCGAGGAAGCTCTCCCCACTCACAGAGGTGACCAACTTTTAATAGTTTCTGTTTTGATTCTCCTGTTAGTTACTGCTGTTATCTCTAAGATATTGCAGCTTTTACTATAAATTCTTCTGTATTGCTAGACTTCCTTAACCACATGAATTTATTATTTCAATAAAATTTAATATTCATCAACGCATGGATAAATGAAAATACTTCTTAGCATGTCCCCATCACAGGGAATATGCTTAAATGTTGCTGAGTCTGATTCTGACTCCTAAAGGTGACAGTGATTATTGTAACAGAAGTGACTCCAGCCACAAAATGATGCAGGTTTATTTTATGAAATAAATAGAAGTTGCTCTAGTAATATCAGGTAAATAAGCACAAGAATTAAATGGAGTATAATTCAAGTAATGAAGCCAGAAAAAAAAAATGTTTACTTCCTCTTCATATGAGAGTGCTTGCCTGCTTGGAGAAATATGCGCAGTGTTTTCACCATGTTGTTCAGTTGCCCAGTCATGTCCAACTCTTTCAACCCCATGGACTGCAGCACAGCAGGTCCCTCACCATCTCCCAAAGTTTGCCCAAGTTCATCTCCGTTGTTTCAGTGATGCCATCTAGCCATCTCAGCATCTGACACCCTCTTGTCTTTCTGCCCTCAATCTTTCCCAGCATCAGGGACTTTTCCAATGAGTCAAGTGTTCGCATCAGATAACCCAAATACTGGAATTTCAACTTCAGCATCAGTCTTTCCAACGAGTATTCAGGGTTGATTTCCCTTAAGATTGACTGGTTTGATCTCCTTGCCGTTCAAGGGACTCTCAGGAGTCTTCTCCAGCACCATTGTTCAAAGGCATCAGTTCTTCAGTGCTCCACCTTCTTGATGGTCCAGCTCTCACAACCATACATGACCACTGGGAAGATTATAGCCTTGACTATGCAGACTTTTGTCAGCAGCGTAATGTCTCTGCTTTTCAACACACTAACTAGGTTTGCCATATCTTTCTTGTGAAGAAGCATACGTCTTCTAATTTTATTGTTGCAGTCACCATTTGCAGTGATTTTAGAGCCCCCAAAGAGGAAATCTGTCACTACTTCCACCTTTTCCCCCTTATTTGCCATGTAGTAATGGGGCCGGATGTGGAGAAGGCAATGGCAACCCACTCCAGTACTCTCGCCTGGAAAATCCCACGGGCAGAGAAGCCTGGTAGGCTGCAGTCCATGGTGTCACTAGGAGTCAGACACTGAGCGACTTCATTCTGCTTTTCAACACACTAACTAGGTTTGCCATATCTTTCTTGTGAAGAAGCAAACGTCTTCTAATTTTATTGTTGCAGTCACCATTTGCAGTGATTTTAGAGCCCCCAAAGAGGAAATCTGTCACTACTTCCACCTTTTCCCCCTTATTTGCCATGAAGTAATGGGGCCGGATGTGGAGAAGGCAATGGTAACCCACTCCAGTACTCTCTCCTGGAAAATCCCATGGGCAGAGAAGCCTGGTAGGCTGCAGTCCATGGGGTCACTAAGAGTCAGACATTGAGCGACTTCACTTTCACTTTTCACTTTCATGATTGGAGAAGGAAATGGCAACCCACTCCAGTGTTCTTGCCTGGAGAATCCCAGGGACGGAGGAGCCTGTTGGGCTGCCGTCTATGGGGTTTCACAGAGTTAGACACGACTGACGCGTCGCAACAGCAACAGCAGCAGCAGCAGCAATGGGGCCGGATGACATGATTTAAGTTTTTTTAATATTTAGTTTTAAACTAGCTCTTTCACCTTCCTCCTTCGTGCTCATCAAGAGGCTCTTTAGCTTCTCTTTGCTTTCTGCCATTAGAGTGGTACATTGCGACCACACTGAGGTTCAAATACAAGACTTGCATCCTCTACCTGGGTCCAGTATTTGTGGTAAAGATAATCATGTACCCCATGCACGGCTGCGCCCAATGCATCAGCAAATATGGCTTAGAGACTGTCAGCAAAAGTCTCAACTCATTTCAGTTTCAGCTGAATAAGCTTCAAGAGGTAGCATTCAGAAAAAGATAACATGCCAAGAAAGCAGACTATACCAAAGCCAGCACCTTGAATTGCACCCGGGAGTAAACTGGGGAACTAGAGGACAAAAACAATGTCCTCCCTGTGGTTTATCAGGCCTCTCTCATTTTCTAAGTTGCATTTTCCAAAGCTATTCCAGGTAGACACTGCAGCAATCTAAACTCAAGGAAGCCTGCCCAGAAAATATACATTGCTATTGTTTAGTAAATGATCTAAATAGTTCCACTTGGCTTCAGTCTATCTGACTTAAGCAAGAATACCCAAATTGTAAATTATTATCTGTCACTAAGCTTGAGACCTTTTCTTCTTCTGTCAGCTGAAATTTATGCAGTTTCAAATAACAGATAAATCTTGATGAAATTTTAAAATAATAAATATTCCTGATACTAAACTATAAGCCAGCAGTGCTGATAAAGCAAACTGCTTAATACTATGAGAGCCTGAGAGCTCTTAGTCAAAACTGTGGAGTAAGTAACCGTCAGTGACCCATCTCTCTTGGAGCTTCACTCCTATAAGCACCCCATTATCCAAGACCTGCATCCTTCAAGTTCAGCACAATGCTATTTCTACCTTACAAAATATATCCTTCCTGGATGCGTCTGTCCTCTCCTAGCTCCAGCCATTAGCAGAAGCAGTAAGACCATATTGTGGGAATAAGTAATACGCGAGAATTATTTAAACAATGAAATATACAGAAGGAGACAATTGATTATGTGTTTATGAACATTTGTATGTGACATGCTTAAGAACTAACAGAATACGAAAGAGCCTGCTGGGTCTTTAAGTGAATAGTAGTTCTGTGTGTTTCTTTAGAGTCATAAACAAGGCCAGTGAAGAATGGGGAAGTGCTGGGGAGGGATATTCTGAAAAGCATAGTTCAGAGAAGAGGGATGCCCTCACTCCTATTTTCTAGAGAAAACTTATAACACATTAAAATTCCTACTAAAGTTTACACAGGTTAAAAATCCAAAATTCATTTCTATTCTTAAAACTGCTTAATTTCTACATCCTTCACATTTTTAAGAGTTAATCAAGCTTCTTAATTCTAAGTTATACATTGTTTCAATGTACTCTAAGATTAAATTCCCTCAACAAATTATATTGTTTCACTGAATGCTTCCAGCCACATCTATTATTATTTGTAAGTACAAAGTATAATGAGTTCAGACTTTACCACTTTGGTTTACATGCAGTAACAGAGCACATAATAAAGGAAGGGGAAAATTTAGCTTTTTATAATACTGTGCTTACTCTGATGGGACCAACCGCCAAGTGACAAATGAATCATACGATTGACTGTGCACTACATTTGTATTGATTTGCTGAATGTGTTGCTGAATAGTTAATGGTATGTCAGCTATTCATTTACAAATACATATTTCTGAGATGGCATGCCAAGATAGAAAACATTTTCTATGAGCTAGTAGGAAACTTAGCTCAAGTCCTAATTCTTTAAAAAATAAATTTAAGTACACAATTGTTTGGATGAACTATATAAAGGAATCCACATTAATGCTATTAATACAGAAAATGCATATTTAAACTAAGAATTTGTTTTGCTAAATTATATGCTTTACAATGCAACACAAGTTATCTGGGCTGGGCTTGTATGTGTAAAGTGATTGACAAAAGGACACCTAAACAGCTGCCATGTGGTAAGTCAATTATAATTACACTGAACCAAATGGAACTATAGAGATGTACTATCCCAGAACAATACCATAAGTTCCTAGGAAACAATACCCTAGGTTCCTAGGAAACTAGGACTTTGGTTCATCATTCAGGAAGTAATCAGAAACCACAAGAGCTTCTTTGAACCTAAGACACTAGAGAGGTTGAGACTAAAATGCCTAAATAAAAGAGCACCAGAAGTTTGTAGTGATCAAAATAGGAACCACTTCCACAGCTACACAGAGCTTGTAGTATGGAAAAGTCTCCCACTCCAGCCAGGCAAGTATGGAGAAGCAGATGATCTCAAGGAGAAAGATAAAGAAGGACAGAGACAGACACAGAGACAGAAATGGGCATGGACATTGTGCAAACCACTTAAATTTTTATAAATGGTCTTTTTAAAAGAGCCATTTTAGTCTAAGCTGCCAGGTATCTTAGATCTTGTGGTTGGTTGGACTTTTCCATGTTATAATTCTATATAACTCAATATAATCATATTAATTTATAAATTCCTTAGATATAGACCCCTCAGTGTCTAAAATCAGGTACTGTGGCACCAAAGTGTCTGTGTTCCAATCCTGCCTCTGTTACTTCCTGAGTAAATAAACAGAAATTAACCTTTCCATACTGCACAAGAGGGACAATAACAGTAACCGCCTCGTAGAGTTGTAGAGCAGATTCATCTCTACTACCTAACAAGCATCTCAAACTCAAAATGTCCAAAACTGAATTTCGACCTTCCCCTTCCAAACCTATTCTTTCCACAGTCTTCACATATCCATCATGAATTTCCTCTTTCCATCATTCAGGGCAAAAGCTTTGAGTCATAACTAATTCTTCTCTTCCTCTACCTATTGACTCTACCTTCCAAACATAAACAAAATCCAACCACTTCTCACTACACTCTACCAGTACACAACCCTGCTCCAAGAACCGTCTCTGCTTTGACGATTCCAACAGCTTCCCAGTTGATCTCCTCTTCCAATCCTTGCCCAGCACAGTCTATTCTCAGCACAGCAGTTCAAGGAATCCCGTTAGAATGTAAGTCATATGGTGTCACTTCTCTACTCAAAATCTTCGTTGACTTTGCACCTTCCTTAGAACAAAAGCCTGGGTCTACATGATCAGATCCCTCATTATCTCCTTGACCTCATCTTCTCCTGCTGCTGCTGCTGCTGCTGCTAAGTCACTTCAGTCGTGTTTGACTCTGTGCGACCCCATAGACAGCAGCCCATCAGGCTCCCCCATCCCTGGGATTCTCCAGGCAAGAACACTGGAATGGGCTGCCATTTCCTTCTTCAATGCATGAAAGTGAAAAGTGAAAGTGAAGTCGCTCAGTTGTGTCCAACTCTTTGCAACCCCATGGACTGCAGCCCACCAGGCTCCTCCGTCCATGGGATTTTCCAGGCAGGAGTACTGGAGTGGGGTGCCATTGCCTTCTCCTGCTACTCTCCTCCTAACTCACTGGATCCTGCTGCATGGGCTTCTCTGCTGCACCAGGAATTAATGTGTGAAACATCTTCCACCGTGGGGCCTTTGCACGTATTCCTTCTTTCTGGGCCTTTCTTTTTCCAGATATCCAGGTGTCTTTAAAACCTACTTCAGGTCTTTGCTCCAATGTCACAGTCTTCCCTCCCCACCCCCACACCAAGGGGCATGTGGGATATCTCAGTTCCCTGACCAGGAATCAAACCCACATCCCCTGCATAGGAAGCCTGGAGTCTTAACCACTGGATCCCCACATTCATTCACACACCTTCCTTTCTTTACTCCTTTATTTCATCATAATATTTACTACCATAAAACACACTATGTTTTGCTCATTAATATTGATTATTGTGGGTCTTCTCTCACTGGAATATAAATTCCCTGAGGGCAAAGGTTTTTTTCTGTTTATTATTCAGTTATATAGACACATCACTGAGGAGGTACACACTAAGTATTTGTTAAGTAACTGAATTCAATAAGTTAATAAGTATAAAACATTTTTAAATGTGTCTCACACACTAAATGTACAATAAGAATTAGCTATTGCTTATTCAGGGTATTAGTTTATGTAATCATTTCTAGTTTTTTAAGTCTTCTCAATACATACTTTAATGATGGATTATATTAGCTTTAAAATAGTCCATTGTTTTTTAATGTTTTGCTTTTGTTTTCTGTTCAATGTGCAATCAGACATTAAAAACTCAAGATCATAAAGCTCCAGACATTCTCAACAAGGATGTTTCATTACAAACTAGTTTTTAATAGCTTTTAAACACATATTTTTATAGTCTTTAAACAGTCCCTAAATACACTTTCCCTATGTGCATTTTAAGTGAGAATTGTAAAAAATTCCTAGCGATATATAATTTGTATATATTTATTCATTTTCTACAGTTTCTTAAAGGTTATAAGCTAAGTAAGTTTAAACAATCAATAAAGACCATTTTAGTCAAGCTTGTAATTAATTGCTGAGATGGAAAATAAAAAATCTAGCATACTATGAGGTTCCTCTATCATTTTCTTCACCTCTTTTTAAATTCCATACATAATAAGTTCATAAGAATACAAACAATACTCAGGTGGCTCCCTGAATCCAATATAACTAGAGCTCTCTTAATTAACACTTCTCTATATCTATGGCACAATAGTAGCAAATGTTTATAGTAATTATTCTGACTCACTATTAAAAAGCTTTGATTGTTTTACATGTTTTTAGTGTTACAGGCATTTTATTGTATTATAATCTTTGCTAAATCATTTTATAATGTATATATGATAATCTTCAATTAAACAAATATTTTCTTTACCAAATGCCTCATTCTTCTACTGAGGCATATTATACCACATCTGTTTTTGTACAGTACTTTAGGTTTCCAAGATAAAAAAAAAATCAGCCATGTTGCCAAATTTCAGCATTTAAAATATAAAAATATTAGCATATAAAATCTATCATATGAACTAAAACAGTACATATTATTATAAATATTCTAACTGATAAAAGTAATATTGATTAAAAACTGGGACCTTTGGGCTTAGAATGCTCATTTTAAACCAAAAAACTGAAATACACAGTATAATTTCTTGAAGGCAGGAGTTTTGGTCAGGAAATGAAATGGACTCTGAATTATGATAATTAATATACCAGGAAAAAGAGTTGCTTGCAATCCAGAAAGTGTTACATTTAGATGACTACTGAAGACAAATCAGAGTAAAGTGAAAGCCTTCAATAATCATCTGGATTTGGCCAGAATACATAAATTTAAGTCAGAGACTATAGAGTAAGAATAAATTCTAGGTCACTAAGCAAATGTTTTAAAAGAATCTCCTTCACTCTCTTCCCTACACTAATATATTCCTCTTCATTATGAATTCTAAATAGATACCCTTTTTTCATTGACCCAGTGCATTTAAGAGATGTCATTTCCACTAATTATACTTCTTGTCAAGAGTCTTGCAGAGGGTTAAGACCTAGGAATACTTTTGAAATCACAAGATAAAAATACTTTCTCAATAGATAGGGCTTGGAGAAGGCAGAATATATAAGAACAAATCTGAAATGACTCTATAGACTCTTTAACAAAGAGAGAAGTTTTTGAAAAGCCCAAATTCAATTATCTACACACACACACACACACACACACACAAATGAGTAGTCAACCTATCTCAATCTGCCAACGAAGAAGGGGGGGAAATGAGTGGCATTTAGGGAGATGACACAAAAGGCTAGCTTTTAAGATTTCAAGACAAGCTTTTGTATGTTTTAATATTTCACTTTGTAAGGAGGGAGTATAGCATGTATATTTTTGCATATTATCTTTTCTGGTTGACCTACAATGTAAAAGAATCTGAAAAAGAATATATATCTAAGAATGATATTCATATGTATATATAACTGAATTACTTTGCTATATACCTGAAACAATGTAAATAAACTATACTTCAATTAAAAATAGTACATGAACAATACTCTAGCACTGAACATAGCCAGGTAAAGCATATTTCCCCAAATCTTTGCTTTTCTTATATTACCAGTGAATTTTAGAATAAAAATAAACATTAAAAAATTTAAATGCAAAAAAAAATTTTATTGATTGAAAATTGGAAACAGTCTAGTGAGAACATTTTTATGCCTGTACTCACATTATATAAGCTCACATTCTATCAGTAAAACAATAAAAGCAGGGAGTCTCTTATTTAGACACTTCACAAAACAAAATCATCTATATCATAAAGTAAAAAGATAATATTTCTAGGGTCAAAAAATGCAAATCTATGTCTCAGCTATAACACTAGTATTAAAAGAAGCAAAAAATAAAATAAAAAGGCAAAATCCTAAGTTAAATTTTAAAGAATACTTATGGACAGTTATAGGCTCTCTGAACCTATGCAGTAAGAAGCAAAATTTGCAGCATCCTGAATAGTGAACTGTCACCCACTAAAACAAAGAGGATGAGCTTCTCTTATGACTAGCCCTCAAACTTGTGATTTCAGGGTCATATGCAAATATTTGTGTTTTCTTATCTTGTCTCAACCACACAGTGCATAGTCCTTTGTTCATGAAAAAGAAATAGACTAAGCTCTAGATAACCAGACTTATTATTAGGAGGGGCTATGACCCTCTAAAGTTAATTTCTGCTGAAGGGTTTGTAGGACTTAGAGAGAATAATGAGTTAGGACCAGTACACTTGCACAAAGAATTTTGTTTAAAACCAAAACCTACTAGATAGGAGTAGTGCCTGTGAAGAAGAAAGAATCTTTCTCAGAAACCTACTATCCATGCTGCCCTGCTACATGTATTGTGCCCTGCTACATGTGTGCCCATGCACTCAGTTGTTCTGACTCTTTGTGACCCCATGTAGCCCACCAGGGTACTCTGTCCATGGGATTCTCCAGGCAAGAATACTGGAGCGGGTTGTCACTCCAGTTCAACCCATTGTTCCTCCTCCAAAGGATCTTCCCAACCTAGGGATCGAACCTGCATCTCTTGCGTCTCCCGCATTGGCAGGAGGATTCTTTACAACTGAGCCACCTGGGAAGTATTGATAATTGTCACAAAGTTAGAAAGAGCCTAAGGCATTGAAAGTTTCTTCAACAAAGGACATTATTCAAATCTGCCCATTTAAAACTCATGAAAACAGCCAACTTCAACACATAACAACTCCAGTGATATTTCTTTCATTACCTAAAGAGAGTCAAGGACCATTAGAATTAAATAGGCAAAGGCTTTTCTAAAAATGATGAGAGAACCTAGAGGGGCAGGACGAGGGGGCGGTGGAAGGAGAACTTAGGGAATATATGTATACTTATAGCTGATTCATGGTGTTGTATAGTAGAAACTAACAGCATTGTAAAGCAATTATATGCCAATTTTTTAAATTATTTTTTAAACATGGTGAGATAAATCACTTTGCTGTACACCTGAAACTAACACAACATTGTAAATCAACTATGCTCAAATATAAGATTTTTTAAAATTAAATAAACAAACAGAAATGGCTATAAATAGCATTTATATTATAATATATAATTGAGCTTTTTACAAAATCAAAGCTTTTTTAATTTGCGGTCTGTCAAAATTGTTCCAAGCTGTATCTTGGCTTTAAAGAAATGATGTAGCTAGCTAACTGAACTGGCCTACATTCAAAATGCTTGGTCAATTGGCATAAAATAATAAAAATGCAACGAGTTAATACCAGTATTAGGACCAATGATTTAAAAGCTGCATTGTCAGCAGTGAAGAATGTAACTTCAGAATTATAATGAAACTCTTCTATAATAAACTTATAAAAATGATATATATAGGATACAGGAGTGTGGGAAAGGTAGAGAGTATTCCAAAAATAATCTTTGAGCCCTGTTATGTACAAAAGCACACTGAGAGCTGACAAATTATTCTTGTCCACAATTTACTAAAAGGTCACACACACACACACAAACACCCCAAAACGGTATAGATTTTTGAAGTTTTAAAGTATCATAAAAATTATCTAATTTAGCCTCTCAAAAAAACATTTCTGTAGTTTTCTAAATTGTTTAAAATTCAGAAAGCAGAATCTGCTTCTATCTTTTTCTTTTCCCTACAATTTATCTGTTAAAGAAACAGCGGCCTTCATCATTCATTACCACATGAACTGGACTCAGTAACAATCAGGAAAGAGCCTCAGTTTTCTCCTATCACTGCATGAAACATTCTGTCAGGTCTCCCCTCCTCTATCCTTGACAGCGTCTCTTTCAGACTTTTTTTCACAATAGTTTTGCCATCAGGTATTAAAAAGTTAAGTCTCGTCTAAATCAAAGCATTAATCTTACATTTGATTTAGAGCTTCTCTCCTCACACCACCTCAGGAATGACTCCTGGTGTGTGGGAAGAAGAGAAGCATTGAGAAGATAAGGAGGAAGGCTCCGCTTTGTTCTTTTATGCTTCTTCCTTCCCTCCCCACCCCCATATTTGTCCTTTGCATTTCTGGATCCTAGGAAATGGCAGGGATTAAAAAATATATATATATACACACACACACACACACACACACACACTTGTTTATAATTCTCATTTGACTATTAAATGCACTCTACATGCAGGCTTCCAAAGACATCTCTGTGAGAAGATGGGAGGAGACCTTCAGTAAGGTCCTATCGTCTGCATGTTTCCTACAATTGACAGAGAACTCTTCAACCCACCATTATAATCATCACCACTGCCTCTCAGGTTTGCTCTAGTAGACAGCCCTGTTGGATAGGGTCCCCGTGGTTCCAAGGAATTACAATGAAAGTGCAGCCTGACAAACTGCTGACGCCTCCCTTCCTCGCTCTGCAGTCAAAGACACTTCGACTTAGCTGGGTTTTTTTTTATCAGTTTTCCCCAGAGGAGCAGAAGAGATGGTTATTATCACACTTTGCTCCAAATTAGGGGGGTCAGCCTATCAGGTTCTCTTAAGAAAATGCTCATATTGGGCTTGGGGAGAGGCATGGAAAAAGACCACTAGATTCTAAAATTCTAAAATTTTTGCAAGCAACTGGCCATGGGCTGAGATGCCAATTTGCCATTTCATAGACAACTCTAACTTTTATAAGCAGTACTCATGAGCTCCCTAAGACTTGATTTGAGGGTAAGGGGAGCCCCTCTCTTCCCTCCTTGTAAAAGATAACAAAGAAAAGCCACACTGTTTTCTACTCCTATGAACTTCTTTCAAAATATCTTAATTGAATCTCTTCTAAATAGATGAGAAGCAGATGACAGCACTGGTGATCTGATCGACTTAGAGTAAAACTGTGGAGTTATGTCTAGCACCTCTCTTTGAGGCATGGACGTAATTGTCACCCAATGTCCTAAGCTTTGAGGTCTCAAGTTTTAAGACAAGACATCCTTGATTCCATATACTGTTATAGATGTAACATGACTTTTGAATTAAGCTATTTTAATGAGAATTTGTCTTTCTGAATTGTCTTCCAACTACCCTGAAGGAGAAATCCAAACTAAAGAGCCGAAGCCCCTTACCCTAATGGCTCTGTCTCTTTAGAATGAAACTGTCATTTTATTGAGCTTTGCCTGTAGTCCAGCCTAGATGGAAAGGGCATAAGCAAAGGTAATTAAAAGGGTTATGACAGCCAGAGCAGCACATTATCCTAATTGCATTCTTCCTGGTGCAAATAAATCCATCTGCTTCAGTCGCCCTACTAGCAAACTAGTCCAAGTACCATATCACACCAGAATATAAATCCTGTATCATAATAATATTGGTCAATGTATTCTCAATTAGGAATGAATTAGGCAACTATCAGTATATTTATTACTTAATGGAAAAGGTAGAGTCCTCATTTCTATAAGATAGATAATTTGTTGACTCTTTAAGACTTAAGAAAATAAAATGCAACCATAGATACTATGATAGTTTTATTTTTTACAATTTCTAAATAAATTTAATTATTAGGAAGATAATTAATCCTATGATGTCACATAACTACCTTCATTATTCTAATTCTGTTCATAAATATATAGTTAACTGCAACTATACAGTTAATATAAGTCACGGGAAAAAGCTAAGACCAGAGTCAGAAAACCTAGATTCACACTCTTGGCCCTAGGTCTCGCTGGCTAAGGAATTTTTGGCAAATCACTTAATCTTACTTATCCTTGGTTTCCTAATTTGTAAAATAGCAGTGATAATAACATAGCGAAGTTGTCATTCTTTGTAAAGGGACTATAAATCACTTTGCAAATATTAGCTTTCTCTCACTTTAAAAAAGCATTTTTTTCCTGATAGATCCCATAAACAGAATTCACCTAAATGATTAGGAACACAGTCCTTGAAGTCAGACAGCCTCGGTAATCATTCAGTGTCAATAACTATTTGCCGAGCAAATAATGAAATATTTGTTCAGCCTCTTCCTATGTGAGAACTCTTAGTCATGTATGTAAAATACACAAATATCTACCTTAAGTGATTCTTGATCACAGTACATATTAGAAACACTGTGGTTTCTGATTCACTAGGTAATTAAGCTTCATTAAACATTTTTTTGCCTCAATCCTTAGAGTTGCACTTAAGCTTCACAGGTATTTGGAAGCTAACCCAGGACTAAGAACCACTAAGATACCTCTTAGGGATTAAATGAGATCATGTACACAGATAGTGAGAACATGCTTCATTCAAATAGGTATGTAGATTATCCAAAGCTATGGTATTTCCAGTAGTCATGTAAAGATGTGAGAGTTGGGCCATAAAGAAGGCTGAGTGACGAAGAAATGATGTTTTCAAATTATGATGCTGAAGAAGACTCTTGAGAGTCCCTTGGACTGCAAGGATATCAAACCAGTCAATCCTAAAGGAAATCAGTCCTGAATATTCATTGAAAGACTGATGCTGAAGCTGAAGTTCCAGTACTTTGGCCACCTGATATGAAGAAGCCCACTCACTGGAAAAGCCCTGATGCTGGGAAAGATTGGGGGCAAGAGGAGAAGGGGACAACAGAGGATGAGATGCTTGGATGGCATCACCGACCAGATGACATGAGTTTGAGCAAGCTCTGGGAGATAGCTGAGGACAGAGAAGCCTGGTGTGCTGCGGTCCATGCAGTCACAAAGTCAGACAAGACCTAGCCACTGAATAACAAAATGCATAATATATTCTCCTTTTAAAATATTACATATATTTATGAAAATTATTTCATAAGGACCATTTAAGAAAAACTGTAATCAATTAATTATTAGAGTGGTGGTTCTCAAACTTTGGCATTATTTTAATGAGGGGTAGGAAAAAACTGTAAAAACAAATTGCTGGGCCATATCCCCAGAATTATAATTCAGCTGTATCATCAAAAGAGCAAGAAATTTCCAGAAAAACATCTATTTCTGCTTTATTGACTATGCCAAACCATTTGACTGTGTGGATCTCAATAAACTGGAAAATTCTGAAAGAGATGGGAATACCAGACCACCTGACTTCCTCTTGAGAAACCTATATGCAGGTCAGAAAGCAACAGTTAGAGCTGGACATGGAACAACAGACTGGTTCCAAAAAGGAAAAGGAGTACGTCAAGGCTGTATATTGTCACCCTGCTTATTTAACTTATATGCAGAGTACATCATGAGAAACACTAGGCTGGAAGAGGCACAAGCTGGAATCAAGATTGCCTGGAGAAATATCAATAACCTCAGATACGTAGGTGACACCACCCTTATGGCAGAAAGTGAAGAGGAACTAAAAAGCATCTTGAGGAAAGTGAAAGAGGAGAGTGAAAAAGTTGGCTTAAAGCTCAACATTCAGAAAACCAAGATCATGGCATCTGGTCCCATCACTTCATGGTAAATAGATGGGGAAACAGTGGAAACAGTGTCAGACTTTATTTTCTGGGGCTCCAAAATCACTGCAGATGGTGATTGCAGCCATGAAATTAAAAGACGCTTACTTCTTGGAAGGAAAGTTATGACTAACCTAGACAGCATATATAAAGTAGAGACATTACTTTGCCAACAAAGGTCTGTCTAGTCAAGGCTATGGTTTTCCAGTAGTCATGTATGGATGTGAGAGTTGGACTGTGAAGAAGGCTGAGCGCCAAAGAATTGATGCTTTTGAACTGTGGTGTTGGAGAAGACTCTTGAGAGTCCCTTGGACTGCAAGGAGGTCCAACCAGTCCATCCTAAAGGAGATCAGTTCTGGGTGTTCATTGGAAGGACTGATGCTGAAGCTGAAACTCCAACATCTGGGCCACCTCATGCAAAGAGTTGACTCACTGGAAAAGACCCTGAAGCTGGGAGGGTTTGCGGGCAGGAGAAGAAGGGGACGACAGAGGATGAGATGGCTGGATGGCATCACCGAGTCAATGAACATGAGTTTGGGTAAACTCTAGGAGTTGGTGGTGGACAGGGAGGCCTAGCATGCTGTGATTCATGGGGTCGCACAGAATCAGACACGACTGAGCAACTGAACTGAACTGAACTGAAGATCTGAAATAGAGACTAAGAATTTGTATTTCTAACAAGTTCCCAGGTAATGCACTGCTGCTGCTCCAAGGATAAAACCACTGGATTAGAGAAATACTGTGTATGTTTGATGATCAGTCACTCAGTTGTATCCAACTGTTTGTAACTCCAAGGACTATAGCCTGCCAGACTCCTCTGTCCATACAATTATCCAGGCAAGAATACTGGAGTGGGTTGCCATTTCCTTCTCCAGGGGATCTTCCCGACTCAGTGATTAAACCCATATCTCTTGTGTCTCCTGCACTGGCAAGTAAATACTAATGATATTTTTTAAATGATATATATATGTATGTGTGTATATATATATATATATATATATATAAGAGCAAAAAATAGGCAGAAGATACAGTACTAAAATTTTAGAGTTTAGATGTCAGCAAGATCAATTTTGTTGGATGACTTTAAATATAGTTTCATATGATACTCAATGAAGCCTTAACTGATACCGTTCCCCTGAGAGAAGTGGGGATGGGAATGTGCAATCCCTTATACCGTATATTGACTTGAGATGTATCACTGCACTTAACAGCTTTGTATGGAAATGAACTGGTAAGGCATTACTTCCTCCCTTTAGTAGAAAGCAAGCACCGAGAACTTTCAGATGTTCAAGCTGGATTTAGAAAAGGCAGAGAAACCAGAGATCAATTGCCAACATCTGCTGGATCAACAAAACAGCAAGAAAGTTCCAATAAAACATCTACTTCTGCAATATTGACTGTGCCAAAGCCTTTGACTGTGTGGATCACAACAAACTGTGGAAAATTCTTCAAGAGATGGGAATACCAGACCACCTGACCTGCTTCCTGAGAAATCTGTATGCAAGTCAAGAAGCAACAGTAAGAACTAGAGCAACAGACTGGTTCCAAATAGGAAAAGGAGTACGTCAAGGCTGTATATTGTCACTCTGCTTATTTAACTTATATGCAGAGTCCATCATGAGAAATGCTGGACTGGAAGAAGCACAAACTGGAATCAAGATTGCAGGGAGAAATAACCTCAAATATGCAGATGACACCACACTTATGGCAGAAAGTGAAGAAGAACTAAAGAGCTTCTTGATGAAAGTGAAAGTGGAGAGTGAAAAAGTTGGCTTAAAACTCAACATTGAGAAAACTAAGATCATGGCATCTGGTCCCATCACTTAATGGCAAACAGATGGGGAAACAGTGGAAACAGTGACAGACTTTATTTTGGGGGGCTCCAAAATCACTGCAGATGGTGACTGCAGCCATGAAATTAAAAGACGCTTGCTCCTTGGAAGAAAAGTTATGACCAACCTAGACAGCTTACTTGTTTGTTTTGTTTTGTTTTTTTACTTTATTTTACTTTATGATATTGCATTGGTTTTGCCATACATCAACATGAATCCACCATGGGTGTACACGTGTTCTAGACAGCTTATTAAAAAGCAGAGACATTACTTTGCCAACAAAGGTCCGTCTAGTCAGAGCTATGGTTTTTCTGATAGTCATGTATGGATGTGAGAGTTGGACTATAAAGGAAGCTCATGCCAAAGAATTGATGCTTTTGAACTGTGGTGTTGGAGAAGGCTCTTGTGAGTCCCTTGGACTGCAAGGAGATCCAACCAGTCCACCCTAAAGGAAATCAGTCCTGAATATTCATTGGAAGGACTGATGCTGAAGCTGAAACTCCAATAACTTTGGCCTCCTGATTCGAAAAACTGACTCATTGGAAAAGACTCTGATGCTGGGAAAGATTGAAGGCAGGAGAAGGGGACGACACAGGATGAGATAGTTGGATAGCATCACCGACTCAATAGACACGTTTTGAGTAAACTTCAGGAGTTGGTGATGGACAAGGAGGCCTAGCATGCTGCAGTCCATGGGGTCACAGTCAGACACAACTGAGCGACCGAACTGAATTGAACTGAAGCACCCTGAACGTAAGAGATCACGTCATACTTATCTACATACCCACAGAGCCTAGCACAGTGCTGGTGCTAGCACAAGCATTCAACAAAGCAATTAATGAATGACTGAAACCTCAGTCTGGACAGAGTAAATTTTGTTAGGTGCTTCCCTGGTGGCTCAGTGTTAAAGAATACACCAGACAATGCAGGAGATGCAGGTTTGATTCCTAGGTGGGAAGATCCCCTAAGAAAGGAAATGGACAACCCCCTCCAGTATTCTTGCCTAGGAAATCTCATGGACAGAGGAGCCTTGCAGGCTATAGTCAATGAGGTTGCAAAGAGTTGGGCATGACTTAGCAACTAAGGTGAAGGTGAAGGTGAAGTCGCTCAGTCGTGTCCGACTCTTTGCGACCCCATGGACTGTAACCTACTAGGCTTCTCAGTCCATGGGATTCTCCAGGCAAGAATACTGGAGTGGATTGCCATTTCCTTCTCCAGGGGATCTTCCCAACCCAGGGATCGAACCCAGGTCTCCCGCATTGGAGGCAGATGCTTTAACCTCTGAGCCACCAGGGATTTCTTAGCAACTAAACAACAGCAAAAAAAACTTTTGTTATTTTTTCTGACTCTCATGGTAACTCCACGGACTTTCATGGGAAATCTAAAGGTATAGAGACAACCATCTTCCTTTCATCTCTCCATCAGAACCGTGGTTCTCAAAAGCAGGGAGGAAGTATGTCCAGAAGACATCTGGCTATGTTAGGAGACATTTTTGTCTGTCACAACTGGAGAGGGTCCTGCTAAGCATTTACTGGGGATGGTGCTAAACATCCTACAATGCCCAGGACAGTCTCCATAACAAAGAAATATCCAGTCCAAAATGTCAAGTGACTACATTGAGAAACTCAGCATTAGAGGAACCCAAGTGAGCTAATCGAGTATGGGTCCTAAATTCTTCCACCAGCCTCCTAAATAAAAGTTTGACCTAAAACCAAAGAAAAAAATTTCAACTGCCCACAATTTACAAGTATATAACTGTTTTGCAGATAGCATTCTGCAACCTGGGGCTGCAGGTCACATAGCTAGTTAGTTTAGAAATAAAATAGTCTCACTCTGAACCAAACATTCTTGAAGACTTTCTTAATTCTGGGCCAGCTGATCCATTAATCTAATCTGAACCTGACCAGTAGCTATTCAACCACTAATTGCTCATGATAGCTCACTTTCTGTGCCTCAGCAGCACTGCCTGTGGCAGGAGAACTCTTTCTTTCAGATGTGGTTTTGATAATGATTTAACTCCTCTTTATCATTTCCCTTCATTCAGTTACATGGCTCAGCTCTTCTTTGTCAGACTAGGCCTGTTTAAATATTAATTTTAATCTTGGTTAGAAGCATTTTGCAACATAACCTGATGGGAAGATAATGAAACAGCATCCTTAACAGTTAGGAGCAAGAAAAATAAACAACCGTGACCTTCGCTCTTTTTAAATAAGCCCTAAATGTCATTCCAAAGACTCTGCTCCTACAACCGTCTGCAACCAGCACACTCTTGTTTTTCCTACCTTGGGTACTTCCAGATTTCCCAGTTCACAACCACTCTTTTTTCCGCTGCCTTGTACAGAACACATGTTAACCATCAGGCATACAGCAGAAGAATAACTGGATTTTAGGCAAGCCAATGGGGAAACAGAAGGTAAACTTTGTCAGCTATAGATATAAGTGTGGCAGAGAAAAAGAAGTATGAGAAAACAGAGGCTGATCTGGAGGCAAGCTTGAGGGTGAGGATAATTTACGGGGTAGAGCACGTTTGCTGTAAGAAAAAGCTAGCTTTGACCATGTTCCTAATCGTCTATAGTTCTCATTTCCAGAAAAGACAAAGGAGGACAAAAGGAAGCAAGGAACGAGGGGAGGAAGGAAGGGGAGAGTGAAGAAGGAAAAGAGAAAGGAGACTGAAATAAGCATTTATTCAATACCTACTACACACAGGATGCTATATATTGATACTTTGTCATTTGTTATGTTATTTAACCTTCACAATAATCCTGTAAGGTACTTACTTTTATCTGTATCATAAGATATTGTCTCCGATTCTCAGATAAGGAAAGTGAAGTTCAGAAAGGTTAAGTAACTTGCCCAGGATCACAGAGCTGGGATTCTGAAACCAAGCAGGACTCTGTGGGGCTCCCAGGTACAGAGGCCTTCCTGTTCCCCATTTCTTGTAGGCAAGACTCCAGCCTCCAAAACTTCCCCTGCATTCCAGAAGGCAGATTCAAACAATTGCTAATCAAAGGAAAAGCAACCAAAACCTGAGGCAAGATTACAGGGACCAGAGAAAGTCGTCAAGATTAGACCAACCACCTGAATCAGATTAAGGGCTACAAACCCTGCTCACACCTTAGTCTTGTCAGAGACCCCAGCTCTGAATCATTGTTATAAAACCCCTCATCAAATCCTCTGAGTTGGAACACTTAAGTTTTTAGAAGCAGGAGCCAGCTGCATTCCCCCCTTCCCTGACAAAGTAATAAAACTATCCTTTTCTACTTCACCCAAAACTGTCTCTGAGATTTGATTCAGCACTGGTGTACAGAGAGGCAGAGTTCTCAGTAATAACTGAACACAGATATCTGGTCTCAAAGTAAAGGAAAAAAAGGGGGTAACCTCTGGAAAGGTAATGTTAAAAATGTTAAGAAAATTCATTCTGTGACATGTGATCAGTCGTGATAGGAAACTGAACTGACACACGAGGATACATGTTCCACAATAAGATACCCAATCCCTATACCTACTCCATAATGGATTCCTTTCTTAAGTCATGTAATAATTATTCCTTTACTTTCTCAAGAGATAATTGTGGAACACTAAGTGTGAGCGAGGCACTGTGCTAATTGCCATCGAAGGTACACCTATGAACAACCCATGCTATTTACAGTCTAGTAGGGAAGAAAGCAGCAGGGAAGAAAGGGGCTTCCCAGGTGGCTCAGTGGTAAAGAATTTGCCAGCCAATGCAGGAGACATGGGTTCGATTTCTGGGTCAGGAAGATCCCCTGGAGAAGGGAATGGCTATTCACTCCAGTATTCTTGCCTGGGAAATCCCTCAAACAGAACAGCCTGGAGGGCTACAGTCCATGGGGTCGCAAAAGAGTTGAACATGAGTTATGACTAAAAGACAACAGGGAAGAAAGACAAGTATACATGCAATTAAAGTACAATTTGATAAACGCTATAGCAAGTGAAACCCCAAAGAGGTATAAGAACACGTAAGTATTGACAAGGAGGTCTGTCAGACACAGTTTCAAGTTGAGACTTAAGGTATGAGTAAGAAAAGTCCGTGACATTGTACAGGAGGAAGTGATCAAGGCCATTCCCAAAAAAAAGAAATGTAAAAAGGCAAAATGGCTGTCTGAGGAGGCCTTACAAACAGCTATGAAAAGAACAGCAGCAAAAGGCAAAGGAGAAAATGAAAGATATACTCATCTGAATGCAGATTTCCAAAGAATAGCAAGGAAAGAAAAGAAAGCCTTCATCAGTGATCAATGCAAAGAAACAGAGGAAAACAATAAAATGGGGAAAATTAGAGATCTCTTCAACAAAATTAGAGATACCAAGGGAAATTTTCATGTAAAGATGGGCTCAATAAAAGACAGAAATGGTATGGACCTAACAGAAGCAGAAGATATTAAGAAGAGGTGGCAAGAATACACAGAACTATACAAAAAAAATCTTCATACCCAGATAATCATGGTGGTGTCATCACTCACCTAGAGCCAGACATTCAGGAATGCTAAATCAAGAGGGCCTTAGGAAGCATCATTACAAACAAAGCTAGTGGAGGTGATGGAATTCCAGTTGAGCTACTTCAAATCCTAAAAGATGATGCTGTGAAAGTGTGGCACTCAATATGTTAGCAACTTTGGAAAACTCAGCAGTGGCCACAGGACTGGAAGAGGTCAGTTTTCATTCCAATCCCAAAGGAAGGCAATGCCAAAGAATGCTCAAACTACCGCACAATTGCACTCATCTCACACGCTGGCAAAGTAATGCTTAAAATTCTCGAAGCCAGGCTTCAATGGTAGGTGAACCGTGAACTTCCAGATGTTCAAGCTGGTTTTAGAAAAGGCAGAGAAACCAGAGATCAAATTGCCAACATCCGTTGGATCACTGAAAAGGCAAGAGTTCCAGAAAAGCATCTATTTCTGCTTTATTGACTATGCCAAAGCCTTTGACTGTGTGGATCACAACAAACTGTGGAAAATTCTGAAAGAGATGGGAATACCAGACCACCTGACCTGCCTCTTGAGAAATCTGTCTGCAGGTCAGGAAGCAACAGTTAGAACTGGACATGGAACAACAGACTGGTTTCAAATAGGAAAAGGAGTACGTCAAGGCTGTATATTGTCACCCTGCTTATTTAACTTCTATGCAGAGTCCATCATGAGAAATGCTGGACTGGAAGAAGCACAAACTGGAATCAAGATTGCTGGGAGAAATAACCTCAGATATGCAGATGACACCACACTTATGGCAGAAAGTGAAGAAGAACTAAAGAGCTTCTTGATGAAAGTGAAAGAGGAGAGTGAAAAAGTTGGCTTAAAGCTCAACATTCAGAAAACTAGGATCATGGTATCTGGTCCCATCACTTCATGGCAAATAGATGGGGAAACAGTGACAGACTTTATTTGGGGGGACTCCAAAATCACCACAGATAATGATTGCAGCCCTGAAATTAAAAGATGTTTACTCCTTGGAAGAAAGGTATGACTAACCTAGACAGCTTATTAAAAAGCAAAGACATTACTTTGCCAACAAAGGTCCATCTAATCAAAGCTATGGTTTTTCCGGTAGTCATGTATGAATGTAAGAGTTGGACTATAAAGAAAGCACAGAAGAATTGATGCTTTTGAACTGTGGTGTTGGAGAAGACTCTTGAGAGTCCCTTGGACTGCAAGGAGATCCAACCAGTCCATTCTGAAGGAGATCAGTCCTGGGTTTTCTTTGGAAGGAGTGATGCTAAAGCTGAAACTCCAGTACTTTGTCCACTTGATGCAAAGAACTGACTCATTAGAAAAGACCCTGATGTTGGGAAAGACTGAAGGCAGGAGGAGAAGGGGATGACGTAGGATGAGATGGTTGGATAGCATCACTGACTCAATGGACATGAGTTTGAGTAAACTCCAGGAGTTGATGATGGTCAGGGAGACCTGTCGTGGTGAAGTCCATGGGGTCACAAAAAGTCAGACACCACTGAGCAACTGAACTAAACTGAATTGAAGATAAGTGAAAGCACCTTTCTTCTGTTAACACTGAGTTTGAAGGAATTGCACATGTGTGTGCACACTCTGACTCAAAATAATACTCTAATTCCAGGTCATAATTGGAAGACCTCTGTTGCTCCATCTGCCACATCATCCATAGACAATATAGCCAATTTCAGAGCATGTGGTGAAAAGCCACATTGGACTAAAAGTCAGATCTGAATTTCAATCCAAGCTTGCCCAAGTTCTGACTGTGTAACTTTGGAAAAGTAATTTTAACCTCCCTGAGCCTAAATTTGCTGCTGCTGTTTCTGCTGCTATTTAGTCACTAAGTCGTGTTCAGCTCTTTGTAATCACATGGACTGTAGCCCACCAGGCTCCTCTGTCCATGGGAATTCTTCAGGCAAGAAACTGGAGTGGGTTGCCATTTCCTTCTCCAGGGGATCTTCCCGACCCAGGGATGGAACCCAAGTCTCCTGTTTGGCAGGTGGATTCTTTACCTCTGAGCCTGGCAAGCCAAGCCTAAGTTTACTCATCTTCAAAAGGAATTAAGCTAAACTATTTCTAAAATCTTTCCCACTTTTAGCATAGATAATGTAGGGTTTTAACTCATAGTTTTAACTCTAATGATTTCTAAGTACATACCACAGCTTGCTAATCAGAAGTTGGTTGGAAACTATCAGTATTTTGGACTTTTATATTGATGATTATTTCAAGTTACATTAAAAGATAAAAACTGAACTCATTACATGAATTTTACAATCAATATTAAAAGAAAAACTGACATCATAAATGGAAATAGATCAGCTTTGGAAAATTTGAAATGAAAAGGTAAAGTTCCAAAAGGGAAAAAAAAGAACATGTTTAAACATAGCAATAGACTCTTCTAAGCCAGATCCAAAAGTCATTACAGTCTCCAAATGAAATGTTAAAAGATAGAAATTTCCTGACCTTAGCATAATATCTAACTGCCTACAAAAATAATAATAAGACCAACAGAAAAGCTGAATTCCAATCTTAATAATATTTCATTATTATTGCAAAAGTTGTACAAAAGATTTTACATTATTATTGAAAAACCTGTAAAAGGTGACAGGTCAACTTTTTTAAAGTGTTCATAAGTCAAATATAAAATGACATTCAAAATTACAATGAAATCCAAATTCCCTGGTAGTGAAGTAGTTAAGATTTGGCGCTTTCACTGCCCTGGTCCAGGTTCAATCTCTAGACAGGGAACTGAAATCCCACAAGCTGTGCAGTACCGCCAAAAGTTATAATGTAATGATAGAGTGATGTGTAATTTGACAGTAAGCAACAAAAACTCAATGCTGCCTTGATTTTAGAAATGGGAAAAATTACACCTGCAGACCTTCCCTACCTCGTGAAGATTACTGAGTTAACAATTATAAAGGTGCTATACCTTGGAAGAAAATTAGCAATGCAACAGAAACAGGGAAAGAGGCTATGGTACTGTTTTCTTTTAAATCATTTTAGTAAAACAGATTATTAAACTCACAATTTTAATAACAATATAAGAATCACTTGGGTTTTCAATGTATAATATTTTGCCCTAAATTTCAAAGTGAGACATATAAAGCTAACACAAATATATAAATTCATTTGTCAACTCTTAAAATTAATTTGATATTACATATCTGCAGTTTTTAATGAAATAATTTTTAAGAAATTCCTTTTTGTTAAACAAGACTGACCCAAAATTAGAAAATACTTATAACAAAAGAAGGGAGGGAGGGAGGAAAGGAGGGAGGTATCTGAAAAGATATTTTCTCTTTCTTCCCTCCAATATTTTGAGGGAGATAGAAGCTCCAAGACTTTGGCCACCTGATGTGAAGAACTGACTCACTGGAAAAGACCGTGATGCTGGAAAAGATTGAGGGCAGGAGGAGACAGGGATGACAGAGGATGAGATGGTTGGATGGCGTCACCAACTCAATGGACATGAGTTTGAGCAAGCTCTGGGAGTTGGTGATGGACAGGGAAGCCGGGCATGCTGCAGTCCATGGGGTCACAAAGAGTCGACACAACTGAGTGACTGAACTGAACTGAACTGGGCTTGTAGCCTGCCAGGCTCCTCTGACCATAGATTTCTGTAATATATCCAGAATTATACTAGACATTTTAGATTAAAGGATAAATATCACACAATCAGGACTCTCAAGGTGCTCATAGTCTAGTGGTAGGTATTTATGAAGACACCTACAGGAAAGAACAACAACAGGCACACGGCAGCCCTTTGGTGCAGTCCCGTAAAACCCAAGACCAACTCCAGGCAGGTGGCAGCGTACAGAGAGCCAGGTTTGCTTCGGGAAAATTAATCCAAGACACAGGACGATTGGAAGCAGCCCTAGGAAAGAGCAGTTTCTAGCAAACTTACTTGGGCACACTGTTCTCTCCTGCCTGAAACACACACTTCCCTAATATTACCAGGATGACGGGAGGTGGGGTAAGCTACAGTGACACTTGGACCCTGGGATGTTAAGCCAGTGACAGATTTCCTGTCGGCTTTTGGTTCCTTTTGCTTCAGGGCAAAGGTAAGACTAAGACCCCCTGGAGAACTGAGAAGGTAGATGGACAAATAAACTCTACACTTTAAATCTTAAATCAATATAGGAGGACAAATAGACCTAAGTGGAAGATGTAATGGGGGAAGCAAAGGGGAAAAGTTTAACTGTTTTTTAGGGAGTGTCAAAGGGGAAGATGGGGATGAAAGTTTAACATAGTAGTGACATTGTGCTGAACTTTAAAGGATAAATAAGAATTTTCAGCATTATACACACACATACACACACACATACAACATCACAAAGGCAGAGGAAGCATAAAAGAATGTGTGTGGTCCCCAGTATTAGACTGGTGGGTCATTAAGTTTAGGATGGGTGTGGAAAAGATGAAGCAGGAAAGGTTCTGATGGGTCAGATTCTAGAGAGTCTGATACACCTTGGTGTGGGATTTCGACTTTTGTCCTGGGTAGAGGTGATGGAGGGCCATTACTTTAGGACTGTGAAATGATCAAACATGCATGCTGGTAGTAGCATATCTGCAGTAATGGAAAAATAAGAGGTGATTTAGGCCTTATGCAAAGAGACCTTTTAGTGTACAGGTAGTTCTAATCCTTACTAGAAATGAGGAGTGCTGAGTTATATCTGTAACAGTGGAAGTAAAGAAAAGTAGATACTATCAGGATCAATAGTAATGACCAACTTCATTTGCTTGAGCAGAGGCCTGTAAGAGTATCAGGGATGACTCCAGATTCTCTGCTTGTGCAGCCAAGTGGAGAAAGGTGATGATAAATAAAACCTCAACTATAGAAAATTATATATGAACAAAATGAGTATAACCTGCAAGTGAAAAGTTGGATTAGGACAATGAGATCCTTTGTCCTATTATATGCAAAAAAAAAAATTGATTGAGGCTACATCTAGGTTTAAATGCACATTCTTTACTAGTTAATAACTTTGAGTAGATTAATTTCTATAAAGTTAGTCTTCAGTTCAGTTCAGTTCAGTCGCTCAGTCGTGTCCGACTCTTTGTGACTCCATGAATCGCAGCATGCCAGGCCTCCCGTCCATCACCAACTCCTGGAGTTCACTCAGACTCACGTCCATCGAGTCCGTGATGCCATCCAGCCATCTCATCCTCGGTCGTCCCCTTCTCCTCCTGCCACCAATCCCTCTCAGCATCAGGGTCTTTTCCAATGAGTTAGCCAACATTAATTTGTTTATAATTCATCTTGTTTCAAAGAAGATTTAAAGTAGTTTATAAAACTACACACATTTCAACAAAACAAAGTATATATAGAAAGATGATGACAGGAAAGAAGAATAAAGATATGAAAGACAAAATTAATTCACAAATGCATAATTTATGATTCCATAGTCTTATGTAAGAAGTGGGCTCATTCTTAGTTTTGAGCTTCCAAGCTACCCTTCCTAGCTTAAAAAACTAAGATCATGGCATCCAGTCCCTTCACTTCATGGCAAATAGAAGGAGAAGAGGTGGAAGTAGTGACAGATTTCCTCTTCTTGGGCTCTACAGATGGTAACTGCAGCCATGAACTTAGAAAATGATTGCTTCTTGGTAGGAAAGCTGAGACAAACCTAGACTGTGCATTAAAAAGAAAAGACAGCACTTGGCCGACAAAGGTCCACATGGTCAAGGCTAAGGTCTTTCCAGTAGTCATGTATGGATGTGAGAGCTGGACAGTAAAGAAAGCAGAGTGCCAAAGAACTGATGTTTTCAAACTGTGGTGCTGGAGAATACTCTTGTGAATCCCTTGGAAAGTAAGGAAATCAAACCAGTCAATCTTAGAGGAAATCAACCCTGAAACACCAAGGTATATCAGAAGGACAGATGCTGAAGCTGAAGCACCAATACTTTGGTCATCTGATGCAAACAGCTAACTCACTGAAAAAGACCCTGATGCAGGAAAGATTGAAGGAAGAAAGAGAAGGGGCAACAGATGATGAGATGGTTGGTTAGTATTACCAATTCAATGTACATGAACTTGGGCATATTCCAGGAGATGGTGAGGGACAGGGAAGTCTGGAGTGCTTTAGTCTGTGGGGTCACAAAGAGTTGGTTATGATTGGTGACTGAACAATAACAAGCTATCTACCCATATGGGAAACTCAATGAGTTTCATGACTTACTTTGTCTATTGTTAGCTAGTGACACTCAGAAAAACTTCTTCATCAGGTACTCATAATGCAGATACTTCATAAAATCGTGATCAGCATGAGACATATCCTTGAACCTCACATGACTTCATATGTCAAGTTTTTCAATGCCAGTCAGCACTAAAATAATTAAACACAAATCAGCAAAAGCACGTCTATGTGGGGTCAAAATAATAAGCTGGATAAAGAGCTATCTCAGGGTCTGGATGATTCCAAGAAAAACATTTTAGCATATCTATAGGAAGGAAAAGACTACATGCTTATTCCTCCCTGCATAAGGAAATTTCTCAAAGCACCCTAACCTCAAGTTACTCAGGGATACCATCGAGCCAACTTCCCATCCCTGAGGGATTCTTGATGGTTGACTGGACCTCTAGTCTGCCAGCAGCCATTCTCAATGTTCTTCAACCTTCAGTTCAGTTGAGTTCAGCCACTCAGTCATGTCTGACTCTTTGCAACCCCATGAATCGCAGCACGCCAGGCCTCCCTGTCCATCACCAACTCCTGGAGTTCACTCAAACTCATGTCCATTGAGTCGGTGGTGCCATCCAGCCATCTCATGCTCTGTCGTCCCCTTCTCCTCCTGCCCCCAATCCCTCCCCGCATCAGGGTCTTAGTACATACAAATACCCAATTTTCAGAAATACAAGATGAAAGATGTAGCATAAAACCACACTAAATAGGATCAACTGGAGGAAACCCTAGACTCATGAAAGTTATCAATATTCAAAAGATATTCCATTCCTTTAACATAATATAAACAATTAGTTAAAAATATTACCAATCAGTTCAGTTCAGTTCGGTTCAGTCGCTCAGTTGTGTCCGACTCTTTGCGACCCCATGAATCGCAGCACACCAGGCTTCCCTGTCCATCACCAACTCCCGGAGTTCACTCAAACTCATAACCATCCAGTCGGTGATGCCATCCGGCATCTCATCCTCTGTCATCCCCTTCTCCTCCTGCCCCCAATCCCTCCCAGCATCAGACTCTTTTCCAATGAGTCAACTCTCCGCATGAAGTGGCCAAAGTATTGGAGTTTCAGCTTTAGCTTCATTCCTTCCAAAGAATACCCAGGGCTGATCTCCTTTAGGGGAGAAGGCAATGGCACCCCACTCCAGTACTCTTGCCTAGAAAATCTCATGGATGGAGGAGCCTGGTAGGCTGCAGTTCATGGGATCGCCAAGAGTGGGGCATGACTGAGCGACTTCACTTTCACTTTTCACTTTCATGCATTGGAGAAGGAAATGGCAACCTACTCCAGTGTTCTTGCCTGGAGAATCCCAGGGATGGGAGAGCCTGGTGGGCTGCCGTCTACAGGGTCACACAGAGTTGGACACGACTGAAGCGACTTAGCAGTAGTGGCAGCAGATCTCCTTCAGAATGGACTGGTTGGATCTCCTTGCAGTCCAAGGGACTCTCAAGAGTCACCTCCAACACCACAGTTCAAAAGCATCAGTTCTTCAGCACTCAGCTTTCTTCACAGTCCAACTCTCACGTCCATACATGACCACTGGAAAAACTATAGCCTTGACTAGATGGACCTTTGTTGGCAAAGTAATGTCTCTGCTTTTGAATATGCTATCTAGGTTGGTCATAGCTTTCCTTCCAAGGAGTAAGCGTGTTTTAATTTCATGGCTGCACTCACCATCTGCAGTGATATTACCATTAGAATTCTTCAAAGGCTTGTTTTAGTAAGCTATTTCTAATTAATATACTTTTCTACCATTTAACGCTGCTAAAAACTTAAAAATGGCTTTTTTGCCAAATGGTTTAAATAAGTTACATGCCTCTCTTGATCCATATAAACTTATGTATAGTCAATTAATTTGCTTATCCATCATACTTAAGGCATTGATTCAGAATCACGTAAAGAGAACTTACAGAGGTTAAAGCATAACCAGTCTTAACCTTAGAATTGGGCATGTGAACCACATGTCTTTTTGTCTTTGGGTGTGTCTATAGATACTAAATAAGCTTTGTGTGTCAGAAGTATGATAATTATTCAGTGCAGAATTTCTATATTTTAGTGTAAGTCTTTCTTAAGGACTAAGAAAGGCAAGAGAAGGGGTGAATTCCAGCGTTATTCTTTTTTTTTATTAAATTTATTTTTAATTGGAGGATAATTGCTTTACAATATTGTGTTGGTTTCTGCCATATATCAACATGAATCAGCCATAGGTATATGCAACACTATTCTTTTAAACTTCAAGTATGTCCTACCTTACACAACTAAGATATTCCTGGACAGGTTTATTTATGAACAAAGATCTTTTTTAAATAACATAATGCTTCTTTTTTAGTCATAGATATTCTTTCACTACAGTAAAGGTGTTAAATCATCAGAATTGCCATGGAAAAAGAATGTGATAACATTTTTGTGCAGCCAAACAAAGTAAGTATGAATAAGGGTATGAGAACAGCAGATAAAAAGAAAAATGAACTTAATTCAAAGTGAAAAATACTGTTAATACCAGAACTTGTGAAGTATGAATGTTCATTAAGTAGCTTTTATAGTTTTTTCTAATTTTATGATCTATAATATTCTTAAACTCATACTAACAAAATGTATATATAGGCTAACTTCAAAATTACTTTTGAAATTTTTTTATAGGGCAAACCTAGAGTGATAATACACTTTTAAAGACTTTTAATGTCAATTTAAAAATCTTACTTTTATCTCTGGATTTGAACACTCAAACACAATCCAATGAACTGCAAACTGTACATAAAAAGAATCTGTCCTTCAAGTTTTTTAAAGGCATAAATTTTAAATTGCTTCTTATAAAGCTGGATGAAAATTTCTCATCCTTTCACCCAACAAGCACTTAGGACAGTCCTGACTTAGTTCAGAGTCTTCCTTGTCAGATAACGCGCACACTGACAGCAGGACTATCAAGGGTGCAGCTTTCCCCTGAAGCCCAAACGGCCAAAAGAGGCCACAGGAAAAATGGCTGAGAGGCCACCTAGCCTTTGTATCAAAGAGCTAGAGCTTAACGAACCATCCTGCTCTTGATTATTTTTCAAAACACTGTCAGACAGATGCAGAATAGGAATCAGCAATATAAAATTGTGGTTCCCCAACTGAATCAAGGGTTTTTTTTTTTTTTTTTTTACCATAACTTTAATGTCCCTCTAATGGTCATGTATGGATGTGAGAGTTGGACTGTGAAGAAAGCTGAGCGCCGAAGAATTGATGCTTTTGAACTGTGGTGTTGGAGAAGACTCTTGAGAGTCCCTTGGACTGCAAAGAGATCCAACCAGTCCATTCTGAAGGAGATCAACCCTGGGATTTCTTTGGAAGGAATGATGCTAAGGCTGAAACTCCAGTACTTTGGCCACCTCATGTGAAGAGTTGACTCACTGGAAAAGACCCTGATGCTGGGAGGGATTGGGGGCAGGAGGAGAAGGAGACGACGGAGGATGAGATGACTAGATGGCATTACCAACTCGATGGATGTGAGTTTGAGTGAACTCCAGGAGTTGGTGATGAACAGGGAGGCCTGGCGTGCTGCAATTCATGGGGTTGCAAAAAGTTGGACACGACTGAGCGACTGAACTGAACTGAACTGAATGTCATAGGCCCAGTGGGAAACAATGCAAGTGTATAAAAATAGTAAAATACAAGAGGAACCAACAAAAGGCAGGACAGGGAGGTAGGGAGAGAATGCAAAGACAAAAAGAAAAAAATCTGTCTTTATTTGAATTTAATTTTTAAACAGCTGTGCCTCATCTAAATGTAGAACAATGGGATAGGTTAAACAGACTCTTTCATTCTAGCTCCTCTCTGAAAGAACGAAAAAATGATGGGGCTATCCCAGGATTTCTTGACCTCGGCACTGTTGACAACTTGAACCAGATAATTCCTTGTTGTGAGGGCTGTCCTGGGCGTTACAGAATGTTTAGCATCATCCCTTGTCTCTACCCACCAGAAACCAATAGCATCACCTCAATATTGACAATCAAAAATGTCTTCAAGACCCTGCAAAATTGCCTCTGTCAAGAATGACCAGGCTTGCCCCTACACAAAATATTTTTAAACTTGTCCTTAGTTCTTTCTGAGCTTTCCAACTGACAGAATGGACTGCTACAGTCAGCAACATGATGACTGGCACACTATCCTCTCATGGCAGCTTTCTCCTACCCTGGTATATTTTATTAAATATTTCATCAGGAAATCCATTTCTGTTTCTCTTCTCACACTATATTTAATATTTTTAGAGATAATCTATTTACAGAAATAAAAGACAAAAAAGAAACATCCTTATAACTAAGTAATATAAAATCATTGTAGATTAATTCCCTCCTTATCTCCCCAAGAAACTGTCCTAGAAAGCAGCCAAAATTTAAAATAGTGAAAGAAAGGACTTCCCTGGTGGCCCAGTGGTTAAGAATGTGCCTGCCAATGCAGGGGACACGGTTCCATCTCTGCTCCGAGAAGATTCCACATGCAGTGGGGCAACTAAACTCATGCATCCTAAAAGCCCATGCTCTGCAACAAGAGAAGCCACCGCAATGAGAAGCCTGAGCACCGCAGCTAGAAAGTAGGCCCACTTGCCGCAATTAGAGAAAAGCCGAAGTGCGACAACAAAGACCTAGTGCAGCCAAAAAAAAACAGATCCATTAAAAAAAAAAAAAAAGTACAGTTCAATGGTTAAAAAAAAATGTGAAAGAGAAGTTAAAGACCACCTCACAAAGCAAGTGACAAAAGCAAGGAATGAAACCTGCCATCATTTCTCCCATCTTAAAAAATTTTCTTTTTTCTTGATGATTACGGCTCCCAGCCACAGCACCATTTCTGTGCTCCCTTTGCCACAAAACCCCTCAAAGGAGTTGACCCTGATGTCTCCAGTTCTTCTCCTCCCATGCTCTCTCGACCTATCCCAACTGCCCTTGTCAAGGTCTTCAGTAACCTTCACAGTAATAAATGCCACGGTCACTTCTCAACCCTCCTGTTACTTCAGCAGCAGCATTTGACATAGTCCATTATTCTTTTCCACTTTGATACACTTTCTCCCTTGCTCTGGGCCCCCTCTCACTCTTGACTTTCCCCTTACTCACCAGTTGCTCTTTCTGAATCTCCTTTACCAGTTTCCACTCCATCTCCCTTCCCTCTTAATAATGCAGTAACCTTAGGCTTAGATCATGTCTCTCAGCCTACACTCACTTGCCAGGAAGTTATTCAGCCTAAGGTCTTACCACCTAGGTGCCAATGTCTCCCAAACTCACATCATCAGCTCAGCCTCTCCCACAGACTCCAGATTCATGTGTTTGACCTCCTACTTGTCATCTCCACTTGATTATCAAGTGAACACTTCAACTCATATGTGTCCAAAACTGATCTCCTAAAAAAAAAAAAAAAAAAAAAAAAAACTGAACTCCTTTCTCACTAAACTTGCCCCATCCACAATCTTCCAATACCAGCTGATAACGACTCCATCCTATTAGTAGCCCAGGTCACAAACTATGGAATCATCCATGACTCATATCTTTTTCTCACACAGCCTGTTAGTTCTGGAAACCATATTAGCTCCACCCTCAAAATATATTCCATGTCTTTCCATTCCTCAGGCCCTCCACTGCTACCGCCCTGATAGTTGCCATCATCATTTCTCAACTGAAATACTCCAAGACTCTTTACTGGTCTTCTAGCTTCTTTCTTGCCCTGAGAGGGTATTTTCAACATGGTAGTCACAGCAATTCCTTTCAAATTGTCAGTCAGAGCCTATTAGTCCTTTGTTTAAAACCTTCAATGATGCCCCATTTCACTGAAGATTAAAGTCAAAGTCTTTAAAATTGCCTACAGGGCTGGATGTGATCTAGTCCTCCCTCACTGTTCTGCCCCCCTTTCCTATTTCTAGTCTCTTTACTAATTTCACTCACTCTCCTTTCTGTTTATCAAACATGCCAGTATACTCTCATCAGGGGGTCTTTGCACTGGTTTTTCTCTCTTTCTGAAAGATTCTTCCTCCTCCATAAAAACTACTTTGTCTCCTTCAATATTATGTTTCCAATTATAAGTCTACCTAACCATCCTTTTTGGGAAGGCAATGGCAACCCACTCCAGCACTCTCGCCTGGAAAATCCCATGGGTGGAGGAGCCTGTTAGGCTGCAGTCCATGGGGTCGCTGAGAGTAGGACACGACTGAGCGACTTCACTTTCACTTTTCACTTTCATGCATTGGAGAAGGAAATGGCAACCCACTCCAGTGTTCTTGCCTGAAGAATCCCAGGGATGGAGGAGCCTGGTGGGCTGCCATCTATGAGGTCTCACAGAGTCGGACATGACTGAAGCAACTTAGCAGCAGCAGCAGCAGCAGCAACCATCCTATTAATAGCTCACCCTCCCTCATCAGGCCATCTCCAGCCCTCCAAATCCCCCCAGACCATGCTCTATTTTTTTCCTCATAGTACATTTCAATTTTTAATCTCAACAGTTTATTCATGGTCTGTGTTCCCTACCTAATAGCTGCATTTTGATTCCCAAATACACTTCTAGCACAGAGTAAGTCTTCAGTTAATATTTTTCAAGTGAATGAAGAAATGAGTGAGGGGCTGAAATAAAGCAGACTAGTATTCTACACTGAAGTACAAAATCACAGGCTTCTTCATGTTTACTTTATCCTCTTTCTCACTCTCCTTGTTATACATCAAGGGACTAGTTGGGCTGGGAGGGGGCAGGGACTCCTTGGTAGGGAGAAGTAGATAAATATAGCTGGAGAAGGGTTTATTGGGAGATTTTAGGTTTAAGGGACTTTTTGTCTTTTCGGTTTGGAGGGCTGTTGGAGGAATTGGGGGCCATTTGTAGTCTATCACTCTCATTTTTTCGTTTGGTGGGGCTTTTATTTGGAAGGTACCTGCCAAACAAAGTGAACTATAGAGGGCAGAAATGCGGACCAATCAAAGAAGTGGAGGAGAAGGAATCAAGCTACTAAAAGGAACTTAAGGGAAACAGGGAAAAGAGGACTTCAGGTTTTCAGCCCAGCTCTCTGAAGTAATAAAGAGAACCAAGATTCAGGGCCAGTGCCAAGACTAGTAATGAAGATTGTGAATTCAGTGTTCCTTTATTCCCAGGAGCCTGGAAGTAGCAGCTAGCTTAGGGGAAATCCTGGAGTAATTATATAAATAAGAAAAGTAATCTTTTATATATAAAAGATATGTAAATATAAAGATTAATAATGATATATTAAACTTTTACATATAAAACATTATATAAATAAGTAAATTATTGTAGTGGAAGGTTTTAAAACTATATATGTTTTTTCACACATACACGGTCTCCCCTACTATTTACACACCAATAAGAGGGTCCCAACTTCCCAAGATAAAGGTACAAAAGTAATGAACCACAGATATATTACCATTTATCATCTCTAACTGTTTCTGCAGTATTGGAATCCAAAAGTAGGCTGGTTGGGTAGACCTAGGTAAGGATTTCTCATGACGTTTAGTTAGATGTTGGCTAAGGCTATAGACACCTGAAGGCTTAACTGGGCTAGAGGGGTCTATTTCTAAGGTAGGTTGTGCACAAGGTGGGCAAGCTGAAGTTGGCTTTTAGCAAGAGGCCTTAGTTCTTTCCCACATGGGCCTCTCCACCAGAATGCCTGAGTGCTTTCACAACTTGGCAGCTGTTCTTCCCCAAAGTAAGCAATATAAGAGAGCACCAGACATACAAGAGCGAGACAGAAGTCGCCATGTCTTTATGTACAACATAGCCTTCCACTACACGCTACAGGCCGCATACAGCCCCAATTCAGTGTGGGGCAGGAGTATGTAAGGGTATGAACACCAGAGGCAAAAAACACTGACGCCATCTTAAAGGCTAGCTACCACAGCAGTCAAATGGCTTTCCACGTGAATGGCAAAATGGCTTGAATCTACCTCAGAGGGGACCCACATGCATCTTTTCCAACTTATACCACTTCAAAAAATAAGAATATTTGTTCACTTTGTCTGGCCTCCCTATCTCTAGAGAGGCCCTAAAACTTCTGTACAATATCACCTTAGCATTTGTGAGCAGTTAGCCTACTTTGTTAGCAGTGTATTTCTAATTTTAAAAGTGGATCACAAACAATAAAGTTGTGATATTCTGAGGAAAGTGTATCATCCTCTTGATTCAGCATGAAAAACCAAAATTGATCTCCCTTTCTGTGTTAAGACTTGAGACATCTTGAGGAAAGTGAACAGGTATTAAAACACTGAATATAACTCAGCTAAAAAGAACGCATTTGAATCAGTTCTAATGGGATGGATGAAACTGGAACCTATTATACAGAGTGAAGTAAGTCAGAAAGGAAAACACCAATACAGTATAATAACACATATATATGAAATTTAGAAAGATGGTAATGATGACCCTACATGCAAGACAGCAAAAGAGACACAGATATAAAGAACAGACTTTTGGACTCTATGGGAGAAGGCAAGGGTGGGATGATTTGAGAGAATAGCATTGAAACATGTGTATTATCATATGTGAAATAGATCACCAGTCCAAGTTTGATGCATGAGACAGGGCACTCAAAGCCAGTGCACTGGGACACCCCTGAGGGATGATGGGATGGGGAAGGATGAGGGAGGGGGGTTCAGGATGAGGAACACATGTACACCCATGGCTGATTCATATCAGTGTATGGCAAAAACCACTACAACATTGTAATTAGGCTCCAATTAAAATTAATTAATTAATTTTAAAAAACACTGAACATAGTCAAAGGAGAGTGTGTCATACGGCTTGGTTATGCCTTTATCCACAGTACAAAATTTATTCTTAGACCCCAAGAAAGTACCTAATATCTTTGTGTCTCAATTTCCTTACATGTAAAATGCAGACATGATCACCCTCGCATGTACAGAGTGAAATCTGAATTTACATTGGGAACTGAGCTCTAGTGTAAATACATATCAAGATATGCCTACATACATCTCTCTCTCTAGATATAGAGATATCCTGACTTATACATAATATGCAATTACAAATAATACACTTGACCAAATTCCTTATATAGACTATTCATATTTGACAGCATTACTCACCTCTACTATAGCATTCCTCCACTAACTCTGTCAACACTGAGCCTTTCTTTTAACTCTAACCTACTATGACTCTAATGCTATGAAAAAAATCTGATGTCATAAACACACTGTGTTATGGTACCAGTAAGGACCAAATCCATTCTTAGTTCCATTAATCCCTGAGTACTACCAGCCCTGCCAGCCTCAAGAGTCCATCGGACCACAAAGAACACAAGGAGAAGGGACTAAACAATGTCCTGAAGCTACAAAAATTCTTCACATAGTCTTCATTATTAATTGCTGGCAAAAAATGCAGACAGGTGAAGGTGGGAGAGGCAGTGGAGGACTTTAAAATTATGATTTACACGTCTTCTAAATATCATGGCACCTTCTAGGAATAAATGTTTATGGGGCAGAAAATCATCCAGCAGACCCAATCTCTTGCCCCTCCCCCACTGCCAACATCTCCACAGCAAGGTAGAGACCCATGAGTATAGTTTCCTTGCTAATTAGATGTCAAGCAGATACCTCCAACAAAGAGCAGTTTTTTATCATTACTTTTTTTATGCTATTTTCATTTGTGAGGTTTATAATCCATAAGAGCTACCTAATAATAAGTAAAATCAAAGAGCTTTTTTAAAAGCCTGTGTGCTTTTATTGTTATAAATGCTTCACAAGTAAAAAGCAGTCGAAAGCATAAAGATACCCTGATTTGAACTTCCTTTGTGTTTGAATTAGAGTGCTTCTCTTGGCACACTCTCACATCAGGCTTCTGCTTCTCTTGGCAAAATCATAAACTGGCTGATGTTGTCTCAGAGGCTTTCTCATGTCTCCTTTCCAGGCATCACTCTTCTTTCACAGACCCCTTTCCGTTACCTAGGAGCCTCTTGTCCTGCCTTCCACATTCCACCTACTGCAGAGTAATGTTCTAGGCTCTTTGTACTCCTCCCTTCTACCATTAAAATATGCTTTTACGAAGATTTACTTGCTTTGAAAGGATTGTTGGGGGCTGGGGAATAGGGATGATGACTAACCTTCACCAAAATGTTCAATTATTAATAGTCCTCATTCTCTTTAGAATTGTTTCCTTAAGCAGAGATTCCTAGAAATGCTACCACATCTCAGCCCCAAATATGGCAGGTAAGAGGGCTCTCAGCAGGAGGCCTCAGTTCCTTGGTTATAACTAGACTTTTTGAAAAATGAAGTTCATTGGGTGGGGACTTTACTTGGCCTCGGGTGTTGATGTAGGAAAGCTGCTCTCCCTGAAACCATCCTCAAGGATGACAATGAAGCCCTAAATGTCTAGTGAGCATCCAATCGGCTTCTCACTGCACTTAAACTAAAATCTAACTCCTATTTAGGGTCCAAAAGTCTGGCCTCTCCCTACCAGTCTCTACCTAACATACTGCCCTCCAGCCAAACTGGCAGTTCTTCTGTATTTGAACATCCCAAGCCACAATCTCATTCTTGCCTTAATTAAGGCTTGCAGTGCCATGTTCCAGCTCTTGGCAGGTAAATTACTCATCATTTGGTTCCCAGCTCAAATGTCACAATCTAAAGTAACCTCACACACGCAAAAATAAAATAAAATAAAGTAACCCCATAACCACTTTCCAGAATATGTCCTATCTTATTTTCATGATATTAATCATTGTAAAATTTTCTTATTCATGTATTTGTTTACCTAGTCTTTCCAAGCCTCCCTCTTAATATACCCTTCATGTTTATCAATGCATCCCTAATTTTGCACAGAACCTAGTACATATCCAGTAGTCAATAAAATTGCTGAATGAATGCATATATAGATGAATCCAAGCATAACTTAACCTTTAAATGTGAATGAGAATCCTTGTTGTACTAATAATACTGGGGGAGGAGAGTTAGTATCACTATAATCGATATAACTAACCTATGTTTATCAGACTTTTATTGAAATGGACTACAGCATATCTTTTCATTGCTGCTGCTAAGTCGCTTCAGTCGTGTCCGACTCTGTGCGACCCCAGAGCCGGCAGCCCACCAGGCTCCCCCGTCCCTGGGATTCTCCAGGCAAGAACCCTGGAGTGGGTTGCCATTTCCTCCTCCAATGCATGAAAGTGAAAAGTGAAAGTGAAGTCGCTCAGTCGTGTTCGACTCCTGTGACCCCATGGACTGCAGCCTACCAGGCTCCTCTGTCGATGGGATTTTCCAAGCAAGAGTACTGGAGTGGGCTGTCATTGCCTTCTCCATCTTTTCATTAAAATATTATAAATATTGGATTGACAAATATTCTTTTATAAAAGTCATTTTATAAATGTCTTTTAATGAGTGCCACAAATGAAAGCTAGTATCTTCTGTCAGTATTAAAAGACTATTTCCCTCTGGCCAATTTCTAGCTTTCTAGATGTGTAGTGTCTGTTGCAAGGACTACAGGAGCCAATGAGCAACTTGCCTGTCACATGCTCTAACAAATCATCTAAGCAGAGAAAACAGCTCTGGATAGCGGATAACCAACACAGGCAGGATGTTGCTAAATGTATAGTTTATTATTCACAAAGTTCATTCCAGCCTGCCAAAAACACTAAACTGGCAAACAAAAATGCCCTAGCATTTAGCAGTTTGCTTTTCTACCAGGCAGTCCCAGTTTAAGTTGGTTATAGCTTATAAGCAGATGTCTGGGAGCAGTTCAGCAAGCCAGCAGTCAGATGCTTTTGTAGAGCGCTCCTCTTAAAAGGCAACATTGAGGCAAATAAATGGATTCCAACTTCCTGGGCTTGCCTTTGAACTATCACAATTAACTGTGCTTTGCTGAAGGGAAACTCCAAGGATTTTCTCAAAGGTTTCTTTCCTTTTAAGAAAGAAATGGCAGTCTGGTTTGAAGAAAAAGAAATGGCATTAGTAGAGAGAGAGAGAAAAAAAAAAAACACATCAGTAAGAGTTAAATAACATAACTTTTAAAGAAAACATGTAGTATGAGAAAATCTTATTTTTAAAGAACTACAATAAACTTTCTTGAGACATTTCCTAGGAAAGCCTAGTTATTAATTCCTCCAAAAAAAACTCAACATTTAAATGACAAAACTCTATTAATTGCTGCTCTTCAATTAGCTCATTATCTAGTTAAATTTAAGAAAATACCATCCTATCTTGGCTTACAAATCAAAAACTTCTTTGTATTTGGGTGGGTAGTAATGAGATATGTTTCATCAAACTGTTATACTAGTTCACTTATTAATTTGGCCTCAATTGTATCTTTTTGCATGTCTACCAAGATTAATTTCAGGGTAAGATTGTCTCCAGCTAGCATGTATTGTAAAACTGGAAAAATTTTTCCACCCTTCATGGATCATTTACAATCTGCCAGGTTTGGGGTGGGTATGAAATGTATTTCTGCCAATGGATAGCTGTTCAGCAGTGCTGAAAACCAATCCTTCTGTTTCATTCATGGTGAGATATGGTTCCATAAAAAGGAGTGAACCAAAAGTGCAGCTAATGCACCCGATCAATTTGGGTTTATACTAATTCTTTGAGATTATCATAAGAAAATTGTTTGTAGATGAATATATAAATATATTCTCTCATTCTTTCTTTAGTCGTCTACCACTGTAAACATGTACTAATTCACTGGGAGAGAAAAAATCAAGTTTAAGGCCTTTTCTATTTTACAGGAGCTGTATTATTTTTAAGGAAATGCATTGCCCTAAAATTACATATCTATTATAGTTTAGAGCAGAAAAGAGAAAATCCTGGGTGTTTCATAACAACATCTTCTAAAAGATTAAGGATCATGGTTTGAAACCCTTTCCAATAAGTGATTTGAGTATTCCGCGGCAATTAAAAGGCAAGCTGAAGCACCAAGATAAAGTTGTGTCCCCCTAGTGACCTCTAGAGTAGAGCTAAGCTCCCACAAGCAAGACTTGGGGCGGGGAGGGGGCGGGGAGGAAGCAGCAAGCCAAAGCCTGGCGCGCTGCTGCAAACCAAACCTATATTTTCAAGAGTACATCCCTTCGCATCTCAGAGTGTGGTCCTGTTTTATTAAACCCCAAGGCGCGATGAATGTCCGCCTCCCGGGCTATCAGGTCCATTGGGTTGAAATCCAACTTCAAACGCCACTGCTTCCTCCTTCCCACGGAGCTCCGGTGCAGTTCCCCGGCACAGGCTTCCTCACCGCGCGTGGTGCCGAGCTGGTTTCCACCTCTCTGCGTGCTGCAAGACCACCTCTCCGCCACCGCTAGCTCCCCAGCGCGAGAGTCGAAGCGCTAGGCAGCCGGCCAGCGGCGACCTCTGCTAGTCTGCGCTGCGGTCGCGGGCGGCGAGTGCACCAGCTCCCTGCACGCAGCGCGGCGCTGGGCGAGTCCTGGATACCCAGCTCCTGCTGGACGCCGCCTACGAGGCTCCCTCCAGAGTTCAGCTCTCAACCACGCCGCGATGCCTGAAGTCACCCCGGCAACAAGCTCATCCTTATCCTCCCTGCCAGAGCTTCTCCCCCTCTGAACTTTCCAACTTTAGAAGCCCTCGTTCCAAAGGAGCAACAGGGGCCCGCCTCAACAACGGGAGTCACTGCCCGCCTCAGCAGGTCGGGAAGAGGGGAAAAGCCTGCAGGGACCCGACCCGTAGCAAATCCCCTTGACCATGGGGGGAAAGGAGAGCCAGACAGCTCCTATCTCCTCTTGAGGATGGAGGTCGGGGGGGGAGCGGGGGGGATGGATGCAGAACTTGTCACCCTGGGATGAAGGGACGGAGGGAGGAGGGAGGTTGGGAGGAGAGAGTAGTAGAGAGACACCTCGAAAAACTCTATCTCTCTTTCTCTCTCTCTCTCTCTCTCTCTCACACACACACACACACACACACACACACACACACACACACACACACAGCCTGATTCCGAAAAGGTTAAGACCCGAGGAGCTGAGTCGCTTCTCTCCCCACTGCCCTGAGGGGGTAAGGCGCAACAGATACCCAAGCTCTTGGAGTGGGAAAGGAGTGGGGTGAGAACAAGAGTCTCCAGGTTTCCCCGGGCTACAAAAAGGGGACAAACTCCTATCGGAGTCTCCCTGGAGGTAAAGGAAGGTGCAGCAGTTCTCCCCCCACTCCCGGAGAAGGAAAACTCTTCCCCAGCAGGCAGCCTTCCACTTGGCCAAGCCCGGATGTAAACAGGCTAGCCACAGGGGCGGTCGGCGGGTGGGAGGTGGTATGGAGCGAGGTAAGAATGGTGTTAACTCACCTTGATGCTGGAGGGCTTTCTCTTCTTGGCCATCTCCTGTCCCCTCCCCTCCCCCAGACCCCCGGAGCGTTTCCTCCTGCTGTCACCCAGCTCCTGGAGAGGGCACCGTGGAGGGCTTCCAGGCGAGCTCTCGCCGCGGCTCTCAGCTCAGCGAGCTCTTTGTTGCTGTGATGGCATCTGCGAGGCGGCGGCGGCGGCCCGGCTGCGCACTCGGCTCTGCTCGGCTCGGCTGGGGCGGGCGCCGCCGCCCCTCTGCTCTCCGCCGCGCGGAGCTGGTGAAGCTCGCGCTCGCTCTGCTGCGGCCGCTCAGACTGCGGCGGCGGCTGTGGATGCTGCTGTGCTGCTGCTGCTGGAGGGGGCAGCGCCGGGTCCCCTGAGTGCCCGCCCAGCACTGACCTCCCCCTTTCGCACACCCTCCCTCCCCCACTCCCCCACCCCAGGGTGTCCCGTCTGAGCCGCCGGCTCCAATCCAACCAGTGACGGCGCTGTCGTCCAGCCGCCGCTGCTGGGGAAGGCGATGGTGGCGGCGGCAGGGGACTGCTGGAGGAAGTGGGGGTCCCGCGGCCATCTGCGACTCGGGAGGAGAAAGCCAGACGGTCCAACTCTAATAGAACTCGCATCCTGCCTGCCTCAGCGCCTCGGAAGCTGACAGCCCCAACCCAGGTGGCAAGGCGCAACGTCGGCGGCGGGGTAGGCCCGCGAAAGGCACCAGTCTCCGTACGCCAAGAACTCCGGCCAGCTGCAGGAGTATTGGCACCTGCACCTGCAACCCGGCCGCTCCGCAAAAAGCTGGTCTCGGGCACTGAGCCCGAATTCCAAGCGGGCGATGAGCCCCGGGACGCGCGGATGCCTCTGCCCCTGCGGAACCGAGAAGGGAACACAGCCACTGGATAGTAAGTGGTAGAGAGGAGAGAAATTAAGTTCCAGAGGCCGCCCAGGGACAGACGACTGGAAGAATGACCTAGTTCAGGCCCTAAACTTATAGCGAAAACTCAGGACAGGTCCCTTAGGGGTGTGGAAAAAAGGAAAGAAAGCACGCTCTCAGAAACTGGAGAAATTAGGAGGCGGAGGAGTGATTTCTTGATCTCCAGCAGAAACTGTTCCAGTGGTCGAGTTCTTCCTCGCTCTGACTGTGAATTTGAAGTTTTCATTACCCGGAAGGAGCTGTCCTCCTCTAGCGTGCTGATCAGAAAGGGAGTCTCACGGGTGTGTCGGGGCAGCAAGGTCATGCGAAAGTCTGACTGATCTGAGAATGTAAAGGTAGCCAAGTTATTGTTGTTCAATCGCTCAATCGTGTCCGATTCTTTGCGATCCCTTGGCCTGCAGCATACCAGGCTTCCCTGTCCTTCACTATCTTCCAGAGTTTGCTCAGACTTATGTCCATTGAGTCGCTGGTGCTATCTATCTCATCCTTTGCCTCCCTCTTTTCATTTTGCCTTCAATCCTGCCCAGCATCAGATCTTTTCCAATGAGTTGTCCAAAGTGTTGAAGGTGGCCAAAGTATCGGAGCTTCAGCATCAGCCCTTCCAATGAATATTCAGGGTTGATTTCCTTTAGGATTGATAGCCTAGCTTTAAAGGAATGGTGGAAGGAGTAGAGTAGGGAGGACATTAGCATTTGCATGCGGGAAGATGCCAATTCATTTCTTTCCTTGCAGGAACTGGGATTTCCTCAAAACCCACATTCTAATTCACAGAGATCTTATCAGCAGTTCCCTCTTGCCTGTATCCCCAACCTAATCTGATTATCTAAACATCCAGTGATTCAATTCAGTACCACTAGTCAGAAGTTGCCCTGGCACTGATGTGGTGCCGCGGTATGAACACTGGAGTCCAATATACACACTGCTATATTTTAAATGGATAACCAACAATAATCTAATGTATAGCACATGGAACTCTGCTCATTGTTATGAGGCAGTCTGGACAGAAGAAGGGTTGGGAGAGAATGGATGCATGTATATGGATGGCTGGGTTCCTTCACTGTTCACCTGAAAATATCAAAACATTGACAATTGGCTATACCCCAATATAAAATAAAAAGTTGAAGAAAAAAAAAAAGAACACTGGAGTCCAAGCCTCTGGTCTTGAATTCTAACCCTGCAACATCATAGCTTTGAGAATTTGCACAAGTCATTTAATCCTGCTGTGCTGCTTCCTGATTTGTAAAATATCATCACAAAGATTCCTTCCAGTTCTAATAAATATCCTGAGATTTTTTTAGTCACAAAATAGGTGTTTTTTTTTTTTTGCACTCTTTCTAAATTTAACTTTATACAGTGTTTTATATTGAGGTAAGTAGTTTGAAGAAAATATGAAATACCCAGTTCCTCTCACAACAAAGGTGTGCAATGGAATTAAAAAACAAAATAGCAAGCTTATTTTAATTAGCAACATAGGCCCATTCTCTGTTGTATAGCTAGAAATGAGACTCAATCAAAATTTTCTCTTCCAGGAAAGCCATCTTTGATTAATTCTAAACTACTTTGCAGACTCTTAAAATGTGTAAAAATTAGACATGGGAACATTCTTTATGTGTTCATACTTTATCACTAAATACTAATTATTGCCTACATTCAGATAATGTCTGACAGTTCATTCATTACTTTCACATACTTTATTTCATTTGATGCTGACCACAAACTTGGGAATTCAGAGGACAGGCCCTGTCTTCCATGTTTTATACATGAGGACATGAGGTTCCTGGAGGTACAATTATTTGTTCACAGCTTCCAGGACTTCTGTGAAGCTCTTCTAACTTAACATCAGCCTCATTCCATGACACCAGCTGCCTATGAAATAGAATAGCTCTGTTTCAGACCAGGAGTTGTTTCCTTCTATTTATTCCTTCCATGATGCCATTAGATTAGCAGAGGGAACTCAAGATTTTAGTTGACAAATTGTCTATTTTTTGTACATGGCTTCCCTGGTGGCTCAGATAGCAAGGAATTTGCCTGCAATGTGGGAGACCTAGGTTCAGTTCCTGATTCAGGAAGATCCCCTGCAGAAGGGAATGGCAACACACTCCAGTATTCTTGCCCCCAAAATTCTATAGATGGGCAGGCTACGTCCATGGGGTCACAGAGTTGGACATGACTGAGCGACTCACAGTTTCACTTTCATGATTAACTTGTAGAACTTCAAAGTATTTTTGCATGCATTTTCTTAATTGAAAGTCACAACTATTACAGAAGACTATGAAAAGAGATGTGTTGAGCCCAACCAAACAGATGAGTGAACAGACCCAGAGACATTATAGTCACAGCTACTCAGGCCCTGGGTAGCTCACAATGTGTATGCTTTTGTTTAAGGATTGCAAATAGAATATTTGTAGGGATCAAAAAAGCAAGAGAGTTCCAGAAAAATATCTATTTCTGCTTTATTGACTATTCCAAAGCCTTTGACTGTGTGCACCACAACAAACTCTGGAAATTCTGAAAGAGATGGGAGTACCAGACCACCTGATCTGCCTCTTGAGAAATCTGTATGGAGGTCAAGATGCAACCGTTAAAACTGGACATGGAACAACAGACTGGTTCCAAATAGGAGGAGTACATCAAGGCTGTATATTGTCACTCTGCTTATTTAACTTATATGCAGAGTACATCATGAGAAACGCTGGGCTGGAAGAAGCACAAGCTGGAATCAAGACTGCTGGGAGAAATATCAATAACCTCAGATATGCAGATGACACCACCCTCATGGCAGAAAGTGAAGAGGAACTAAAAAGCCTCTTGAGGAAAGTGAAAGAGGAGAGTGAAAAAGTTGACTTAAAGCTCAACATTCAGAAAACGAAGATCATGGCATCTGGTCCCATCACTTCATGGGAAATAGATGGGGAAACAGTGAAAACAGTGTCAGACTTTATTTTGGGGGGCTCCAAAATCACTGCAGATGGTGACTGCAGCCATGAAATTAAAAGACGTTTGCTCCTTGGAAGAAAAGGTATGACCAACCTAGACAACATATTAAAAAGCAGAGACATTACTTTGCCAACAAAGGTCTGTCTAGTCAAAGCTATGGTTTTTCCAGTCGTCGGGTATGGATGTGAGAGTTGGGCTATAAAGAAAGCTGAGTGCCGAAGAATTGAGCTTTTGAACTGTGGTGTTGAAGAAGACTCTTGAGGGTGCCTTGGACTGCAAGGAGATCAAACCAGTTAATCCTAAAGGAAATCAGTCCTGAATACTCATTGGAAGGACTGATGCTGAAGATGAATCTCCAATACATTGGCCACCTGATATGAAGAACTGACTCATTTGAAAAGACCCTGAGCTGGGAAAGACTGAAGGCAGGAGGAGAAAGGGACAACAGAGGATGAGATGGTTGGATGGCATCACCGACTCAATGGACATGAGTTTGAGTAAACTCAGGGAGTTGGTGATGGACAGGGAAGGCTGGCATGCTGCAGCCCATGGGGTCACAAAGGGTCAGACATGACTGAGTGACTGAACTGAACTGAGGGGTCAGTAAAGCAAAGCTACACATGACACAAGCAGTATACATGTGTTTAAAAAAAAGTGTTAGCCACCAGAGGTCAGATTCTTTGAAGACTCCATGGACTGTAGCCCACAATTCTCTGTCCATGAAATTCTCCAGGCAGGAATACTAGAGTGTGTTACCATTTCCTTCTCCAGGGGATCTTCCTGACCCAGGGGTCAAACCTGAGTCTGCTGCACTTCAGGCAGGTTCTTTGCCATCTAAGCCACCAGGGAAGCCCCATGCATATGTAGGCTATACTTAAGTGAGAAGTAAAGACTTCAGAAAGTTGAGAGCACAAGTACCACTACACAGCTGCAATTTGGTTTGTGGGAATGGAAACCTTGGATATGAGGATTCTAATTTTTCAAGAAGATTCAGGAATTTGGATTCCCAGACAAAATATTCTTTTCATGTTGGTTAACATGAAACAAAGCAAAACAAGGCAGGCTTAACAGAACACAACTGTCAGTAATATACAGCTTATGCGCTGTGTGTATCTGTATCCATTTTCACATCCCATCAAGTTTTGTTTTGTTTTGTTTTGTTTTGGCTGTGCTGGGTCTTCATTGCTGTGTGTGGTTTTCTCTATTTGTGACCCATGTGGGCTACTCTCTAATTGCTATACATGGGCTTTCTTGTTGCCAAGGATGGGCTCTAGTGCATGTGGGCTTCAGCAGTTGCAGCTCCCAGGCTCTAGAGCACAGGCTCAATAGTTGTGGTGCATGGGCTTAGATGCTCTGGGCATGTGGATCTTCCCCAACCTGGAATCCAGCCTGAGTCTCCTGCATTGGTAAGTGGATTCTTTACTACTGAGACACCAAGGAAGCCCTCAATTGAGTTTTATCACCAAAGAGTAGGTACTGAACCAAATCCTTGGAACTAAGCTAATTCTGTTGGTGTCTATATACCCTTAGAATTGGAGATTATCAAGGCTTTAGGTCCATTTAATCATGATTTCTAAAAATAGATCACAGAGATTGGTGTTTTTAAATTTCTGGCTGTTCTTAGAGCCATCAATGAGAATGGCCACAGTAAATCAAAAAGGTTAAGTCATATGTAATTCTGCTGGGCATGAGGAAATCTCTACATTTTATTTGATGATGATAATGAAGTATTGATGCTGACAAGGACAAAACTGGCCTAATATCTATTTCTCTTTATAGGAAGATTCTGAATGAATCCCTTCAAAGAGTAGTCACAGTGCTTTAGTAACCTTAGTTATATGTAGTGCCTAGTAACTTTAGTTATATGTAGTGTAATAATTCTATTTAGATTATTCCAGCCCTGTCAAGACTGCCTATCGAGTAAAAGATAATCAGAATGGCAGAAAGGAATACATGTTCCTCATGTGGAAGTATCAAGTGAGCCCAACAGGGAAAATGAACATGTCATACAAATTATACTTAAGACCAAAGTTAAAATATCATTCTACAAAAAGCATGATTGTCATTAATTGTATGTTACTGCCACTGCAGTAAACAGGTTGAAAATATAACCCTCAGAAGATTATTTTTGGCTGCAATATTTTATATTGAATATCTATCCATAAATTGGACTTCCCAGGTGGCTCAGTAGTAAAGAATTTGCCCAGGAGATGTAGGTTGATCTCTGTGTAGTGCACTGAAAAGAATTCCCTGGAGAAGGGAATGGCTACCACTTCACTGTTCTTACCTGGATAATCCCAGGGACAGAGGAACTGGAGGGCTAAATCCATAGGGTCGCACAGAGTCAGACACAACTGAAGCAACTTAGCATGCAGTTTAGGGAAAGTGCAAAGGAGGAACAAAAGCCCCACTGATTTTAGTCATTTTAATACCAAAGACTATCAAAAAAAAATCCAAACTTGCCCCATTACTGAAAAAAAAAACTAGTATTTTTAAATTTTACATACAAAAAAAGCATAATACTCACCTCAGCTGAGTTTTTAAGGGAAATTGCAATTACGTGACTACAGCTAAACAAAGGTAGGAAGAGAGAGAGATAGTCCAACTAGTGCACTAAAAAGAATTCCTACAGCACTTATATACTCAAAATCATCCTATGAAGGAGTGGAGAAACTGAGGCTGGCTTCCTACCCCATCTCACACAACATGGATACTTGAGACCTTAAGTTATACATCTTCCCTTTCTCTCTTATCATTATAATAGATACACGGATATTCATTACAATAACATTTCACCTGAATTTAGTTGGAGGGTCCTGGAATGAGAGTTTATAGAATCTTACTTCATTCTAGTTCTTCCATTGATGACCCTGACCTTAAGAAATGTGATTTCACTTAAGCATGTCTGAATTGCACAGAAAGACATGAAATTCAGAGACAGCATTTAGGGATTTAAACGTCAACTCTAGGTTTCTGAGATGGAACCCTCTCAAGAAGATTCCTTAATACTTTACTACTTTCAGAGCAAAACTCTTCTGCAGAGATACCTGCCTAGCTGTGATACAGCTGCCACTACTAGCAATTGAATCTATGAGAAAGAAAATTTAATTTTCCTAAGTTCAATTTCCCAATTGTCACCTAACTCTAGGACTATGTCCTTCTAAAATGGAGTTAATTAACACGGAGCTTTATTGTACCCACAATGATGTGTATGCTTAAGAGAGTTCAACTCCACAAAAACCCATAGGAAATAAGAGAAGACATTTGGAAAGGCCAAGAAATCCTCAAACTAGTCTCTGCTCAAATTATCCAGAAGTTCCTCTGGGGGAAGTAGCACAGACCTGACCTGAGTAAAGCAGTGTATAGGTGGAAGGATAGTCAGACATTATACAGAGATAGTCTGCTATGTATTATCTATAGTTAAATTCTCAAGATTTTATGGAATATATGTATAAACAACTAAAGTTGTTTTCCTTAATACTCCAGTTGACCTGCTCAAGGACAGAATATTCAATCTGACCTCTGCTAGCTTCCAAGTAATCACTTTACCCTAAAAATGTTCTCGTATCTGCAATAACCCCCTCCATTATAATTCTGTTTATAATTTTGTCACTGTGCTGTGCTGTACTTAGTTTCTCAGTCATGTCCAATTCTTTGTGACCCTATGGACTGTAGCCCACCAGGCTCCTCTATCCATGGGGATTCTCCAGGCAAGAATACTGGAGTGGGTTGCCATGCCCTCCTCCAGGGGATCTTCCCGACTCAGAGATCAAACCCAGGTCTCCCGCATTGCAGGCTGATTCTTTACCATCTGAGCCACCAGGGAAGCCTAAGAATGCTGGTGTGGGTAGCCCATCCCTTCTCCAGGGGATCTTCCTAACACAGGAATCAAACCAGGGTCTCCTGCTTTGCAGGCAGATTCTTTATCAGCTGAGCTATCAGAGAAGGCCTGAGGTTTACTACATGGGGATGATTTTAAGAAGAGGAAGACATGATTTAATTTACCTTTTATAATAAAACTCTGATTCCTTGACTCCTGTATGGGTAATTGGAATAAGTCTAATTTTAAAGTTAATTATATGGCTGTCGGGTTGGATGAGAGTTAAAGTTTCACACTAACACTCAGACGTGTTCTGGAGCCCCTTATTGGGCCTAGAAGCAGTGTTGCTCTATAGTAATGAACACAACTGGCAGTCAGATCTTGGTTTCTAAATACCACTGTCCACAAGATAGAGAGAGGGATCCTTGGAGAAATGACTCCAGGTCTGTAGCAGACGAAGTACTAGGTGAACTAAGAGCATCTTGATGTGCCAGAAGCAAGGTAGCCCTCAAAGACCAATGAGATCAGGACAAAAGGACAAATGAGCCAGCTTGAAGTAGTTGTCTACTGGTCAAAATTATGAAGATTTGAGTTTAAATATATATATATACAAAATAATGATAATAGATTATAATACATTGAATAAAATAAAATTTATGAATCCAGGGGCTTATGTGAAGTTTCTTCAGTCATGTCTGACTCTTTGCAACCCTATAGACTGTAGCCCACCTGGCTCTTCTATCCATGGGATTCTCTAAGTAAGAATCCTGGAGTCGATTGCCATGCACTCCTCCAGGGATCTTCCTGACCCAGGGATCCAGCACATCTCTAACATCTCCTGCATTGGCAGGTGGGTTCTTTACCACTAGTGTCACCAGGAAGCCCTATGAATCATAGTGGTATCCAAAAGAGAGAATTTTAGTTTTGTTTTTTTTTTTTAGAAGAATTGAGCTAGTAAGTGTAGAAGATAAAATTAGAAAATCATCATTTGGCAAACTTCCCATATAACATCTAAAGATCATCAATGGATGCTAAAGCCTTTGGATAAAAGGTTGTTGAGAACATGATATTCTTATATATTATCCTGTATAGTAGTTGTTGACTGAAAAGGGAAGATTATATCTTTAATGGAGAGTTGGTGTGGTCACCACCTTAATCAATAATTGAACTTAGCATCATCAATAGCTGAACTAAGTGTCATGTGCCTCCTGATGGGAATCAATAAGAAATACACATCACCTAAGTAGTTTACTTATAAAAAATGTTTAACCTAAATCTAATTATGATGAAACAAGTCAGATAAAATCAAAATGTGCAATTCTATAAGACACTGTCCTGGATTTTTTTTTAAATATAAAAGTCAGCATCATGAAAAAAAAACAGAGGGACTAAAGAGGAATAAATATCAAATGCAACTGGATCCTGGATCAGGGTGGGGAAAGTAGATCACATATAACAGACATTTTGGACAATTAAAAAGTTAAATATGGACTATATGTTAGATATTACTCAATTAAGTGATTTTCTTATGTATGTTAGTAGTATTGGTATATAGGAGAATGTCCTTATCCTTAGGAGATGCATACTGTTATTGTTATAAAGGAGATTGGCCTATATAGTATTGTTATATAGTGATAGCTTATGGTGAATGGTGTCAAATTTGTGATCTCCGAAGGGACCAGGGACCAGGCTTGATAACTCAAGAGTTTTTGTGTATCAGAGTTTTATTAACATGAAAAAGGGACAGAGAAAGCTTCTGGCATAGACATCAGAAGTGGGACAGAGAGTGCCCCCCTCACTAGTCTTAGCAAGGGAGTTATATACTTTTAAAATTGGTTATTACGGTAAATCAAAAGAATGTCTCGATTGTAAAAGGTCTTACCAGACCCACTCCCATAATATACATATTAAGATAGGATTAGTTAGAAGTTTCTCAAGAAGGAGAAACATATCCTCAAGCAGGAAACATTATTGTTATGTAGTCATTGGTACAGAGTTTAAGGAAAAACTTGAGCAACTCATCCTTGAGCAAGCCTTTTGTTGTGCAAGCATCAGCTCTGGACTTAAAATGTTTGTCCTTTCCTCCTCCTTGAGAACTCCAGACCCCTATCTCCTCCTCAAGAGCCCCAGACCCTTTTGTCCTCCTTGATGGCCCCTGACTTCTTATCAACCTGCCTAGGAATTGATTCTCTCAATAGGAGTATTGTTATATAGGAGAATGTCATTAGTATTTTTATAAAGGAAAATGTCCTTATTCTTAGGAGATGCATACTGAAGTATTAAGTTGAAAAAACAAAAATGACTATTTATTAGCAATTTCATACATTAAACTTAATATTTACAAGCAAATGCCATGATGTCTGCAACTTGCTTTCAAATGCTTTAGCAGAAACATTAATACATGATAATAAGTAGGTAGGTAGGCAGACAGATCAACTGAGTAAGGCAAAACATTAAAAACTGATGAATGCTGGTGAAGAAATAGGAATACCCATTGTAAAAAATCTTTCAACCTTTGTTGGCTTGAGATTTTTCAAAAACAAAATAGAAAAATGAGGGAAGTGAAACATTCAGCTTTGCCCAGTTAATGGTAAAACAGTTTAAGATAAACCTAGTCTCTTGGGAGATTAGTGCTTAGTTTTTCAAGGTTCTTTTCCTCTTACTCTTTCTCTTCCCCTCTCATCTTTTGAAATCTGAACACAGAAGTTTATTTTATATCTTAACAATAGCATAGTTGGGCTGTCTTCTGGTTTACACATTGTGCTTCTTCCCTGGCATCCAAATAATGTGTGAGATGCATAGCTTGCCTCACTGAGCTCTGGGCATTGGTTCATATATGTTTACTGTGATAACTGCTAAAATGGGTGGTATTGTCAGATCTCCTGGCATAGGCAATGCAGGATGATGGCTCTCAAGAAGCTCAGCCATCTCCTCCTGCTGATCAGGCTACTTTCATTGACTTTCACTGATGCTGCAAATCCTCCAAGACTTGGCAAAATCCTCCACCTGGATCTCATCTTGGAGTTGCCTACTCACAGCTACCACTATTATGTTCTTTGAACAGAGACCTCTACTGAGACCTCCTCTGCTATGACTTTCTGGCAAGTATATTAATGTCTATTTCTAAACTACCCTTTATTTAGGACTTCCCTGGTGGCTCAGATGGTAAAGGGTTTGTCTACAATGCGGGAGACCTGGGTTCAATCCCTGGGTCAGGAACGTCTTCTGGAGAAGGAAATGGCAACCCACTCCAGTATTCTTGCCTGGAAAATCTCATGGACTGAGGAGCCTGGTAGGCTACAGTCCATGGGGTCACAAAGAGTCAGACATGACTGAATTGACTTCACTTTCACTTTCACTTCTCACTTTCACCCTTTATGTATCTTCAGAGTTTCCCAGGAACCTCTCTATCTCTCCTGCCATATGCACCAACTACTATTCTGCCTAAAACACCATGACACAATTTTTATGCTTCTGTGGCCATCCTCTGTTGATACAGGGTTTTTCTCAAAGGCTTTCAAACTTGGAGAAGCTTTCCAAGTTTCTCCAAAACTTTCAACCCCACAATTGCACTATGAGCAAAGGAAACAGTCTCATCTCTCATGCACTTGTTTCTCACACACACACCCCTTAACTCTTTCCCCAGCACTTCCTACTTTTCATACAATGGGACTTTTGTTGGATCATAGCCTCCATTCTTTCTCCATTATGATTCCTTTTTAAAAATAGAGTATTAGCTTTATTTTCAAATAACTAAAAATTTCCCTTGGTTAATAGAACACTTTCGAAATTTACAGACTCGAGAAAGTTCGCCATGAGATTTCAAATTTAGCAAAGATCATTTTCTCTAGGCGGATTATGCCTTCCTGGAAGCAATGATTTCTACCGATTCAGTGTGCAAGGAGCCACAGGGAAATGGTTTATGAGGAATTAAATACTCACTGGTTTCCTAAGCCAGAAACATTATCCTCATTAAGGTTGTCTAAGCATATTAAATCAGGAAATCTGAGGACTAGTCACAACTTGTCTGCTGATATTCTTTGTGACTTAGGACTAATTCCATGATAAGAAAAATAAAGTAGCAGCAACTATTGAGTTCCTCTTATGATGACCAGTGATGCTTTAACTTTTATACTCCTGTCCTAGCCTCCCAGTTATTATACTTATTCCTTGTCAATGCCCTCTAGTCTTTGGCCCCAAGCATTTTATGTGAGAAAATACAAATTCTTACATACAGATGGCCAGAAAAAGCATATGAAAAGATGCTCAACATCAAGATGCTCTAATTAATATGCTTTGATGAGCATCAAAGATGGTCTAATAAATAGAGCAGTGCAAATCAAAACTACAATGAGACATCACCTAACACCAGTCAGAATGGCCATCACCCAAAAATCTACAAATAATAAATGCTGGGGAGGGTGTGGGGAAATGGAAGCTTCCTACATTGTTGGCGGGAACATAAATTGGTACAACCATTATGGAGAATAGTGTGGAGGTTCCTAAAAAACTAAAAATAGAGTTATCATACGATCCTGTGATACCACTCCTGGGCATACACCTAGAGAAAACCATAATTCAAAAGATACATGCATCCCAGTGTTCATTACAGAACTGTTTACAACAACCTAGATATGGAAGCAACCTAAATGTCCATCGACAGAGAAATGGATAAAGAAGATGTGGTACAAGTATACAATAGAATATTACTCAGCCATTAAAAAGAACAAAATAAAGTCATTTACAGCAGCATGGATGGAGCTAGAGATTGAGTAAAGTAGTCAGAAAGAGAAAAACAAATATCATATGATATTGCTTACATGTGAAATCTTTAAAAATGGAATAGATTGTATTTATTTACAAAATAGAAATAGTCACATATGTAGAAAACAACTTATGATTACTGGTGGGAATGGAGAGGAGGGATAAATTAAAAGCTTAGTATTGAGTAGATAACTAATAAGGACCTACTGTATAGCACAGGGAACTCTTTCCAGTGCTCTATAATAACCTAAATGGGAAAAGAATTTTTAAAAGAGTAAATATATGTATATGTATAACTGATTCACTTTGCTGTATAGTAGAAACTAACACAGCATTTTAAACCAACTTTAAATTTTTTATTTAAAAACTTTTAAAGAAACTTTACTTTTTAAAAATTTATTTAATTGGAGGCTAATTACTTTACAATATTATGCTGGTTTTCCCATACATTGACATGAATTAGCCATGGGTGTACATGTGTTCCCCATCCTGAACCCCTCACCCACCTCCCTCCCCATCTCATCCCTCTAGGTCATCCCAGTACACCAGCCCTGAGCACCCTGTCTCATGCAAGAAACTTTTCTTTAAAAAAAGAAATTTAAAAAGAAAGAAAACATAATCTCTTATAATTTAAACTGCTATTGTGCTTTTTGATATTTGCAGTCGATTTTTTTTCTTTTTTTTTTTTTTCAGTTCTACAAGTTTATTGCTACCAACCCATCTCTCTCCACCTTCATGCATGCGCATGCTCAGTCATATAACCCCATGGACTGCAGATCGCCAGGCTCCTCTGTCCATGGACTTTTCCGGGAAGAATACTGAAGTGAGTTGCCATTTCCTTTCCAGGTGCAGTCACTTTTTAAACTGATACAAGTGGATGTAAGTGCAGGTAAGTTTGCAGATATTGGTGGCAGGATGTTGAGAAAGACAAAGCTTAGTTTGAGGGAGTAAATTGTGGGGAAGAACATCTGAGAAAAATAGAACAGTTTGGCATACCTATTGTGGAGACTAAGAGAAAGAGATAACAAGAGATGCTGAAAGAATTCTGAGCATTGTTATGGCAAGACAGTGTATGTATAGGAGAATCAAGCTGGGAATTACTTCATTTTACTCAGTCAATGCATAAGACCAGAGAAGGCAGGCAATTAAATTGATCTTTAGTGTATGCTTTGTAGGAAGGATTTGCGAGGATAAGAAGTTGGAGAGAAAATAATGTATTATGGATTCCAGCCAGAATAAGGATGAATAGGATGAAGGGAGGAAACCGATCATCTCATTCTACTACTAAAAATCCTGGCAATGGGCTTCCACTTCTTGTAGAGGAACATCCAAATCCTCAAAATGCCAGCATGGGAATGATCTGACCCATGACTGTTTCCAGCCTCCTCTGGTGTCACTCTTTCCTCTGTGCTCTGCACTGAAGCCACTCACAAAATGGGCCAGAAGAAAGTAATCTAAGTATTAGTTTTTGATAAATTTTATTCCTTTCCCATGTACATACCCTCAGCCTGGCTTTATAGTTAAATCTTTTTGGCTTCTGCAAGATCATTTTCCAGTAGCCTGGCCCCTTTTCTCTGTTACTAGCAACACCCAGTGTTAATTTTTTCATCTTTTCTTCTCCTTGAAGCTTAATCGGCCTCTCTGCCTCCATTCTCTTATCTCCTTAATTAATCTTCACATTCACAAATGCCTTGGTTATGTTACTGTTACGCAAAGCATATTATTCTTCTATTCTGAAAGCTTATTTAACAAAGTACAAGCTCTCCATCTCACGTGAAGTTGTCTACTGTCTGGCCTCAGCTTACCTTTCCAGCTCCCTCTCTCTCTCTACTCTGCCCTCAGCACTTAATGTTCTAATCAAATGCGCTTTTCATAATTCCTTAAATATGTCATGTATGTTCATGTTTGTTGTTCACATTGTTTCTTCTATATTGAATACTCTACTTTTCATCTTCACCTTAAGGGATAGAGTCTTATTTATCCCTTAAGGCCTAGCCTATATGGTATTCACTCCAATCTCCTGCTGACAAGTAATTGCTCCTTCTTGTGCATTACATACCATGACTTTTGTGCCTTATCATTAATATTTATTTTATTTACCTCATATCTTGGTAAACTGTGTGGATGTCTATCTCCCTACTAAACTAGATGTTCCATTAGGGTGGAGACTTTGCTCTTAACCACTGTAATGAGAGTTTAGTGTGAAGTCGCTCAGTCATGTCCGACTCTTTACAAACCCATGGACTGTAGCCCACCAGGCTCCTCTATCCATGGGATTCACCAGGCAAGAAATACTGGAGTGGATTGCCTTTTCCTTCTCTTGGGGATCTTCTCGACCCAGGGATCGAACCCAGGTCTCCTGCATTGCAAGCAGACACTTTAACCTCTGAGCCACCAGGGAAGCCCAATGAGAGCTTAGCTCATTGTTTATTGATGAACAACTCCTTGGCTAGAGTGGTAAAGTGAAAAGTGAAAGTGTTAGTCACTCAGTTGTGTCCAACTCTTTTCGACCCTAGGGACTGTAGCCCACCAGCCTCCTCTGTCCATGGAATTCTCCAGGCAAAAGTACTGGAGTGGGTAGCTATTCCCTTCTGCAGAGCAGTAAAAGATAGGACTGAAAGATAGGGCATTTTGGGATTAGGTTAGGGAGTCCTTGAAGTCTCTTGTAGGCAGCATATACTTGGGTCTTGAGGTTTTTTGGCATCCAGCTGCTCTGTGCTTTTTGATTATTGAGTTCAATCCATTTACTTTTAGGTAATTATTGATATTTACCTGCCTCCTGAGAAATCTGTATGCAGGTCAAGAAACAACAGTTAGAACCAGACATGGAAAAATGGACTGGTTCCAAATTGGAAAAGGAGTACATCAGGGCTGTATATTGTCACATGCTTGTTTAACTTATATTCAGAGTACATTATGTGAAATGCCGAGCTGGATGAAGCACAGCTGGGATCAAAATTTCAGGAAGAAATATCAATAACCTCAGATATGCAGATGACACCACCCTTATGACAGAAGGCGAAGAGGAACTAAAGATCCTCTTGATGAAACTGAAAGAGGAGCGTGGAAAAGCTGACTTAAAACTCAACATTCAAAAAACTAAGATCATGGCTTCTGGTCCCATTGCTTCATGGCAAATAGATGGGGAAATAATGGAAACAGTGGCAGACTTTATTTGGGGGGACTCAAAAATCACTGCAGAGGTAAAAAAAAAATCACTGCAGAAATTAAAAGACCTTTGCTCCTTGGAAGAAAAGTTATGACAAACCTAGACAGAATATTAAAAAGCAGAGACATGACTTTACTGACAAAGGTCCATATAGTCAAAGCTGTGGTTTTTCCAGTAGTCATGTATGGATGTGAGAACTGGACCATAAAGAAAGCTGAGCACCAAAGAATTGATGTTTTTAAACTGTGGTGTTGGAGAACACTCTTGAGAGTCCTTTGGACAGTAAGGAGATCAAATCAGTCAATCCTAAAGGAAATCAGAGCTGAATATTCACTGGAAGGATTGATGCTGAAGCTATAATAGTTTGGCCACCTGATGCAAAAAACTGACTCACTGGAAAAGACCCTGATGCTGGGAAAGATTGAAGGTGAGAGGAGAAGGGGACAACAGAGGATGACATGGTTGGATGGCATCACTGACTTGATGGACATGAGTTTGAACATGTTGTTGATGGACAGGGAAGCCTGGTGCAGTCCATGGGGGTTGCAAAGAGTCGGACACGACTGAGTGACTGAACTGAAGTAAACTGATTGATGTTTAAGGACTTTCTAATGATGTCTTACTAATTGCGTTCTATTTGTTATTTCCACTATTTTTTTTCTCCTCCCAACCTTTGTGAATTGGTGATTTTCCATGGTGGAATGCCTAATTCTTCTCTCTCTATGTTGTATAAATCTATATAGGTTTTTGTGTTATGGTTAGCATGTGATTACACGTGCATGCTTGTCTCTTCAGTCATTTCCCACTCTTTGCAGCCCTCTGGACTGTAGTCTGCCAGGCTCTTCTGTACATGGGAAGTAGTTGCAGTGCACGAGGGTCTCACTGCAGCGGCTTCTCTTGTTGTGGAGCATGGGCTATAGGGCACACGGGCTTCAGCAGTTGCAGCGCGTGGGCTCAGTAGTTGCAGTTCCCAGGCTCTGGAGCACAGGCTCAATAGTTGTGGCCCATGGGCTTAGCTGCTTTGGAGCATGCGGGATCAAACCCGTGTCTCCTGCATTGGCAGACGGAGTCTTTACTACTAAGCCACGAAGAAGCCCAGAATTAGCCTTCTAAATCTGACTGTATATTTATCTTTACCTGTATGCTATGCACTTTCATATGTTTTCATGTCTAAAAATCTTTTCATTTCTGCTTGAAGAATTCCTTTCAGCATTTCTTGCAAGGTAGGATAAACTCTCTCAGAAAGTTTTTGTCTGGAAAAGTCCTTTTTCTTGTTCATATCTGAAGGATATTCTTGCTGGATAAAGTATTCCTGACTGGCATTTTTTTTCTTTTAAAACTTTGACTGTATCACTCCACTTTCTCCTGGCCTATAGGGTTTCTGCTGAGAAATTTACTGATAGCCTAATGGAGGTTCTTTTCGAGTTTACAACCTTTATTCCTTTGCTGGCTTTAAGATTATACTTGTCCTTGATTTTTGGCAGTTTCATTATAATGTACCTTGGAGAAGGCCTTTTTGCCTTGAGATAATGGAGTAATCTATTCACTTTGGGAACTTGTATGTCCAAGTCTCTCCTCAGGCTTAGGAAATTCTCAACAACTTTTTTTTCTTTAAATAGCCTTTCTGTCCCTTTCTCCCCTCTTCTCCATCTGGAACTTCAATTATTCTAATATTTGTACATGATGTCCCATAGATTATGCAGGCTTTCTTCTCTCTTTTTCATTCGTTTTACTTTGTTCTCCTTTGACTGGATTATTTCAAGTTCCCATCGTTTAAGATCCTTGATTCATTCTATCTTTAGTCTGTTGTGCTGTAGACACCCTCTATTGCATTTTTCATTACCTAATTGACTTCTTCAGCTCTGGAATTTCTGTTTGGTTCTTTTCAGTTATTTCTATTTTCACTAAAAGTCTCATTTTGTTCAGGTTACATTGAGCCGTACTTTTTGGTCACTCACTGAGTTTCCTCAAACAGCTACCTTGAATTCTTTATCAGATAAACTGCAAAAATCCATTTCTTTGAATTTACATGCTGGAGGATTATTGTGATCTTTTGATAATAACGAATTTCCTTGATTGTTCATGTTCCTGGGTAGGGGGGCGGGGGGGCGGGGGTTGCATTTCTGTTCTTGCCTTTGAGGTGGCAGATACCTCCTCAAAACTTTACTTATTGACTTCTGGTGGCGGTTTTTTTTTGTTGGTCCAGCTTATGTGAGCTGCTTTTTCCAGCCATGTATGGACATACCTGCTTCACTCTTCTTGCTCCCTCTTGTGGCAGAATTCTTAAGTTTTATGTCTTTTCTGGTTCTTACAACTCACTAGCTGGCTGTTGGCAACCTTCCTTTTGTTTTCCAGAAGGTGGCGCTAAAACTCAAGTTTGTGGGTTCTCTTGCCCACAGACCCTGGCCAGTTTTCTGAAGGGACTCCCTGTTCAGGTGAGCTTGCTTTCTCTACTGCACTGAGGAACAGGCACCAGGAGTCAGCTGCAGAGTGTGGGGAAGTGCTGGTTTAGCTCTCAGGGCCTTGAGGGTGCCCATGGGCCAGGTTGGGTTATCCTTGGATAAGGTTTTTCTGGCATCTCACAAGTAAGCTTCCTGCTGGAGTCCTGATAGTAGTCAGCAGGAATCTCACTCCCTTAATTAGCCCTTTGATATTCCCTTCTGCCTCCTTCTTGATCTTCTCCCTCCCTCAAGTCATGGGGGTCCAACCTCAAAGCTCTGGGTGCTACAGGACAGTAACCGGCTTTTCCAGCAGTGTTCCACATAGCTGAGGTAGCCAGGCATCACCCACCATTCTCCCATTTCCTCCATGGGAGAGGTCACCACTGGCTAGTTCAGCTTCACAGGGGTGCTGCTTTGATGCCAGGCAAAGTTCTTCTCTGCAATACATCAAAACTTATATTCTTTTTTGTTCAAATGAAGAGCTGTAATCTCTCTTTGGGAAGGCTGGACTTTTATTAAGTCTATCTTGGTGTTCCTCCACCAGAATCATAAGGGACTATGGCTACTTCATAAGCTCCTGTTCCACTGCTGGCACCAAGGTATGTCTGCCTATTACCCAATGCACAGGTGGGCAAAAGACTCTTCCTCAGCCCCTTGAAGTATTGTGTTGAATCCCACAGAGGTACTTTTGTTCATAGATAGATGCCTAATTAAGTTGTTTAAAAGGAAGGGGACAAAAAGAAGGTTGTCTTACGATGCTGACATCATTCTCTTGCTTCTGAGTGTCTACTATGAATTGGAAGGGAACTTATAGTCCATCTAATTAAACTTCTCCAGTTTAAACATAAGGAAACTGAAACATAGTAACTTGAAACAGTTTGATGTACATGCAAATGAAAGTGAAGTTGCTCAGTTCAGTCGCTCAGTCGTGTCTGACTCTTTGCGACCCCATGAACTGCAGCACGCCAGGCCTCCCTGTCGGTCACCAACTCCCAGAGTTCACTCAGACTCACGTCCATCGAGTCGGTGATGCCATCCAGCCATTTCGTCCTCGGTCGTCCCCTTCTACTCCTGCCTCCAATCCCTCCCAACATCAGAGTCTTTTCCAATGAGTCAACTCTTCACATGAGGTGGCCAAAGTACTGGAGCTTCAGCTTTAGCATCATTCCTTCCAAAGAAATCTCAGGGCTGATCTCCTTCAGAATGGACTGTTTGGATCTCCTTGCAGTCCAGGGACTCTCAAGAGTCTTCTCCAACACCACAGTTCAAAAGCATCAATTCTTCGGCGCTCAGCTTTCTTCACAGTCCAACTCTCACACCCATACATGACCATAGGAAAAACCATAGCCTTGACTAGATGGACTTTGTTGGCAAAGTAATGTCTCTGCCTTTGAATATGCTATCTAGATTGATCATAACTTTTCTTCCAAGGAGTAAGTGTCTTTTAATTTCATGGCTGCCGTCACCATCTGCAGTGATTTTGGAGCCCCCCCAAAATAAAGTCTGACACTGTTTCCACTATTTCCCCATCTATTTGCCATGAAGTGATGGGACCGGATCCCATGATCCTAGTTTTCTGAATATTGAGCTTTAAGCCAACTTTTTCACTCTCCACTTTCACCTTCATCAAGAGGCTTTTTAGTTCCTCTTCACTTTCTGCCATAAGGGTGGTGTCATCTGCATATCTGAGGTTATTGCTATTTCTCCCAGCAATCTTGATTCCAGCTTGTGCTTCTTCCATTCCAGTGTTTCTCATGATGTACTCTGCAGGGTGACAATATACAGCCTTGACGTACTCCTTTTCCTATTTGGAACCAGTCTGTTGTTCCATGTCCAGTTCTAACTTCTGGTCTAACTTCCTGACCTGCATACAGATTTCTTAAGAGGTAGGTCAGGTGATTTGGTATTCCCATCTCTTTCAGAATTTTCCACAGTTTATTGTGATCCACACAGTCAAAGTCTTTGGCATAGTCAATAAAGCAGAAATAGATGCTTTTCTGGAACTCTCATGCTTTTTTGATGATCCAGCAGATGTTGGTAATTTGATCTCTGGTTCCTCTGCCTTTTCTAAAAGCAGCTTGAACATCAGGAAGTTCACAGTTCACATACTGTTGAAGCCTGGCCTGGAGAATTTTGAGCATTACTTTACTAGCATGTGTGAAGAGTGCAATTGTGCAGTAGTTTGAGCATTCTTTGGCATTGCCTTTCTTTCGGATTGGAATAAAAACTCAGCCATGTCCAGTTCCTTTCCACTTGGTGGACTGTAACACATTAGGCTCCTCTGTCCATGGGATTCTCCAGGCAAGAACACTGGAGTGGGTTGCCATTTCCTTCTCCAGGGAATCTTCCTGATCAGGGATCTTTTGATCCCAGGGATCAAAGTTGGTCTCCCACTTTGCAGGCAAATTCTTTACTGAGTCACCAGGGAATCCCAAGTAAGCAGTTAAAAAAAAAAAAAAATAGCCTACGAGAGATTCCTTCCATTGCTACCTAATCCAAAGTTTCCCAAGTTTAATATGAAATTTTTACACATTTGAGTGTGTGAGACAAAATTGATGGCATTCTGGAACCTACGAGGAGCAATATCCTGATGACCAAAGTCAAAACTCTAAAATATGACAGAATTCCTTTGCAGTCCGTGACTGGGACTCTGAGCTTTCACTGCTAATGATGTGGATTCAATCCCTGGTTGGGGATCTGAGGTCCCACAGGCTGTGAGACAAAAAAAAAAAAAAAAAAAGAGGTTCCCCTTCAATTCAGGCCCTCATTGCTTTATATCTGATTTTATAAAAACCTTCCTTCCTAGCTTGTTTCCTTGCTTTCATAGTTTCCTCTCTATAAATTCATCTCATAGATCTCTAAGATCACGTGTCACCTCCCTAACCTAAAATGAATGTCTCATTTCATCAGTCACTTAATTTAAAACTCCTGACTACCCTTCATTGGCTTCCAGAATAGAATAGTGATTAAAGGATAAGAGACAGGTCTAGATTCAAATCATGGCTCTTCCCTGTCACTTTATTTGATATTGCAAGCTGTGTTTCAAGTAACTCACTTAAACACTGTGATCTTTGATTTATACAACTGATGAATGGGGATGAGAGTTTAAGATTTAGATACTAGAGTTCAGTTAAATTTAAAAATCTCCCTTCCACATAGCTTAATTATTTGAATAGTTAATGGAAAATAGCAACTTTTTAAAGCATCAAAAACATATCAACAGCCATCAAACAAGGGGAAAGGTCATGTCATAACCTTCAAAAATTGGGGACTATCAAAGAAAAATACACAAGTTTCCAAAAATGTACAGAACAAAGCTCAAAGCAGTATGGAAGCCTTTTAACATCATCCTCCAAACTATGTAAGTAAGTAAGTAAGCGAAGTCTCTCAGTTGTGTCCGACTCTTTCGACTCCATGGACTGTAGCCTATCAGGCTCCTCCATCCGTGAGATTTTCCAGGCAAGAGTGCTGGAGTGGATTGCCATTTCCTTCTCCAGGGGATCTTCCCCATCCAGGAATCGAACCCGGGTCTCCCGCATTGCAGGCAGACGCTTAAATGAGCAAGATCCTGAAAACTTTTAACTACCCTCCCAACCTGTCCTGAATCCTGGGAAAGAGAGATTCAGATGAGATATGAAGACAAAGAACTTTGCAAGGGGGCCAAAGTTTTACCCTAACTACCTTTTTTGTCCTGCCAGAAAAGGAAACTTTTCGACTCTTTCAGCTGGGGGAAAATGGAGAGGATAGCAGAACAATCATCAACAGCCAGAGTTGATTATTTCCAGGAATAAATGGGGATTTAGCAGAAAGGAAGAAAAAAAAAGGGAATAATTCGGACAAGAGTCTCTAAAGGAGGCAAAGTAGAGAAGAGGCATTCTTAATGCCTGAAGGGAAGTAACCTACACACGTGTTATTGACACAGGACAAAACTCTCCTTTTCGACTCATGTTTTCCTCGGAGGAAGACAGAGTGGGGGTTGGGAGGAAGAGAAATTGCTGATTGGAAGAAATGGGTGTTTGTGGGAAGGAAAAATTGATAGCGCTGAAGTAGAGACTCCAGTAAAAACAAACAAACAAACAAAATTTTAGATTACCTTTACTAAAGAAACAAAGAAGTCAGGGCTCCAAGATGACCAGAAGGAATAATCCAAAACCCACTGATATTCTTAGTGTGATAGAAATAAACGCCAGCGGCCGGACAGAGTTTAGCATAGGAAACATTTAAAGAAATCCCAGGAGAACAGAGTTCAGGTATCCTAGCAAAGGCTGTACACAGCCAAAGCTGAGCTCTTCCCTCCTCTCTGAACCTAAGGTAATAGCTTGCTGCTGTTAAGTCGCTTCAGTCGTGTCCGACTCTGTGCGACCCCATAGACGGCAGCCCACCAGGCTCCCCAGTCGCTGGGATTCTCCAGGCAAGAATACTGGAGTGGTTGCCATTTCCTTCTCCAGTGCATGAAAGTGCAAAGTGAAAGTGAAGTCGCTCAGTCGTGTCCGACCCTCAGCGACCCCATGGACTGCAGCCTACCAGGCTCCTCCGTCCATGGGATTTTCCAGGCAAGAGTACTGGAGTGGGTTGCCATTGCCTTCTCTGAAGGTAATAGCTAAACAAGTGAAATTCATCCGCACGGTAGCAAAGCAAATAGAAGCTGTTCATATGCCATATAAAAAAGATGAAAAGAAAGGGCACAATAACTTTGCAAACACATATTGGCAAAAATAAATAAATATGAGAAAGGAGAACACAGATGAAGAAAGCATTCTGGAAGTTAGCAGAGCCCCGAAAAGAAAATATTCTTCCTCATACAGACATTAATGAGAACATAAAATTAATTTTTAAAAGTAAGGTGTAAAGCAATTTTTAAAGCAATATTAAAGATTAAAAGGGAGAATGCAAATCTCAGAAAAACTGAGAACCATGTAACACTGTATTAGCACTAAAAAAGCTAGAAAGCACAGAGATAGCTCTATTGAGTGTAATTTCAAACTCCAAACCCATTCTAATTTAAATTTCTTCTAGCCACTAAGCCACAGTGAAGAATCCACCCACCAAGCAGGAGATGCAGTTTCAATCCCTGGGTCAGGAAAATTCCTTGAAGAAGGAAATGGCAACCCACTCCAGTATTCTTCCCTGGGAAATCTCGTGGACAGAGGAGCCTGGCAGGCTACAGTCTATGGAGTTGGCAAGAGTCAGACACTTAGCGACTAAACAACAACATCCTCTAACCCATGTGGAATAGCAGGTCAAAATTAGCTTGTCTTCTTTTCTGGCTCCATCATCAATTTTCTAGTCGCTGTTTCTAATATCTGGAGGGTGAGAGGGTAAGTAATGGGTGTGTGTATGTGTGTGTGTGTGTATGTGTGTGTGTGTGTTAGTTGCTTAGTGATGTCCAACCCTGGGACCCCGTGGACTGTAGCCCGCCAGGCTCCTCTGTCCATGGGGTTCTCCAGGCAAGATACTGGAATCGGTAGCCATTTCCTTCTCCAGGAGATCTTCCCCACCCAAAGATCAAACCAGGGTCTCCTTCATTGCAAACAGATTCTTTACTGTCTGAGTTACTAGGGAAGCCCCACTGGGGTCATGGGGCAGTTTTTGTGGAGGTACAGTTGTACCGACAGGACCCTCTAGGTGGCAGTAGTCAATTGCTTACTATGGGGTACTTTTGTCAGTTCTTTATAAATTCCATGGTTGCCTGGTCTGCCCTTCTTTCTCTCTGGCTCCTGGATTTCTGGAACCTATTCTCCGTTCCTGCTCCTCAGGTAGCACACATGGTTAGTATCATTTCCACAGAGTCCTTACCAAACCTCAAAAACATACACCTTTATCCCGCTATGGGAGGAAGGACAGTCCAGTCTCAAGGTGACCACCTGTGTGTTCAGCTACCAGGTGGGGCCATTCCAGCCACAGCATCTCACCTTTAGAATAATCATCCATAAGACCCTTACGTTCCTAGAGATGTGCGTAAAACTCACCAAGTAGACTCCTAAAAAAAAAAATTCTCCTTGACTTGAAAAGAGGAGGCATCTATCATATTCTGTACCTTTTAGTAGCAGTATTAGCAGTAGCAATCATGCAGGGCAGCTTGTCAGGTCTAAGTTTGAGAATAGGTAAAAAGACGCTTGGCCTCCATTCAAGTTTTCTTTCTTTTTTGTTATTCAAGGTTTCTTTTACTTCTGTTTCCTCCCAAAGCAGTAAATACATTGCTGTTGATAAAAACAAAATAAAAAAGAGGTCAGAGAATGCAGCTCCCCATGCTTTAAATGCATTCCACAGAAGTTCATTCAAAGTTCATTGGAACTGGCAGCCTGCCAGTTTTCCAGGTTGGAAAAGAATGTGGACCTCATAACAGCCAGATCAACACCCAGAAACAACTTAGAACACCAATGTGCAGGGTACTAAGTTGCTTCAGTCATGTCTGACTCCGTCTGACCCCATGGACTAGCTTGCCAGGCTCCTCTATCCATGGGTTCTCCAGGAAAAATACTGCAGTGGGTTGCCATGCCCTCCTCCAGGGGATTGTCCTGATCCAGGGAATGAACCAGCGTCTCTTATGTCTCCTATTTCGGCAGGTGGGTTCTTTACCACTAGTGCTACCTCGGAAGCCCAACAGAAGGCAATAATTCTGTTATGCAGAGAGCCACATTCTCCAAGGCTCTGAAATTCTTGTCATACTGGCACCTAGCAAATGCCTCTTCTCTGAGCAAGTTCTGAGTGCCTAGAAGTTTCTATTTGTGTCTGTTTATAGCATATTAAAAAGCAGAGACATTACTTTGCCAACAAAGGTCCATCTAGTCAAGGCTATGGTTTTTCCAGTAGTCATGTATGGATGTAAGAGTTGGACTGTGAAGAAGGCTGAGCGCCAAAGACTTGATGCTTTTGAACTGTGGTGTTGGAGAAGACTCTTGAGAGTCCCTTGGACTGCAAGGAGATCCAACCAGTCCATTCTGAAGGAGATCAGCCCTGGGTGGTCTTTGGAAGGAATGATGCTAAAGCTGAAACTCCAGTACTTTGGCCACCTCATGTGAAAGGCTGACTCATTGGAAAAGACTGATGCTGGGAGGGATTGGGGGCAGGAGGAGAAGGGGACGACAGAGGATGAGATGGCTGGATGGCATCACTGACTCAATGGACGTGAGTGTGAGTGAACTCCGGGAGTTGGTGATGGACAGGGAGGCCTGGCGTGTTGCAATTCACGGGGTCGCAAAGAGTCGGACACGACTGAGCGACTGAACTAAGCTGAGCTGAGGGGATTTCTACCGTAGAGGAATACATTCTTCTCCTTCCCCTTCCAGACGGAGTAGAAGGTGAGTGAAATGCAAAGTACTCTGTCATCTCTTCTCCAAAGAAACCTCTTTCTCTTCAACCTCAGCTTTGTGTATAGACTGAAACTGTGTCAACAGCTAAAACTGGCAGATCTAGGGCCTCCCTGGGGGCTAGGGGTGAAGATGCAGGAGAGACACAGGTTTGATCCCTGGTCAAGGAGGATCCCTCATACCTCGAGCAACTAAGCCATGGGTCACAACTATTGAGCCTGTGTTCTAGAAACCAGGAACCACAACTATTGAGCTCTTGCGCCTCAACTATGAGGCCCACACACCCGACAGTCCAAGGGAAATCACCGCAATGGGAATTCCGTGCACAGCAAGAGACAGAAGTCCTGGCTTGTCACAAAGTAATAAAAAAACAATAAAACAAAGCAAAAAGCAAAGCTGAAAGACAAATATTTATATTGCAATCAGTTAAGACTACTGTCCATCACTTTCTTTCTTTTTTAAAATAGTATTTATTTTTTTATTAGCCGCACTGGGTCTTTATTGCTGCATGGGCTTTATTGGTGCTCCCCTACCAACTGAGCTACTTAAAAAAAAAAAAAAAGTAATGGACAGTAGTCTGAGCTGATTGCAATATAAATATTTGTCTTTTAAAAAGCTTACAGAACTAGTTTAGGATCATATACTTAGAATGTTCTACATGAATGGTCTGGTACCTATCTTTAAAATTAGAAGCATATATCATTTTGTTGTCAGCTTTAGAGGCCTCCAATAGAGCATCTTGTTGTTTTTCTACCATACCGTGTTATTTGTCAACATTATCCTGACTTATGTTATTACTGATAGGGTATTTGTGATTTCTGGCAGGAAGAGACTGTATCACCCATTCTTATTTTTTCTATAATGCCTAGGATGGCACCTTGCTCACTGAAAACAGTTTATAAATGCTTGAGAAACTGAATTTAATTTTAAGAAAGGACCAATTTTTTCCCCTTTCTCCTTTTACCTGTGAACATACTACCCACCTTTCAGTACTGGAATAAGACTACCTTTTCCATGAAGTGTTTCAGCTTCATTTCAACCCCATTAGTTTCTCCTTGTCTCTGAACTCCTCTAAAACTGTTAATATGATGTTTTGTATCATCCTCCAAATTTTTATTTATCTTAATTCTTCAGGGAGACCTTAAGTTCCTCAAGGATATGAGTCATCTTACACTTATTTCTTTAGAGAAGGCCTTAACTAATGTTTAGAAACCCTCATATAAACACCATGTTAAATCAAATAAGTATCTCATCTACATATATTTGATAAAAGACCACTCCTTTTTTGGCTTGTGTTTTATATTGCCCTGATCTAATGAAATTCAGACAAGTATCACCATCAGAGGATGATAGAGCAAGAGGAGACTTCAGCGATTATCAGTTCTGCGCAGTTTACCCCATTTTCATGTAGCATTACGTTACAAAGCCTGCCTCCCTTCACCCTCTGCTGGCCATCCTAGTAACTGCACCTTCTTGCATCTCATTTCAGAATGACAATCATTTCTCCAAGTTCCTGAATTGTCTAAATTCATTTTTTTTTTATTCTACAAAATATAATACCGTTTGTTTATGCTCCAGAAAAATTGAAATTCTACCACTCACAGGTAATATTCATTTAGGCATTTGGGTTCCGGAGCCAGGTTTGCTGTGTCCATAAGCCAGATCTTCCATTTCAGGGCTTGGGTTCAACATCCTAACATCTCTGGTCCCAGTTTCCTGATCTGACAAAATGAGAAGAATAATAATGACTTTCTAAGATTGTTTGGAGGCTCAGTGAATTAATGCTGGCATAATACTTGGGATACCTCGGAAAAAGCAAGTTCTCAGTATTCTTATTGTTTGATGGTAGTGGTAGTTATGTTCAATATCTTTCATGCCAAAGAGAAAAGTTTTTTATTTGTTTGTTCTAGAATACCCAGCCCCTAAAAAAGGTATTTTTTTAGGATACCTTTTAGGATACACTTCTCTATCTTTAAATTCCCAGCACTATGTATGCACTGTGCTTGGCACATAGTAATTGCTCAGCAAAGTTTTGCTAAGTGCAATGCATGAATAAGTGATTATTAAGAATACAGTCTTTGGACTCAGACTACTTGAGTTCAAATTCTAGTTCTGCCAGTTGAGACTTAACTTTCTATACTATTATCACATACATAAAATGATAATGATTACAGCTTCTTCTTCATGAGACTGTTGAATGAATTAAATTATTGTATTCATGGAAAACACTTAAAATCTGATGCACTGTTAATTATCCATAAATGTTCAATGATACTATTTGTAAAGATTTCCCAAAGTAATGTGCACAAAGAATGTCGCCTGCCATTTTGGTAAACAAAGAATGTTGCAGTCGAAAAGCCATCAGCCTCTGGAGTCACCTGGTGCACACTGAGGGGATTCAGGGTGAGGATAAACAGGATATTGGTCCTAGACAGTTAAGGTGTATATCAAATGAATAATTTCAATGAGCCCATACTGTAGAAAAGCACAAAATTCATTAACTTGAGACATCTGGGTTATAACTAGCAGTAATCTTTTGATGTTCAACTACCTGATGTTTTTTGTTTTTCTGCAAAAACTTCTATCTATCCTTCCTCCTTCTTTACTTCTTGGAAACAGTTCCACAGAGTTGAGAGGCTGTTTGGGGGCTATAACCTTCAGTAATGCCCTGAAGAAAACATAATTCTCAAAATTTAGGTTGTGTGTGTTTTTTAGTCAACAGTTTTGTTCATTAAGTAAGCAGATGTGTAACAGCATTGACAGAACTGAGTCTGAAATCTAACTCATTAGAAATAGAGTCTTGAACACATTTGTTGTATAGTAAATGTTGTAGAAACTAAAGTTAACAAATGTGAAACTGAGCAGGCCCTCCTGGGTACGAAAGGTTTTCCTTGTCCTCTGTTTCTTATTTGTAGAAAAAGACTGCAAACTCCTAGACCTCTCCTGAGTTCTAGAAGGCAGATTCAGACAGTTACTAGTCAGGAAAGAAAGGGAATGCAGAAGCAAAGAAAAAGTAGTCAAGAAATAATTTATTCTTCAGTCACTACTTTGGGTACAACTCTTTGTCATCCCATGGACTGTAGCCCATCAGGCTCCTCTGTCCATAGAATTTCCCAAGCAAGCATACTGAAGTGGGTTGCCGTTACCTTCTTCAGGGAATCTTTCTGACCCAGGGATCAAACCTGTCTCCTGTTTGGTAGGGGAAGTTTTACCACTGAGCCACCTGGGAAGCCCCAAGAAAAAATAGTACACAGTAAAGTGGAGTCCTTGCTACTCCTGAAGTGAAATACATGACAGTGTATCTTTGAGTTCTTCTACAGGAATTGAGGGGCTTCCCTGGTGGATCACTGAAGAATCTGCCTGCCAATGCAGAAGATTTGTGTTTCATCCCTGGATCAGGAAGAAGAAGAAGGAAATGCAACCCACTCCAGTATTCTTGCCTGGGAAACCCCATGGGCAGAGGAGCCTGGTGGGCTACAGTTCATGGGCTCACAAAAGAATTGGACACGCCTTAGCAACTCAAACCACAACATAGGAACTAAGGCCCCTATCCAGGTGGAATTTCATAACTTCAGACTGAAAACAAGATTCCTGGAACATCACTGTTATCTCACCACCAACCAACCCTCTGGGAGCTCAGGTGTTTTGAGCATGAGTTGTCTGTACTCCTTGCTGGGACCTTCAATAAACACTGTACTTTCCTTCACTACAATCCTGTGTCAGTAAGTTGACATTGCTGGTTGGCAGGTGAGCAGACCAAAGTTTGGTTTGATAACAGATGCTTTGATGATTTATGAGTAGAAAAGATCAACGTGGGCTGTAGCAATAATATTTCCTGAAAGAAACTATAGGGGAGCAGAATTTGCCACCCTGAAATACGTGTCCTTGACATATTAATTGATTCAAGCTGGTTATTTTCTGAATAACAGCAGACAGGGGAAGGGACCTGAAAACCAAGCAGGAGTTGCCTTTTTGCAAGGAATATTTGTAAGGAAAATCTCCTTTTGTAAGGAGATTCTGTAAGGTGTTTCCCTCTCAGAATCCACCTGCAATGCAGGAGACCCTAGTTCAATTCCTGGGTCAGGAAGATCCACTGGAGAAGGGATAGACTACCCACTCCAATATTCTTGGGCTTCCCTTGTGGCTCAGCTGGTAAAGAATCCACCTGCAATGCAGGAGACCTGGGTTCGATCCCTGGGTTGGGAAGATCCCCTGGGGAAGGGAAAGGCTACCCACTCCAATATTCTGACCTGGAGAATCCCATGGACTGTCTCCTTTTGTAAGGAGATTCTGTAAGGTGTTTCCCTCTCAGAATCCACCTGCAATGCAGGAGACCCTAGTTCAATTCCTGGGTCAGGAAGATCCACTGGAGAAGGGATAGACTACCCACTCCAATATTCTTGGGCTTCCCTTGTGGCTCAGCTGGTAAAGAATCCACCTGCAATGCAGGAGACCTGGGTTCGATCCCTGGGTTGGGAAGATCCCCTGGGGAAGGGAAAGGCTACCCACTCCAATATTCTGACCTGGAGAATCCCATGGACTGTACAGTCGATGGGGTTGCAAAGAGTTGGACACGACTGAGTGACTCTCACTTTCACTTTTCACTCCCTTTTAGTGGCTTCCCTGGTGACACAGTGGTAAAGAATCCACTTGCCAATACAGGAGGCACGGGTTCCATCCCTGAGTTGGGAAGATTCCATAGAGAAGAAAATGGCAACCCACTCCAATATTCTTGCCTGGGAAATCCCACAAACAGAAGAACCTGGCAGGCTGCAGTCCATCGGGTGGCAAAAGATCTGGACATGACTTGGCAACTAAACAACAATAACAATAACTCCCTTTCAATACCTGGGAGAGGAAGATGACCAAATCTCTAGAAATTTTTATCAATGGAGAAGGCAAGGATGTAACCCTTCATCACAGTCATCCACGTTTATTGTGCTTTTCCTGGTAATTTCCTATAACTAACTCTCCTCTCACTCTGTTCCGTTCCATTCAGTCGCTCAGTCGTGTCTGACTCTTTGCGACCCCATGAATCGCAGCACGCCAGGCCTCCCTGTCGGTCACCAACTCCCGGAGTTCACTCAGACTCACATCCATCGAGTCCATGATGCCATCCAGCCATCTCATCCTCGGTCGTCCCCTTCTCCTCCTGCCCCCAATNAAGTCAACGATTGCTGCCAGACTTCCTTACTTTTTATCTATCAGGCACCCAGGAAGATGTAATCAATGCAAATGGGATATGGAAAAGGATATATAGTAGTTTTGATGTTAGCAATACTAGACTTTTGAGTAAGTTACTTTTTCTTTGCTATAAATCACTGTACTTCCTTTTATTACAAATTGCTGTATTTTTATTTAGTGTTTTCTGAGAGTGGCATTCAGGCTTTGGAAAGGTTAACACAAATGAGTCTTCCAGTTAACAAAACCTCATCAGAAGAGAGCCATAGAAATGTTAACAGGCCTCTTGGCCAGAAGATGATGTAAACCGCCTGGGAGTTTTGTAACGGGAGAATATGCAAAAAGAAAGCCTTGTCTCAATGAGGGTCAGGACTGCTGCCCCTGCGTAACTCTGCATATCCCATTATGTACAACTTGGGGTATATAAGCTGATTCTGAAAAATAAACTTCCCTTTTCCTCTTGGAGTCTTGCACTGACGCTGGGCTTCCCCATGTTGTTCTTTTCTCCCCCTTTTTCTCCCCTTTTTTGGCTGAATTCCCACCTGGGGCGTGGAGGCTCGCCATGTCTACTTACCTGTCCTGGCTGCTAAGATCCGCGAGAGAGAGAGCCCAGGGCGGAGCACTCTCCGATATTCAAACGGACGCCGGTGGCCTAACGTAGATGGTGCAAACCTCTTGTCTCGAGGTTTTATTGGCTTTCCACGTAAACCAAGTTTTTCGGCCTTCTTTTCTCCATCTAATTTTCCTACTATACTATTTCTTCCTAATCTATTCTTATATTTCTAAATAAGTAAGTTTTTCCTCGCCGATGCTGTCCCCCCTTCAAATCACCCTGGATCCACCGGGGCTGGACCCCAGCAGTTGGTCATAACTTTTCTTCCAAGGAGTAAGCGTCTTTTAATTTCGTGGCTGCAGTCACCATCTGCAGTGATTTTGGAGCCCAAAAAAATAAAGTCTGACACTGTTTCTACTGTTTCCCCATCTATTTCCCATGAAGTGATGGGGCCAGATGCCATGATCTTAGTTTTCTGAATGTTGAGCTTTAAGCCAACTTTTTCACTCTCCTCTTTCACTTTCAACAAGAGGCTTTTTAGCTCCTCTTCACTTTCTGCCATAGGGTGGTGTCATCTGCACATCTGAGGTTATTGATATTTCTCCCGGCAATCTTGATTCCAGCTTGTGTTTCTTCCAGTCCAGCGTTTCTCATGATGCACTCTGCAATCAGCAATCTGACTTTCCCTTGGTAATCAGGATTAAAAGCAGAGACATTACTTTGCCAACAAAGGTACAGATAGTCAAAGCTGTGGTTTTTCCAGTAATCTTGTATGGGTGTGAGAGTTGGACCATAAAGAAGGCTGAGCACTGAAGAGTTGATGCTTTTGTACTGTGGTGTTGGAGAAGACTCTTGAGAGTCCCTGGACTACAAGGAGATCAAACCAGTTAATTGTAAAGGAAATCAGTCCTGAATATTCATTGGAGGGACTGATGTTGAAGCTGATGCTCCAATAATTTGGCCACCTGATACGAAGAACTGACTCACTGGAAAAGACTTTCATGCTGGGAAAGATTGAAGGCAGGAGGAGAAGGCGATGACAGAGGATGAGATAGTTGGATGGCATCACCGGATGGCATCATGGCTCAAATTCATGTTGGACATGAGTTTGAGCAAGCTTTGGGAGTTGGTGATGGACAGGGAAGCCTAGTGTGCTGCAGTCCATGGGGTCACAAAGAGTTGGAAATAACTGAGCAACTGAACTGAAATGAAAGGAACCAGATGCAAATGGCCACCTATTACATGATTTCATTCATATGAAATATCCATAATAGGCAAATAAATCCACAGGGAGTAGAATAGTGGTTACCTAGGACTGAGGGAGGAGGAATGGAGGTGACTGCTGAGGGTACAGGATTTATTTTGAAGATGACAATATTCTGGAATTAGATAGTGGTTATGGTCAAAAACTTAATGAAAATACTGAATCACTGAATTGTACACTTTATATGTGTTGTGAATTATTTCTCAATTTTTAAAAAGCAGGGGAAAAATCACTTCATGGCAAATAGATGGGGAAACAGTGGAAACAGTGTCAGACTTTATTTTTCTGGGCTCCAAAATCACTGCAGATGGTGATTGCAGCCATGAAATTAAAAGATGCTTACTCCTTGGAAGGAAAATTATGATCAACCTAGACAGCATATTGAAAAGCAGAGACACTACTTTCTCAGCAAAGGTCCATCTAGTCAAGGCTATGGTTTTTCCAGTAGCCATGTATGAATATGAGAGTTGGACTATGAAGAAAGCTGAGAGCCAAAGAATTGATGCTTTTGAACTCTGGTGTTGGAGAAGACTCTTGAGAGTCCCTTGGACTGCAAGGAGATCCAACCAGTCAAGCCTAAAGGAGATCAGTCCTGGATGTTCATTGGAAGGACTAATTCTGAGCTGAAACTCCAATACTTTGGCCACCTGATGCGAAGAGCTGACTCATTTGAAAAGACCCTGATGCTGGGAAAGATTGAGGGCAGGAGAAGAAGGGGATGATAGAGGATGAGATAGTTGGATGGCATCACTGACTCAATAGACATGGGTTTGGGTGAACTCTAGCAGTTGGTGATGGACAGGAACGCCTGGCATGCTGTGGTTCATGAGGTCACAAAGAGTCAGACATGACTGAGCAACTGAACTGATCTGAAGGGGAAAAATGAATAGAACCTTTGTGAACCTCCATTCCTTGGCTCCTCGGCTCATGTATTTAGCTATGAGGGAGAGGTTGCGATGTATTTCCACTGGTTTAAGTCACACATTCATCTTGTATAACAATCCTGTGAGGTAATTTTCTTTTAGCTGATGTGGTCACTGAGCCATTCTACCACGTTGTCAAGCCAGATGCTTCTGAGTTGCTGGGGCTTGTGATAATGCTAATGAATTCTGTAAGTATAATTTCAATCTATTATGTCCTTCTCTGCAAACAGATTCCTTGGTCTGAGGTGCTTTGAATGGAATATGAATGGCAATGAATGAGGCCTTCTGTTTAGTGCCAGTAGAAGCATTTTACACAGGAAAGGCAAATTCATATCTGGAAAATGTTTCTATTCCCAAGATAACAATATCTGCTCCTTGTATGATGGAAAGTGTCCAATGCATCAGTTTGCCTCCAACCGGCTCACTGGTTCCTGGGAGAATGGTGTGTTCAATCAGGGGCTCAGCATGGCCTTGGCTTTTATCACATGGGAACTCAGAATAGGCAGAAGCCAGATCAACCTCAGTGAAGAAAGGCTCATGCACAGCCTCCTTTCCTGTTGTCATGTCACTTCATAAATGGGCCTGTTAAGTAAGTACTAGGTAGCTGGAGAGAGAGGTTCATTGACATCCATAGGACAGAATGCACTGTCTATCTGATTGCTGAGAGCTTTTCTGCCATAGATGTCCTCTGATGAGCATTGATATGGATCATGGATTTGTCTACATGCCCATTCTGAGAAGTCCTCCACATAACTTTTCCCTAGACTTCACCAATCTTCCAATTTTGTTCTTCCTAAGGTTTCATCCAGTAGGTCAGCCCATTAGTCACTGTCCATGAATTAACATTTTTAAAATAGGATACATAGCCATCTATTTCCAAAGTTAATAACCAAATACACTGGCTCTTCAGGCACTCTGGTACTTGTTTAATAGGTTTATCAAACCATATACTCTGGCATTTTGTACGGATTTCTGGTAGTTATTGTTAGTTTTGATCTGTCTGGGCTAGTTTGTAGATGCTACCCAGGTAAATGAAGCAGTACTTTCTGTTTCTGCTCCACATTTAATCCCAACCAAGAATTTGCTCTTGTAGAGGCTGTGGGGTATTGGAGTATAAGTAACTAGAAATGATTTAGAGTATTGATTCTTCTCTGTTCTTGGTGGCAGGCTATAATGACTTTGGCTTCACTATTGTCTTTTAGTATCATCTCTGAGATAAGCTATAAAATACTTCTCTTGAAGTCAGCATACTGTACAAACCATATTTGGGTGTGCCCAAATACTGTAGGCTACACCAGGACCCTACTTTCTTTCCTCACTCCTCATAAGGCCGTACATGTGGTCTGAGGGAAAGTTAGTACAGAAGGAGCGGTTATGACAGAATGCTGGGCTTCATGTTTATGTTTTAATTATGCCTACAAGACCTGTATGAGCTGGTAATGTACATACTATTTCCACTTAACAGTGAAATGCTGCTCAGTTCAGTTCAGTCCCTCAGTCGTGTCCGACTCTTTGCGACCCCATGAACTGCAGCACGCCAGGCCTCCCTGTCCATCACCAACTCCCAGAGTTTACTCAAACTCATGTCCATGGAGTCGGTGATGCCATCCAGCCATCTCATCCTCGGTCGTCCCCTTTTCCTCCTGCTCCCAATCCTTCCCAGCATCAGAGTCTTTTCCAATGAGTCAACTCTTCACATGAGGTGGCCAAAGTACTGGAGTTTCAGCTTTAGCATCATTCCTTCAAAGAACACTCAGGGCTGATCTCCTTTAGAATGGACTGATTGGATCCCCTTGCAGTCCAAGAGACTCTCAAGAGTCTTCTCCAACACCACAGTTCAAAAGCATCAGTTCTTTGGCGCTCAGGTTTTGCTGTGGCACTGGTTCAATTACAGAGCTTTGTGAATCAGATAACACTGCATTCCTGGGCAGTTGAGTCTGCATAGTCAATTCGTGTCCTAAGAACAGGGCACACACACACACACACAAAAGGGAACAAGGCACAATAGCAACCTAGGAGCTTCTTCTCAAATGGAGAAAATGTGTTAACAAAAGAGGACATAGTGCTAAGGAATTTGCTAGGATTCTCCTAAAAGATGCTTGTGGGAGGTTTCAGACAGCACTGAAACTCCTTGTATCAGTGGGCTTGTGGGGCCACTAGACCTGAGGAGCAGGGCAGGTTGTACCATCCCCTGGGCCTGCTGGGGAACTTTCTCTTATCTGAGGCCCCACAGAGATCTGGAGTCCTGCGAGTTACTTGATAAATTGCTTAGGGCAAAACATCCAGAGGCTCATCAAATACCATGCCTCTGTGGTAGTGTTACTGAGTCCAAGCTCAAATTGAGAGACAAGGTATTAGGGCAAGGAATATCAATGGCGAAGATAGCAGGCTAGTAGCCCTATCATCTTACATGAGTTAGAATTCAGGCTTCTTTTATATTAATAAGGGAGGTTAGTTGTTGCAGACTTCTTGGTGTAGGTTATACCTCAGAGAAGATAATCTTTTATTCTTGCAGCTATACACATAGGTCTTGTATAATGTTCCTATAAGCCTCCAACAAGACAACTGTTATTCTGTTCTGCAACTGTTTATCTCTATTTGAATGGAAAATGTTAAACCTTTAAAGGTCAAGCCTGGGAGGCAGAGTCTTGAGAATGGACCATCATGCACGTTTCATGCTGTAGGCAACATTCTTTTAGACTAAGGTGCAGAGCCAGCATGACTAAGTACCAGCAACAGAACACAAAGGTTACAGCTAAAGGAACGATCCAATATGGAGTCAGCTTTGTTTTTCTCTGGAAGTGGTACAGTTTGCACCAGACTACTTCTAGACACCCAAAACATAATTAATGTACCCAGCCCTTGAATTTTTTACAAGGTTTCTTTCATATCCTCTGCCATACATGTTCTTTATTAAGTCTTTGGAGTGGGTAGCCATTCCCTTCAGTGGATCTTCCCAACCCAGAGGCTGAAACTGCGTCTCTTGCATTGCAGGCAGATTCTTTACCATCTGAGCTACCAGAGAAACCCATACTAAGTCTTACAGAATGGTCATTAGTTTCTGCCTGTCAAGTCCAGTTAGCATATCATCAAAGAAATGGACTAATGTTCTGTAGGATGTCAATATGACAAATTTCACTCTATAACAGAAAGCAAAGTGCTTGAAGGCAGATGTGTAAGTTACAACCAGGTACATGTGCTATTATGGGCCCACATCCTAGTGCTGCTGAAGCCGGTCCGTTGAGAAACCAAGTACTGTTCTCAGAGAGTTGGAGAACTCGGGTTTATTACGCCAGTAGGCCCTGAGAAGCTAACACTTCCAGCTCTGTGCCCTGAGCAAAGGCATTACAGAGTTTTTATAAACAGAGCATAACACCAGACTTTAGTGGGCAATGCTGACTGTTAATAGACCAGTTCAAACCAGGAGTTCCACTCAGGAGGGAACAGCAGTTAGGACACAGCAGAGGGGATGCCTGACCTTTATAGAAACTGTTGTGCCCAGAGTCCGAGTCTCCAAAACTGAGAGAATAAGATGTCCACAGCAATACAATAGCATAAGGGGGTTTTATTGCTAACTCGAGCTAGGGCCCAAGTCTCATCCAGCACAGTGGAATCCGACAAGAGCCCAGAGCTCTGGGTCCTAGCTGTTTATATACAGGCAGTTCATTGTCTTAGTAACAGGGTAGCTGGCCAGTGCTTTGTCTTAGTAACAGGGTAGCTGGCATTACATGATTGGCTGAGGTTTGGTGCGAATGGGGACTCTCTTGATTAGTTCAAAGGTATAATTCTGGAGACATGACTCAGGTTTAGCTCAAGGGTATAATTCCTGGAAACATGACTCAGGTTTTATTTTTTTAGGCCTAGTGTAACTCGCTGAGCCTGTCATGGCCGGAGTCTGGTCCCAACAAAACAAACATGGCTAAGCAGGATTACAGGGGCTGGGTAATTGACAAGGGTGAGTGAGGTAAGTTTCTGTTCCTAGCATTGTTGCAAGTTTCTGTCTTCCCAAAACTATGTAACCTAGGTGACTTTGCAAGGAGCTAAGGCAATGGCATCCCACTCCAGTACTTTTGCCTGGAAAATCCCATGGATGGAGGAGCCTGGAGGGCTGCAGTCCATGGGGTCGCTGAGGGTCGGACACGACTGAGCGACTTCAATTTCACTTTTCACTTTCATGCATTGGAGAAGGAAATGGCAACCCACTCCAGTGTTCTTGCCTGGAGAATCCCAGGGACGGGGGAGCCTGGTGGGCTGCTGTCTATGGGGTCACACAGAGTCGGACACGACTGAGTGACTTAGCAGCAGCAGCTGAGTTGCAGAAGCAGAATATGAGATTATTTCTAGCTGGGTGGAAGTTTTTAAAATTTCCTCTTCAATCTCCCCTCTTGATGCCCCTTAAAGCTTATAAGGCATCAACCTCTTGGCTCAAGGGCTGATAACTTTTCAGTGCTAGGAAGAGTGTGGTGGCCCTCCTGTTTGCAATGGCCTCAGCTAGGCTGGAAATTGTCCTCACGAATAATGGCAAGAGGCAAGGAAAGAGGAGAAGGTTTGTTTTGAATCCTCCTAGATAAGAAAACCATCCCCCAGATGACTCTCCAGGATTCCATCCCTTCCAGTCTGGACTGGAACATGAGCTATGTTAATCATCTTTTTGGTTATTTCTTCTATAACCTTGCCCTTATCATCTATCTGTAGGCAACAGTTACTTAGATTGAACTTTCCACACATGCCCCCTTCTGCAGTCAATAAGTAATCTAGGGCCAGGCAATTTTGATAAATAGCCTCCTGGTTTGTTGTTCTGCCAGTAAATAAGAGCCTTGGCCATTTCATTAGTAATAATTTCAGTCACCTCCTGGATCCAGATAATTCTTGCTCTAATTTAAGCATGTAAATTGGGATTTGGTAGTCCCGGAACCCATCTTCTGCCCGTGTGGCTGGCCTGTAGTACTGGATTATGCATTTAGAAAGCCATTTGTCATCTTTCCAGTCTCCATTCTGTAGAGACCTGTGCTTTTTGGTGGGGCCTCTCTCTTTATAAACTGGGACTCCCAGTGATTCATCTTGGGCTAGGGGGAATAGGAAAAAGGAGAGATGGATAGTCCCCAGTACACATGTCCCTGACCAGTTGGCTGGCAAAACTGAATATGTGTTAATTCCACAAATCCAATATAATCTTTCTGGACAGGCCAATGGCCTTCAATGGATAGATCATCCCATTGGGTCTTTAAATCGGGGAAGCTTGCTAGAGGTTGAGGATTAGGCTCTGTATAGTGTGGGCTTCCCCACCAACTAGAAGTATGCCGCTAAGTCGCTTCATTCATGTCCAACTCTGTGCAACCCCATAGACGGCAGCCCACTAGGCTCCTCTGTCCCTGGGATTCTTCAGGCAAGAACACTGGAGTGGGTTGCCATTTCCTTCTCCAGTGCATGAAAGAGAAAAGTGAAATTGAAGTCACTCAGTCATGTCTGACTCTTAGCGACCCCATGGACTGCAGCCCACCAGGCTCCTCTGTCCATGGATTTTCCAGGCAAGAGTACTGGAGTGGGGTACCATCACCTTCTCCAACTAGAAGTGTGAGCAGTTGTATTTGGCCAAGACAAGTGAGGTTTCCTACCAGATCATTGACATGGGCCCCACCGTGTCAGGCTTTTTTTTTTTTTTTTTGCCAATTATGGAAGTCTTTAAATGCCAAATACTGACTCTGGTCTTCTTGAATTTTTCTGAATTGTTGAAGGGTCTTTGTGGATCTAATTCTTTATTTCCCAGGGCCATTGGTCTCCCATAATAGTTCCTCCACACATAACAAGAAGTAACCATCTAAGTCTGGGCTTGGTCTCTGCTAGGGCTAGAAACAGATTTTTAGTCTTGGCTGAAATAGGAGGAGGGCCACTTTCCATCTCTTCATAAAAGGAATAGAAGAGCCTGTGTGTGGAAATCCAGAGCAGAACAGAAACTCCCTGAATATCAATACAGTTCTTGAGTCATTGACTTTCCCATTAATACAGATGTTGATTTGATGACCCTTTTTCCATCTGAGTTGAAAGTCACTGCTTTTCCCATTAATACAGATGTTGATTTGATGACCCTTTTTCCATCTGGGTCTCTGAGGTTAAAAATAGTGAAACTGACTGGGTTACATGTCCCCAGGTTACATTTGGGATCAACATTTCTCTTTTGGAGGAGGGCTACTTTGTCCTTATTATCCCAAGTTGCTTCTATATTTTCCAAGCTTGCGCAACTGACACAGGCCCAGGTCCAGCAGCAATACCACATATCTTCACAACACCCAGTGTTATGGCATGCCAGGTTACACATATATTTGTCATTGAATGCATATTCTTGTTCCCATGATAAGCCCTTGCAATTTAGAATTAAGGTTTTTGTCAGCAGCAGAGCATACGTCAAAGTATGCCAACACCAGGTGTTCTAAATTAGTAATTTGTGTTCAGTTAATCAGCCACCAGTCCATTCTGGAGATCAGCCCTGGGATTTCTTTGGAGGGAATGATGCTACAGTTGAAACTCCAGTACTCTGGCCACCTCGTGCGAAGAGTTGACTCATTGGAAAAGACTCTGATGCTGGGAGGGATTGGGGGCAGAAGAAGAAGGAGACGACTGAGGATGAGATGTCTGGATGGCATCACTGACTCGATGGATGCGAGTCTGAGTGAATTCCGGGAGTTGGTGATGGACAGGGAGGCCTGGCGTGCTGCGATTCATGGGGTTGCAAAGAGTCGGACATGACTGAGCAACTGAACTGAACTGAATTAGGAGCCTTCCTTCTAGGTGTTAAACTTCTAATGAATTTTCATTGAGGGGGAAACCAGGGGTCAAAACAAATATATTGGTCTTTTGTTGACAAACAGAACAGGTTGTTTTGTTATGTACATAAGTCTCCTTTACCTCTCCTTGGCAAGAGAAGTGAGTATGGTAAAGCAAGGTCCAAGTGACCCCCTGACCTGATCTAGTCATGTGAATGCATGAAATACATGTGGGGTCTGTTTTACTCTCTAATACACTGCTGCTGCTGCTGCTAAGTCGCTTCAGTCGTGTCCGACTCTGTGCGACCCCATAAACCACAGCCCACCAGGCTTCCCCATCCCTGGGATTCTCCAGGCAAGAACACTGGAGTGGGTTTCCATTTCCTTCTCCAATGCGTGAAAGTGAAAAGTGAAAGTGAAGTCGCTCAGTCGTGTCCAACTCTTAGCGACCCCATGGACGGCAGCCCACCAGACTCCTCCGTCCATGGATTTTCCAGGCAAGAGTACTGGAGTGGGGTGCCATTGCCTTCTCTGCTCTAATACACTACAGCTAAGCTAATACACTACAGCTTAGCAGGATATGGGCTTCCCTAGTGACTCAGACCGGAGAAGGCAATGGCAGCCCACTCCAGTACTTTTGCCTGGAAAATCCCATGGACGGAGAGCCTGGTAGGCTGCAGTCCATGGGGTCGCTAGAGTCGGACACGACTGAGCGACTTCACTTTCACTTTTCACTTTCACGCACTGGAGAAGGAACTGGCAACCCACTCCAGTGTTCTTGCCTGAAGAATCCCAGGGACGGGGGAGCCTGGTGGGCTGCCGTCTATGGGGTCACACAGAGTCTGACACGACCTAAGTGACTTAGCAGCAGCAGCAGCAGCAGTGACTCATACGGTAAAGAGTCTGCCTGCAGTGTGGCAGACCTGGGTTCAATCCCTGGGTTGGTAAAGTCCCCTGGAGAAGGAAATGGCAACCCACTCCAGTATCCTTGCCTGGAAAATCCCCTGGACGAAGGAGCCTGGCAGGCTACAGTCCATGGGGTTGCAAAGAGTCGGACATGACTGAGCAACTTCACTTTCACTTTCAGCAGGATATAAACTGCTATTATACAAAAATTTGATTCCACTTAACAATCCCACTGCCTTTAGGTAGACTGTAGTCAAGGCAACCTTTGTGTATCTGACTCACAGAAAGCATCAAAGCCAGTGAATAACCAGCCCCATTCAGCAGAGTGTCATCATAATCCTGACTCTCTGATGTCCCTAGTCAAAGAAGGGAAGGCAGAGGGGTGGCGTGGGGAGGTGGGATATCTGACCAGGGAGTGATTACAACAGGCCCCTAATAGGGATGATACTCCCCACTACGATGAGATAGCAGACAGCTAATAGCAGCTTCTGACCCAAATTCCAGTCCTGGGGTGTGGCTGAAACTAGTTCTATAGCAAAGAGCACAGCAGTAAAGCCCATCAGGGAAGGGGCCAGGGTGACAATGGAAGCCCATTCATATCCTGATAACTGGATCCTCAAGCTTCCACTGTACATCAAACAGCCAGTTGACAGGATGTGGCTGGAGCAGGGCTGAAGAATCCTCAAGCTTCTGCCATGTGTTCAGCTCCCGGAGTGACTAGAGCAGGGCTGTTGATTTTGGATTCAGACTTTGAGTGGGTTCTCGGAATCTCGAACCGCTTTCCAGATGTCCTTCTTGTGGGGAGCTGCTGCTGTCTTCACTCTGGTATGGTGGATCCAAGGGGGGACACCTGTAACTTTGACAGCAGTAGGGGTTGCCAGGATGACCATATGAGGGCCTGTCCAAACTGGCTGAAGTGCTTCCTTTTTCTAGTCTTTAACCCATACCTCATCTCCTGGCTGATAGGGATGAACCCAATTGCAAAAAGGAATGGGAGTCCTTTCTAAGGTTTCTCAGGTGATATGATATAAGACTCCTCCCAGGGCCAGGAGGTATTGGGACATCTCCAGGTCATCCAGTTGCTGGGAGTCTCTCTTGAGCTTTCCTATCACTAGGGGTGGTCTCCCATATAAGATCTCAAAGGGAGAACCTGAGGCCTGAGGACCTCGGGGTGCATCAGGCTCAGAGTAAGGCTAAGGGTGGCATGTTGACCCAAAGTAACTGGATCTCTGACAGAGCTTAGCTAACATAGTCTTGAGGGTCCAATTTATGTGCTCAACTTGCCCAAAGCTTTGAGGCTTATAAGCAGTGTGGAGCTTCCATTTGACTCCTAGTATCTTGGACAAGGTCTGGATTATCTCAGACACAAAGGCTGGCCCATTGTCAGACCCTATGAAGAGAGGTAGCCTATATCTCTGGATTATGTCTCTTAGTAGGGCCTTGGCCACCTGTCATGCCCATTCAGTGCACATGGGGTAGGCCTCAGCCCATCCCAAATAGGTGCATACTACCACAAGTAAATACTTATAGCCCCTGTAGGGCTTAATTTCAATAAAGCCCACTTCTAAATCTTGAAAGGGCAGTGTCCCAATTATCTGCACCCCGGGGTGGGTCTTGCTCTTTGGCTGGCATTGTTTTGTGCACAAGTCACACATCTAGCACTAATCTGGGCACACAGAGTTGGGAACTTAGGAACAAAATAGTAATAACTCAGTAAACTTTCCAGGCAGTTTTCCCTAAGCGAGTTGTCTCATGGTGCTGTTTCACCAGCTGGACTGTATATTGCTGGGGACCAAGAGTCTTGGGTCTGGAAGCTTCTACCAGCCTTCTTTTCCTTTTGTTCCTCCCTCATCTAAAGCCCTTTGATCTTCTTCCTTGGTATATCTCAGGGACAGAGGCAATTCTGGTGCCAAGAGGACCTTAGAGATTGGTTTAGGGCCCACTGTGGGACTCGGTTAGGTTGCCACCTCCTTGGCTGCCTGGTTGGCCAACTGATTCCCTTTGCTGATGAGATTGGATCCTCTTTGATGGCCTTTGCAATGGATGACTGCCCCTTGGGAAGGCTTCCAGACTGCCTCTAACAGCTGAAGGATTTCTTCTTTGTTTTTGATCTCTTTTCTCCTGCTGTTAATAGTCCCCTTTCTTTATAAATGGCTCCATGAACATGTAACGTAGCAAAGGTGTACCTTGAGACAGTGTAGATGTTAACTTGCTTTCCTTCAGTGTACCTTAGTGCCTGGTTGAGTGCCCACGCTCAGCCCCCTATGCCAACCACCCTTGTGGCAAGGCCTCAGCCTTTACCATCTCATCTGTTGTCATTATTGCATAGCCTGCCTTGTATTATCCATCCTGGATGAAACTGCTTCCGTCAGTAAATAGTTCCAGTACCAGGTTCTAGACAGGAGTGTCCATCAGGTCCTCCTCATAGTTATGATCCAGGGTTCCCACCTCTGTAGGTAAGTAGGTGGTAGGATTCAGCATCTGCACAGTCTCGAGGTGGACCTGTGGGTTTTCACAAAGCAGTCCCTGACAGTGAGTCATCCTGGTGTTGGTCAGTTACTTGTGCCCTTGGCTGTTCATCAGCACAGTAACAGCATGGGGAACTTTTACATTTATATTTTGTCCCAGCATAAGCTTATCTGCTTCCCTGACCAGGACCACAGTGGCAGCCAATGCCCAGAGACATGGCAGCCATCCTGTGGCCACACAGTCCAGTTGTTTGGACAGGTACATGACCAGGCACTGCCATGATCCAGCTGTTTGCATGAGGATCCCTGCTGCAGTGTAATTTTTCTCATGCACAAAGAGGTTAAAGTCACATGTCACATCGGTTCAGTTCAGTTCAGTCGCTCAGTCATGTCCGACTCTGCGACCCCATGAATCGCAGCACGCCAGGCCTCCCTGCCCATCACCAACTCCCGGAATTCACTCAAACTTCCGTCCATCGCGTCCATGATGCCATCCAGCCATCTCATCCTCTGTCGTCCCCTTCTCCTCCTGCCCCCAATCCCTCCCAGCATCAGAGTCTTTTCCAATGAGTCAACTCTTCGCATAAGGTGGCCAAAGTACTGGAGTTTCAGCTTTAGCATCATTCCTTCCAAAGAACACCCAGGACTGATCTCCTTCAGAATGGACTGGTTGGATCTCCTTGCAGTCCAAGGGACTCTCAGGAGTCTTCTCCAACACCACAGTTCAAAAGCATCAATTCTTTGGCGCTCAGCCTTCTTCACAGTCCAACTCTCACATCCATACATGACCACTGGAAAAACCATAGCTTGACTAGACGGACCTTTGTCACATCTGGCAGCCCTAATGCTGGAACGCTGGTCAAGGGTCTATCTCCCTGAAGACTTTCTTGTTCAGGCCCCCACTCTAGGGGGTCCTTACCAGATCCTGCTGTGGCTCGTACAATGGTTAAGCAGTTTCAGGAAAGGCTGGTATCTGATCTGGCAGAATCCAGCAGCCCTGAGGAACTCACAGACTTCTTTCTTGGTACTTGGCCTGGGTATTGAACAGATGGTTTGCTTCCTCTCATGTCCCAGCACCTGATGCCCTTTCTCAATGGCAAATCCAAGGTACTTGACCTCCTGTTTGCATATCTGGGCCTTTTTCCATAACACCTCGTAACTCATGGTGGAGAGTAGAGCCAATAGGGCATACAATCTAAAACCACTGGCTTAGAGGAAATTACCCCCAACCCCCATCATATTGACAAATATAATCTACTTTTCTGACCAGGAAGGAGAGGGGTGTGCATGGGAAGGGCCTTGTCTTAGGGCCTTATATCCTAGGTAGCACTGATGTCACCACTCCTGGAAGGCCTAGTATTCCCAGACAGCAAGATTATGTGCCTCCTTGAAGACAGCCTTGATTGCTAAATGCCTCAGGGGGTTGGAACTGAAAGGAGGTGATCCCTTGTAATGGGATTCATGGAGGACTAACTTCAGGTGGGGCTCCAGAGAGGGTCTGGGGTGATTGACTATCTCAAGGGCACTGAGCAGGTGAAGAGAGCAGTATATGTACTCCTTGCTTAGGTGAAGGGCCTGAAATCCTTGGAGAATCAGGGGATTATGAAGGAAAAGGTGACAAAGGAAGGTAGCTTCGTAGTGAGAATTCAAAAGTGTGCAGGAGCACGTCAGAGTGTGCCACTCCACACAGGCTGGCTCAGGGAATCAAGAGAGAGGGATACAAATCAGTCTGGCAAAAGGGGCAAGTTTTTCAAGGGAAACCTAATTTTTCAATACATTAGCTCAAAGAGTCATCTGACAGGAGAGGAGAGTGAGGATTAAAATTTTAGAAAATAATTCTGATGGACGGGCCTAGGGCAAAGGGCTGTTTGGACATAATACAACTTTAAATAAAATCAGTAACCAATTGTTCCCCCTCCTCGTGTATCCTGCCCTGTGTTGGTGGCGTGAAGACAAACAAGGGTGGGTGCCCCCTCAAAAGAAGAGATCATTCAGGTGCCCACCTGGCCACATTCTCGTGAGGAACTTAGGGGTCTCTTAGCTTTGATGGGTCAGTATAAACCCTTGACCCAGATCTGACTCACAGGGAGGGACTGGGTCCCCCAGACACAGACACTGTGTTAAGCCATATGAGGTCACCATGAAACCACAGGTTAGGGCCCACTTGAACTCCGTAGCCACAAGGCTGTGAAGTCACACAACTGTGGAACAAGACGATCCAGGGCACTCACTCACACACACATTCAGGCCAGAGCTTATCACAGTACCTCCCTTCCCTGGGAAGGTCCCTAACTGGTGGTCTTCTTACTGAAGACCATAGGAGGTGATCAAGGTCCTCTTCCATCCAGAGACGGGACCTGACTGCGTTCTGTGCCCTGGGGTCTTACCTTATTATGTAGCTGTGTTCCTGGTGAGTTGGTCCATCCCTCCAGTAAGTCCAATTGGGGCTTGGCCATCTGGAGAGTTGGAATCCTGGTCAGAAAGAAAACCCAGAAAATCATCAGGTGGTGAGCCTCCTTATTTGTCTTGGAGTACCTCCACTCTGGCCTGGTCAAGCCACTGGTCTGGCAGCTCAAAGGGCCAGCATGGTTGGAATCTCGCTGGTGCCTCCAGAAATGTTGCAGAAGTCGGTCTGTGGAGAAACTAGGCACCGCACTCAGAGAATTGGAGAACTCAGGTTTATTACGCCGGCGGGCCCAGAGGAGTTAACACTTCTAGCTCTGAGCCCCAAATAAAGAAGTTACAGAGTTTTTATAGACAGTTCATAACACCAGACTTTAGTGGGCAGTGCTGACTGTTGATAGGTCAGTTCAAACTAGGGGTTCTGCTCACTCCAGAACAAGGGTTAGACACAGCAGTGGGGCGGGATGCCTGACCTATATACAAACATGGTTAAACAGGATTACAGGGGCTGAGTAATTCATAAGGGTGAGCGAGGTAAATTTCAGCTCCTAGCATTGTTGCTAAGTCATGTCCGACTCTTGTGATCCCATGGATGGTAGCCTGCCAGGCTTTTCTGTCCATGGGATTTTCCAGGTGAGCATCCTGGAGTGGGTTGCTATTTCCTTCTGCAGGGGATTTTCCCGAGCCAGGAATTGAACCCAGGTCTTCTGCATTGCAGGCAGATTCTTTACCGACTGAGCTATGCAGGAAGCACATTACTTTGCCGACTAAGGTCCGTCTAATCAAGGCTATGGTTTTTCCTGTGGTCATGTATGGATGTGAGAGTTGGACTGTGAAGAAGGCTGAGCGCCAAAGAATTGATGCTTTTGAACTGTGGTGTTGGAGAAGACTCCTGAGAGTCCCTTGGACTGCAAGGAGATCCAACCAGTCCATTCTGAAGGAGATCAACCCTGGGATTTCTTTGGAAGGAATGATGCTAAAACTGAAACTCCAGTACTTTGGCCACCTTATGCAAAGAGTTGACTCAATGGAAAAGACCCTGATGCTGGGAGGGATTGGGGGCAGGAGGAGAAGGGGACGACCGAGGATGAGATGGCTGGATGGCATCATGGGCTCAATGGACGTGAGTCTGAGTGAACTCTGGGAGTTGGTGATGGACAGGGAGGCCTGGCGTGCTGCGATTCATGGGGTCGCAAAGAGTCGGACATGACTGAGCAACTGAACTGAACTGAACTGAGCATTGTTGCAAGCTTCTGTCTTCCCAAAACTATGCAACCTACATGACTTTGCAAGGAGCTAGCTAAGTTGCAGAAGCAGAATGAGCATGAGGTTATTTTTACCTGGGTGCAAGTTTTCATGAAGAAGGCAATGGCACCCCACTCCAGTACTCTTGCCTGGAAAATCCCATGGATGGAGGAGCCTGGTAGGCTGCAGTCCATGTTGTCGCTAGAGTCAGACACAACTGAGCGCTTAACTTTCATTTTTCACTTTCATGCATTGGAGAAGGAAATGGAAACCCACTCCAGTGTTCTTGCCTGGAGAATCCCAGGGATGGTGGAGCCTGATGGGCTGCCATCTATGGGGTCGCACAGAGTCGGACATGACTGAAGCGACTTAGTAGCAGCAGCAGCAGCAAGTTTTCAAATTTTCCTCTTCACTAGAAGTTGAAAAAATTAAGATCAGGAGGCAAAAGGGATGCCAGGTCCTAGATAGGACCCACAAGGAACCTAGATAAGGCCTCTGATGGTCTTTGCCAGGTCTTAATCCTATCTGGCAAAAACCTATGGGAATCCTAGTGACTAAGAGATCCACTTGTGGGAATTTCCCACCCATTTTATTAATTCTATACCATCAAGTAAGAAACATATAGCCAAATAGCCACATGAAGTATTTAGGTTTAAATTAATTAAAATTAAATACGGTTAAAAATTCAATTCTTCAATAGACACATGTGCCTAGAAGCTACACTGTTAGCGAGATATAGAACTATTGGACTGTGCTACTATGAAGTTAGAGTGGAAGTAGCCAGTGATATCCCCCTACAGAACCAACAAACAAGATTCCCAAAGACCTATCAAACCAACCCACACATTTATGGTCAATCAATCTATGACAAAGGAAGCAAGAATATACAATAGAAAAAAGACAATCTCTTCAGTAAGTGGTGCTGGGAAAACAGGGCAGCTACTTGTAAAGGAATGAAATTAGAATATCTTCTAGCACCAGTTCAAATGTGTGTGAGTGTGAAGTCGCTCAGTCGTGTCCGACTCTTTGCGACCCCATGGACTGTAGCCTACCAGGCTCCTCTGTCCATGGGATTTTCCAAGCAATAGTACTGGAGTGGATTGCCATTTCCTTCTCCAGGGGATCTTCCCGACCCAGGGATCAAACCCGGGTCTCCCGCATTGTAGACAGATGCTTTACCATCTGAGCCACCAGGGAAGTCCACCAGTTCAAAAGGGATCAGAAATTTAAATATAAGGCAAGAGACATAAAACTCTTAGAGGAAAACAGGCAGAAAACTCTTTGACATAAATCTCAGCATTGTCCTCTTTGATCCACTTCCTGGAGTAATGAAAATAAAAACAAAAACAAACAAATGGGACCTAATTAAACTTAAAAGCTTCTGCACAGTAAAGTAAGCCATAAACAAAATGAAAAGACAACCTACAGAATGGGAGAAAATATTTGCAAATGAAGTGACCAACAAGGAATTAACCTCTAAAATATACAAACAGCTCATGCAGCTGTTTGTCCAAAAAAAAAAAAAAAAAAGGCGCAAAGCAAAAGAACAACTCAGCCAAAAAATGGGCACAAGATCTAAACAGATACTTCTCCAAAGAAGACATACAGGCAGCCAAAAACCCATGAAAAGATGATCAATATCACTGATTATCAGAGAAATACAAATTATAGCTAAAATGAGCTAAACCACCTCACACTGGTCAGAACGGCCCTCATCAAAAAGTCTATAAACAATAAATGCGAGTGACAGTGTGGAGAAAAGGGAACTCGCCTTACGCTACTGGTGGGAATGTAAATTGGTACAGTCATTATGGAGAACAGATTGTAGGGTCCTTGAAAAACTAAAAATAGAATTACCATATGATCTTGCAATTCCACTCCTGGCAATATACCTGAAGAAAATTCAAAAAGATACATGCATCCCAATGTTCATTGCAGCACTATTTACAACAGACAAGACATGGAAGCAACCTAAATGTCCACTGACAAAGTAATAGATAAAGAAGATGTGGCACCTATGTAAATGGACTATTCCTCAGCTATAAAAGAACAAAATAATGGCATTTGCAGCAACATAGATGGACCTAGAGATTTTCATACTGAATGAAGTAAGTGAGACAGAGAAAGACAAATATCATATATCACTCATATGTGGAATCTAATTTTAAAAAGCAGTAAATGAATTTATTTACAAAACAAAAACAGACTCAAAAGACTTTGAAAAACTAATGACTACCCAAGCGGAAACTTGGTGGGGAGGGATAAATTGGAACTTGGGCCTAACATACACATACTCCTATATATAAAATAAATAACCAACAAGGACTACTGTATAGCACAGGAAACTCTACTCAATATCCTATAATAACTTGTAAGGGAAAGAGTCTGAAAAAGAATGGATATATGGATATATATAACTGAATCACTTCGTACATCTGAAACTAACGCAACATTGTAAATCAACTATATGCCGATAAAATCATTTTTTCTAAATGTTGAAAAGGCAGACATCCCTGGTGGTCCAGTGGTTAAGAATGCGCCTGCCAATGCAGGGGACATGGGTTCAATCCCTGGTCTGGGAACTAGGATCCCTCATGCTGGGAAACTAAACCTGTGCAACACAACTACTGAGCCCATGCATTCTAGAGCCAGTTCTTCACAAGAAGAGAAGCCACTACAATGAGAAGCCCACTCACTGCAACTAGAGAGTAGACTTCCCTCACTGCAACTAGACAAAAGCCCACGTGCAGCAACAAGGAGCCAATGCATGGCCAGGAAGACCCAACACAGCTTTGTTGTTGCTCAACCTCTAAGTCATGTCCGACTTTCTGCAACCTCATGGACTCTAGCATGCCAGGCTCCTCTGTCCTCCACTATCTCCCAGAAATTGCTCAAATTCATGTCCATTGAGTCAGTGATGCTATCTAGTCATCTCATCTTTTGCCATCCCATTTTCCTTTTGCCTTCCATCTTTCCCAGCATCAGGAACTTTTCCAATGAGTTGGTTCTTTGCATCAGGTATTGGAATTTCAGTTTCAGCATCAGTCCTTCCAATGAATATTCAGGGTTGAGTTCCTTTAGGATTGACTGGTTTGATCTCCTTGCAGTCCAAGGGACTCTCAAGAGGCTTCTCCAGCACCACAATTTGAAAGCATCAATTCTTCCATGCTCAACCTTCTTCATGGTCCAACTCTTACATCTGTACATGACTACTGGAAAAACCATAGCTTTGATGATAGGGACCTTTGTCAGCAAAGTGATGTCTCTGCTTTTTCATATACTGTCTAGGTTGTCATAGCTTTCCTTCCAAGGAGTAAGTGTCTTTCAGTTTCATGGTTGCAGTCACTGTCCACAGTGATTTTGGAGAACAATAAAAGAAAATCTCTCACTGCTTCCACTTTTTCCACTTCTATATGCCATGAAATGATGGGACTGTATGCCATGATCTTAGTTTTTTGAGTGGTGAAGTTCAAGTCAGCCTTTTCACTCTTCTTTCACCCTAATCAAGAATAATCTTGGGAATAAACATCAGGATTAAACAGAATAACAATATACAGTCTTGATGTACTCCTTTCCCAATTTTGAATCAGTCTGTTGTTCCATGTCCAGTTCTAATGGTTGCTTCTTGACCTACCTACAGGTTTCTCAGGAGGCAGGTAAGGTGGTTTGGTATTCCTATCTCTTCAAGAATTTTCCACAATTTGTTGTGATCCACATAGTCCGGAGATTTTGTATAGTCAATGAAGCATATGTAGATGCTTTTCTAGAACTCCTTTGCTTTCTCCATGACCTAATGAATGTTGGCAATATGGTCTCTGGTTCCTCTGCCTCTTTGAAAGCCAGCTTGTGCATCTGAAAATTCTCAGTTCATGTGCTGCTGAAGCCTGGTTTGAAGGATTTTGAACACAAATTTTTTGTCATGTGAAATGAGCACAATTGTATGGTAGTTTGAGCATTCTTTGACTTGCCCTTCTTTGGAATTGTAATGAAAACTGACTTTTCCAGTTCTGTGGCCACTGCTAAGTTTTCCAAATTTGCTGACATGTCGAGTGTAGCACTTTTACAGCATCATCTTTTAGGATTTGAAATAGCTCAGTTGGAATTACATCACCTCCATTAGCTTTGTCCTAAGTAATGCGTCCATTTGACTTCACACTCCAGGATGTCTGGCTGTAGATGAATGACCACACCATCATAGTTATCCAGGTTATTAAGACCTTTTTTGTGCAGTACTTCTCTGTATTCTTGCCACTTCTTAATCTCTTCTGCTTCTGTTAGGTCCTTACCATTTCTGTCTTTTATCATGCCCATCTTGCATGAAATGTTCCCTTGATATCTCCAATTTTCTCAAAGAGATCTCTAGTCTTTCCCATTCTATTTTCCTTGATTTCTTTGCACTATTCACTTAAGGAGGACTTATTATCTCTCCTTGCTATTCACTGAAACTCTGCATTCAGTTGGGTATATCTTTCCCCTTCTCTCTTGCCTTTTGCTTTTCTTCTTTCCTCAGCTATTTTAAAGGCTCTTCTGACAACCACTTTGCCTTCTTTGCATTTCTTTTCCTTTTGGTCACTGCCTCCTGTACAATGTTACAATTGGACCTGATCCCTTGAATCTGCTTGTTACCTCTACTATATAATCATAAAGGATTTGATTCAGGTCATACATGAATGGCCTAATGGTTTTCCCTACTTTCTTCAACATAGGACTGAATTTTGCAATAAGAAGCTCATGATCTGAGCCATGCTTAGCTCCAGATTTTGTTTTTACTGCTGTATAGAGCTTCTCCATCTTTGGCTGCAAAGAACAAAAACAATCTGATTTCAATATTGACCATCTGATGATGTCCATGTGTAGAGTTATCTCTTGTGTTATTGCAAAAGGGTGTTTGTTATGATCAGCATGTTCTCTTGGCAAAAATCTGTTAGCCTTTGCTCTGCTTCATTTTGTATCCCAAGGCCAAACTTGCCTGTTACTCCAGGTATCTCTTGACTTCCTACTTTTGCATTCCAATGTCATATGAGGAAAAAGACATTTTTTGTGTGTGTGTTAGTTCTAGAAGGTCTTGTAAAATCTGTCAACTTCAGCTTCTTCAGCAACTGCTCCTCCCACCCCCCCCCCAAAAAAAATTTAAAGTAAAAGTCTGTCAAACCACATAGGAAATCTTTATACAGATTCTGCTCATCACTTAGTCTTGGTTTTGGCTGTCAAGATCATGCCTGCTTGTAGTTGCTACACAGGTTTGAACCAGTCCTTTCTCTCCGCTTCAGATTTAATTACATCCAAGAATTTATTTTGCTCATTAGAAGGCTGTGGGATGTTGCACTCTAAGAACTCCAGGGCTGTTTAAAAGAGTTATTTTCTTTCTAGTGATAGACATAATGATGGTTGCAATCAGGATTCACTTCTTATTAGTCACATGACACCACATGTCATGATATGTGTCTTAATATTTATTTTTTCATAATCCCACTTTAAAAAATTCTCTGATCCACTAGTGCTTCACATAAGTGATACATGATGGATTCTTATATTTCTGGTTAGGTTTCATGTTTTTATCAATGTGATAGTTATTAATTAACAGATCAGTTCTTTCATCTATCTACAGAGGAGGCATCAAGAAGAGGGAGGTGCTCTGGAGTCAAGTCAGAGAGCTGGATTTGAAACTTGGCCTCTATTACTCACTTAACACAAGTTATCTAACCTTTTAAGCCCCAATATTCACTCTTTAATAGTCATTCACTTATTCATAAAATAAATAGTTTTTTAAAAATAAACTAAGAATTGGGTAAATAATGGCAAGGAAAACAAGTGCTTTTTCTCTTTCACACTGAGGATAAAGATCCCTGCATCTCAAGGTGGTGTGTGTATTAAACGAGATAATATATGCCAAGTGTTGAACAATAAATTGGCATAGTACCTGAAAAAACCTAAAAACATGAGGACATTTCATGTACTTACAGACACTTGAGTACCTTTTATGTGCTAGCCTGTGCTGTCCAATTCAGTGGCCACAAGTCACATATGGCTATTAAGAATTTGAAATTCATATAACTTAGGATGAGCTGTATGTGGAAGATATATACACCAGAATTCAAAAGAAAAGAAAAAGATATAAAATATCTCATAATAATTTTTATATTAATTACATATTGATAATACATTTTAAATATACTGAGTTAGATGAAATATATTGTTAATTTCACCAGTTTCTTTTTACTTTTTTTAACACAACAACTAGAAAACTTAACTTTGTATAGGTAGTGCACATTTCATTTCTATTGGACAGCACTGTGCTAGACAATAGGCACTGTGAATACAAATATAACTAACTCAGGGTTCCTGTACTCAAGGAGAGCTAGAAACTGAGAGTAATTGTAATATAATGCAATAAGCACTCCTACAGCGGTAGAAAACTCAGAAGGGTAATGTGCAAAGAGAGAAACAGTAAGAGATTATGTCATGAAGAGCAGTGCAGAAAGAAGTCTAACTCTAAGAGAAAAATTGATTCTAGGGAAAGGCATTTGATGAGGTTCTTTGCCGATGGTTTGACTGATGCTAACAGAGTCTTCAAAGCCCCCTTGAATACCAGTGGAATTTAGACATAGTGGCGATATCTCAAGTGCAAACAGTGTGGTGGCAGTTCTGCCCAACTGAAGTGATTCTATGGGACTGGATCATTGAAAGAGTTCCTGTGACTTTGCAGGATACACTTAGGTAATTTTTAAAAAGAAGTATGTAGTACAGCAGAGGTACAAAGTGCAGGCAGCCAGAGAGAGCTGAGTCTTCTGGGCACGGTTCCCAGGGCCCTTAGGCTGTGGACTATGAACCACCAAGACAGGAGAGAGAAGCAACAATCTCAGGGATGCTGAGGAACAAGTCTACCCAGGGGTCTTTTATCCTCTGCACTAGATAACTAAAACTGGTCTATGCAGCTGGTTAACCAGGCGTATCACTGTCTATCCTTATCTTGGCCCAGGAGCCAGACTTCCAGGCTTCTCTGGAATAAGCATAGAGTTACTCAAATTACACAGAAAGTTCATGTGTCCATTTAGCCTTCCATCCCCAGAGAATAAACAATGTAGGATTTCATTTAGGAAAAAACTCTTAGGTAGCCTCTAAGATGGTCCAGAGTGATCACTTCACCTTCTTTTTTAAAAAAAAAAAAATTATTTATTTGCCTGTACAAATAAATGGTCTTAGTTGCGGCATGGAGGATCTTTCATTGAGGTGCACAAACTCTCTAGTTGTTGCACACGGACATTTTATACATTAATACTTAAGATGTTGCAGGAGGGTGGACCCTTCCGGGGCCCAAATAGGACTCTTGTCTAACACTCAGAAATGAATTGTCCGAGGAGACATATATGCTGACAAACAAGAGATTTTATTGGGGAGCGGTGCTCAGGTGGAGAGCAATAGGGTAAGGGAACCCAGGAGAACTGCTCTGCCATGTGGCTCACAGTCTCAGGTTTTATGGTGATGAGATTAGCTTCCAGGTTGTCTTTGGCCAATCCTTCTGACTCAGAGTCCTTCCTGGTGGTGCATGCAGTCCTCAGCCAAGATGGATGCCAGTGAGAAGGATTCTGGGAGGTGGTTGGACAGGAATCTCATTTTGACCTTTCCCGAACTCTTCTGGTTAGTGGTGGCTTACTAGTTCCGAGTACCTTATGAGGACCTCCTGTCATAAAGTAACTCATGCAAGTGGTTACTATGTGCCTGGCCAGGGTGGACAGTTTCAGTCAGTGTGCTTTCTCTAACAGTGGCACTTAGCATACAGGATCTTAGTTCCCTGACCAGGGATCAAACCTCTATCCCTTGCATTGCAAAGGCAGATTCTTAACCATTGGGTTTCCAGGGAAGTCTCTCTTATTTATACCCTTGGATAACCCCCTCACCTTGAGTGCACCTTGAACCTTGGCGATCTACTCCTAATAAATAAAACAGAAAAAATGATGGGATGTTACTTCTGAGAATAAGTTACAAAAAGATTGCGACTTTTATCCTGCCTGCTCTTTCTCACATCCGTGTTCTATTGTTTTGACAAAAGTTAGCTGCCATTTTGTGTTGCAGGGAAGAGCCAATTCTGAATCCATGTTGGAACTGTTTCTTTGACTTGCTTTACATTGCTTTTGTTATTATAATCACGCATAATGGCCTACCTCAGAGGACCCTGCCCCAAGAAGAGATGGCAAGAATACACAGAATAACTACACAAAAAAGATCTTAATGACACAAATAATCACGATGATGTGCTCACTCATCTAGAGCCAGCCATCCTGGAGTGCAAAGTCAAGTGGGCCTTAGGAAGCATCCCTAAAAACAAAGCTAACAGAGGTGATGGAATTCCAGCTGAGCTATTTCAAATCCTAAAAGATGATGCTGTGAAAGTGCTGCACTAATATGCCAGCAAATATGGAAAACTCAGCAGTGGCCACAGGACTGGAAAAGGTCAGTTTTCATTCCAATCCCAAAGAAAGGCAATGCCAAAGAATGTTCAAACTACTGAACGATTGCACTCATTTCACATACTAGCAAAGTAATGTTCAAAATTCTCCAAGCAAGGCTTCAATATTACATGAACTGAGAATTCCAGCTGTTCAAGCTATATTTAGAAAAGGCAGAGGAACCAGAGATCAAATTGCCAACATCCATTGGATCATTGAAAAAGCAAGAGAATTCCAGAAAAACATCTACTTCTGCTTCATTGACTGTGCTAAAGCCTTTGACTGTGCGGATTACAGTAAACTGTAGAAAATTCTTAAAGAGATGAGAATACCAGACCAGCTTACCTGCCTTTTGAAAAATCTGTATGCAGGTCAAGAAGCAACAGTTAGAACTGGACATGGCACAATAGACTGGTTCCAAATTAGGAAAGGAGTACATCAAGGCTGTATATTGTCACCCTGCTTATTTAACTTATATGCAGAGTACATCATGAGAAATGTTGGGCTGGAGGAAGCACAAGCTGGGATCAAGATTGCCAGGAGAAATATCAATAATCTCAGATATGCAGGTGACATCACCCTAATGTCAGAAAGCGAAGAGGAACTAAAGAGCCTCTTAATGAAAGTGAAGGAGGAGAGTGAATAAGCTGGCTTCAAACTCAGCATTCAAAAAACAAAGATCAGGGCTTCTGGTCCCATCACTTCATGGGAAATAGATGGGGGAAAAAAATGAAAACCCTGAGAGACTTTTTTTGACGGGGCTCCAAAATCACTGCAGATGGTGACTATAACCATGAAATTAAAAGACACTTACTCCTTGGAAGAAAAGCTATGACAAGCCTAGACAGCATATTAAAAAGCAGAGACATTTACTTTGCCAACAAAAGTTCATTTAGTCAGTGCTATGGTTTTTCCAGTAGTCATGTATGGACATGAGAGTTGGACCATAACATAAGCTGAACACTGAAGAATTGAGCTTTTGAGCTGTGGTATTGGAGAAGACTCTTGAGAGTCCCTTGGATTGCAAGGAGATCAAACCAGTTAATCCTAAAGGAAATTAACCCTGAATATTCCTTAGAAGAACTGATGCTGACGTTCCAATACTTTGGCCACCTGATGTGAAGAGATAGCTCATTGTAAAAAACTATGATGCTGGGAAAGATTGAGGGCAAAGAAGAGGGCAGCAGAGGATGAGATGGTTAGATAGCATCACTGACTCAACAGACATTAATTTGAGCAAACTCTGGGAGATAGTGAAGGACAGGGAAGTCTGGCATGCTTCAGTCCACGGGGTTGCAAAGAGTTGAACGCAACTGAGATACTGAAACATCAATGCCTCATTGTTAAATTAAAGTGACTTTGTTCAGCTCATAGAGAGATAATCTAACCCTGCCCACCTGTGAATGGCTGTAAAAGAGAAAAGATGAAAACATCCCTTCCAGAAGCTGGCCATTCCCATAGATGTTTTGCAAGACTGATAGCGCTTTTCACTTTACTTCCTCATTGTCTCTCTCTCTCTCTATTCTGCCTTCGACTTTAGCTCTTCACCACTTCTTTCTATGGTTCTATAAAGAACCTGGCATCCAGGCTCTGATAAGATAGCTATTTGGTGGCTCAGCTGGTAAAGAATCCACCTGCAATTCAGGAGACCTGGGTTTGATCCTTGGGTTGGGAAGATCCCCTGGGGAAGGGAAAGGCTACCCACTCCAATATTCTGGCCTGGAGAATTCCATGGAGTTAATGGTTATAGTCCATGGGGTTGAAAGAGTCAGATATGACTGAGTGACTTTCACTTTCACTTTGAGACATTAGTCTGCCATCTCCTTGGTCAGATCGTTTTCTGAATAAAGTCATATTCCTTGCCTCAACAGCTCATCTCTTGGAATTATTGTCCTGTCGTGTGGCAAGCAAAGTGAACTTGGACTTGCTAACTGTTGTAGAGAATGAAGAGACCTGCATGGCAAAGAATTGAAAGAGGTTCCAGGCCAATGCCTACAGGAACTGAGGCTCTCACTCAGTCTAACAGTTTGAGAAGCCTGAATCCTGCCAAAAATCACATGAGTGAACTTAGAAGTGGATCCTTTCAGTCAAGCCTTCAGGTGAGACCACAAGCCCAGCCAACACTGATTGCAGCTTTATGGCAGACCTTGAGGAGCACCCAGTTAAGCCACTTCCAGACTTCTGACCCACAGAACTGTGGCATAGTAAATGCTTATTGTTTTGATCCCTGCACGATGACAATAATGTATGTAAGGATCTGACAATGAGCTGATAGTACATTCCAAATAAACAAAGCTGGTAGGTTGTACTGAGTCATAAATGAAGAAAGAGAGGCAATAAGCAAAGTTAAGATCACACTGACACAGGAAAAAGTTAAGGCAGAAAAGCACAAGGCCACTAGACATTTTCAGTGCAAAGCCAAATACAGGTGGAAGCGAAGGACAGTCTGAGTACTATGCTGGGATTATTTATAAGGCATACTCTGGCCAACTAGTCCAGTGCTTATATTCATGGAGAAAGGGCAAGTGTTGATAATATTCACCATGGAACAGAAATGCTTCTTGGTAACTCTACGCAATTGTTGATTTTAGTATTTGGGGTCAAATTAGAAGATTTTTGATGATTATATTCTTAGGTGCTATTTTATTAGCATAAAAGCTGTTAATCTTAAATTACATTTCTATAGTTCAGTTTTCTCACATGTATAAACAAGAACAAGGTAACTTCCTGATTTACTGTGAATATTAACTTTTCATTAATGAGAGACAATGAGTATGGGTTAATTAATAAACAGTGTACTTGAATCTGACCAGAAAAATTAACTATTCATACATTTTGTTTTCTCCAAGATTCTTTGAAACATCTAAAAAGAACTGAGAGATTTCATTGATGGTTCAGCGATTAAGACTCCACGCTCCCAATGGAGGGAGCACAGGTCAGTCCCTGGATGGGGAAATAAAATTCTGCAAGAGGCAGGGCACAGCCAAAAAAAAAAAAAAGAAAGAAAAGCTACAATGTGAAGTGTTAAGGAACACAAGTTCATGTGCTTCCTGCACAGTAAGGCCAAACCAAAACATTGAAGTTGGGAACTAAGAAAGATTTATTGCAAGGCCATACAGAAAGATGAGTGGCTCCTGCTCCCCAAACCCCAAACTCCCAGAAGGATTTCAGCAAAGCAAATTTGAAGGCAAGTGAGGCAGGGGTGAGGTTCGTTGTTGCAGACTTCTTGGTGCAGGAATTCTGTGTTCTTGCAGAGGTCGAGGAAGGTGAGGTCATAAAGTTTTCATAAATCTCCAACAAGACAAACGTTATTCTCTGTTTTGCAACTTTTTACCTCTATATGAATGGAATCTCAAAGATCATAACCTTGAGAATAAAACGTCCTGTATATTTCAGGCTATATGCAACATTACTAACTCAAAGCAAAAGCAATGGAAAATAAAATTAAAGTTAAAAAAAAAAAAACAGACATGCTACGGAGTCAGATTTGTTCCCTGTAACAAAAGGCCTGAGGCTTCTTTGGTAGCTTAGCAGAAAAGAATCCGCCTGCATTGCAGAAGCCAAAGGAGACAGGGGTTCGATCCCTGGGAGAGGCAGACACCCTGGAGGAGGGCATGGCAACCAACTCCAGTATACTTGCCTGGAGAATCTCATGGGCATAGGAGCCTGGTGGGCTACAGTCCATAAGGTCGGAAAGAACAGGACATGACTGAAGCGACTTAGCACACATACATGCATAACAAAGGGCCTAGTGAAAATCTAAAAAAGTTTCTACTATTTTTCATCATAATTCATTTTTCATTGTTTAGTGATTGCAATCTTAATTCACTGCATTATTATTATTTTAATTATGAAAATATTCCCACCACCAAGTCCATTAAAACTTTCATAATCTCATTTTTTTTTATGATCTGAAGGTTTTTACTTACTTATTTTTATTGAAGTATAGTTGATTTGATGCTTTTGAACTGTGGTGTTGGAGAAGACTCTTGAGAGTCCCTTGGACTGCAAAGAGATTCAACCAGTTGATCCTAAAGGAGACAGTCCTGAATATTCATTGGAAAGATTAATGCTGAAGCTGAAACTCCGGTACTTTGGCCACCTGATGGAAAGAACAGACTTATTGAAAAAGACTCTGATGCTGGGAAAGATTGAAGGCAGAAGGAGAAAGGGAAGACAGGATGAGATGGTTAGATGGCATCACTGACTCAATAGATATGAGTTTGAGCAGGCTCCTGGAGTTGGTGATGGACAGGGAAGCCTGGCATGCTGCAGTCCATGGGTTCTCAAAGAGTCAGACATGACTGAGCAACTGAACTGAACTGATAGTTGATTTACAATGTTGTGTTAATTTCAGGTGTTACAGTAAAGTGATTTAGTCATATATATATATATATATATATAGACATATATATTTTTGCCAGATTCTTTTCCATTACAGGATTCCCTGGCAGCTCAGCAGGTAAAGAATCTGTCTGCAATGCAGGAGACCCCAGTTCGATTCCTGGGTTGGGAAGATCTGCAGGAGAATGGATAGGCTACCCACTCCAGTGCTCTTGAGCTTCCCTGTGGCTCAGCTGGTAAAGAATCTACTTGCAATGTGAGAAACCTGGGTTCAATCCCTGGGTTGGGAAGATCCCCTGGAGAAGTGAAAGGCTACCCATCTCAGTATTCTGGCCTGGAGAATTCCATGGACTGTATAGTCCATGAGGTCGCAAAGAGTCGGACACGACTGAGCAACCTTCACTTTCACTAAAGTGATATCACACGATGTTTGTCTTTTTCTGTCTGACTTACTTCACTTAATATGATAACCTCTAGGTCCATCCATATTGCAGCAAATGGAATTGTTTCATTCTTTTTAATGGCTGAGTAACATTCTATTGCATATACACGCTATCCACATCTTCTTCATCCATTCATATGTCAACAGGCATTTACGTTGCTTCCATGTCTTGGCTATTGTAAATAGTGCTGAGATCGTCTGAGGAGGCCTTACAAATAATTGAGAAAAGAGAAGGGAAAGACATTAGAGAAAAGGAAAGATATACCCATCTGAATGCGAGTTCCAAAGAATAGCAAGGAGAGATAAAGCCTTCTTAAGTGAGCAATGCAAAGATAGAGGAAAACAATAGAATGAGAAAGATTAGCAATCTCTTTAAGAAAATTAAATACAAAGGAAACATTTCATGTAAAGATAGGCACAATAATGGACAGAAATGGCACGGACCTAGCAGAATCAGAAGATACTAAGAAGAGGTGGCAACAATACACAGAACTGTACAAAAAGGTCTTAATGACCCAGATAACCACGATGGTATGATCATTCACCTAGAGCCAGACATCCTGGAGTGTGAAGTCAAGGGGGTTCCTAGGAAGCATTACTACAAACAAAGTTAGTGGAGGTGATGGATTTCCAGCTGAGTTATTTCAAATCCCCAAAGTTAAAGGGCTACCCTCAATATATCAGCAGACTTGGAAAACTCAGCAATGGCTACAGGACTGGAAAAGGTCAGTTTTCATTCCAATCTCAAAGAAGCGCAGTCCCAAAGAATGTTCAAACTATTGTACAGTTGTTTTTATTTCACATGCCTCTAAGGTTATGCTCAAAATCCTTCAAGGTAGGCTTTAGCAGTACGTGAATGAAGAACTTCCAGATTTACAGCTGGGTTTGGAAAAGGCAGAGGAACCAGAGATCAAATTGCCAACATTTGTTGGATCATAGAGAAAACAAAAGAATTCTAGAAAAACATGTACTTCTACTTCATTGTTTATGGTTAAAACTTTAATGTGTGGAATCACAACAAACTATGGAAAATTCTTGAAGAGATGAGAATATCAGACCACCTTACCTGCCTCCTGAGAAACTTATACAAGGAGCAAGAGTTAGGATGGGATATAGAACAATGAACTGGTTCAAAACTAGGAAAGGAGTATGTCAAGGCTGTATATTGTCATCCTGTTTATTTAACTTATATGCAGAGTACATCATGTGAAATACCAGGCTGGATGAAGCTCAAGCTGGAATCTGGATTGCCAGGAGAAATATCAATGACCTCAAATATGCAGATGACACCACCCTAATGCAGAAAATGAAGAGGAACTAAAAAGCTTTTCCATGAAGGTGGAAAAGGAGAGTGGAAAAAAAAAAAAAAAACTAGCTTAAAACTCAGCATTCAAAAAACTAAGATCATGACATCCAGTCCCATCGTTTCATGGCAAATAGACAGGGAGAAAATGGAAACAGTGAAGGACTTTATTTTCTTGGGCTTCAAAATCACTGTGGACAGTGATGCAGCCATGAAATTAAAAGACACTTGTTCCTTAGAAGAAGAACTATGACAAAGCAATGCATCATATTAAAAAGCAGGCATTACTTTGCTGACAAAGGTCTGCATAGTCAAAGCTATGTTTTTTCCAGTAGTCATGTACAGATGTGAGGGTTGAACCATAAAGAAAGCTGAGCCCTGAAGAATTGATGCTTTTGAATTGTGGTGCTGGAGCAGACTCTTGAGAGTCCCTTGGACAGCAAAGAGATCAAACCAGTCAATCATAAAGGAAATCAACCCTGAATATTTTTTGGAAGGGCTGATGCTGAAGTTGAAGCTACGATATTTTGGCCACCTGATGTGAAAAGCCACCTCACTGGAAAAGACCCTGATGCTGGGAAAGATTGAGGGCAGGAGGAGAAGAGTAGACGGAGGATGAGATAGTTGGATGGTGTCACTGACTCAATGGACATGAGTTTGAGCAAGCTCCAGGAGATGGTGAAGGACAGGAAAGCCTTGTCCACTGCAGTCCGTGGAGTTGCAGAGTAGGACACAACGGAGCGACTGAACAACAGCAAGAGGAACATTAAGATGCATGTGTCTTTTCAAATTAGCGTTTTTGCGTTTCCTGGATATATACCTAGGAGTGGGATTGCTGGATCACATGGTGACTCTGTTTTCAGCTTTTGGAGGAACCTCTATGCTGTTCTTCTTCTTGTCTGCACGAATTTATTAATATATTCCCACTAACAGTGTAGGAGGGTTCTCTTTTCTGTATACGCTCTCCAGACATCTTTTCATGTGCCTGTTGGCCATCCGTATATCTTCTTCGGAGAAAGTCTATTTAGATCTTCTGCCCATTTTTTGATTGGGTTGTTTGGTTTTTTTGAGTTCTATGAGCTGTTTGTGTATTTTGGAAATTAAGCACTTGTTGGTTGCGTCATTTGCAAATATTTTCTCCCATTCTGGAGGTTCTGTTTTCATTTTGTTTATGGTTTCCTTTGCTGTGCAAAAGCTTTTAAGTTTAATTAGGTCCCATTTGTTTATTTTTGCTTTTATTTCCATTATTCTAGGAGACAGAGTCAAAAAAATATTATTGCAATTTATGTCAAAGAATGTTCTGCCTATATTGTCTTCCAGGAGTTTTATAGCTCACATTTAGGTCTTTAATCCATTTTGAGTTTATTTTTGTATGTGGTGATAGAGAATGTTCTAATCTCATTCTTTTACATGTAGCTGACCTTTTCCCCTACAACCACTTATCTAAAAGACTTTCTTTTCTCTACTGTACATTCTTGCCTCCTCTCATGTACTGAATTAGTACATCCATCACCTCAAATATTTGTCTTCTTTGTTATGAAACCATTTAAATTCTACTCTTCTAGCAAATTTCAATTATGTAATACAATTTCAATTACTATTTAATATAGTGTTATCAACATAGCCACCATGTTTTACATTAGATCTTCTATCTTATTCATTTCATAGCTGAAAGTTTGTACTTTTATCAAGTTTTCCCTATTCCTTCACCTCCCAGGCCCTGGTAAACACTTATCTACTCTGTTTCTATTAATTTAACTTTTTTTTTTTAGATTTTGCATATAAGTGACACCATGCCAAATGTATCTTTCCTCTGTCTTTCGTGTTTCACTTAATATAACACTGTCAAGTTTCATCCGAGTTGTTGCAAATGGGAGGATTTTCTTCTTCCTCCTAGCTGAATAACGTTCCATGTATGTATCTTCTTTTTACATTCATCTGTTGGATACAAGTAATTTCCATATTTTGGCTATTGTGAATAATGCTGCAATGAACATGCAAGTGCAGATATCTCTTAGATATTCTGTTTTCATTACCTTTAAAATATACTCAAAAGTCAGGTTACCAGATGATGTTGTAGTTCTCTCTTTTGATTTTTGAGAAACCTCCATACTGCTTCTATAGGTACCATACCCTATACATTCCCACCGACAGTGCACAGTAGTTCCATTTTCTCTATACCCTTGCCAAAACTTGTCATCTCTGGTCTTCTTGATGATAGCCATTCTAATAGACATGAAGTGATAGATATCTCATTGTCATTTTGACTTGCATCAGGGAAATCCCTGATGATTAGTGATGCTGAGCACCTTTTCATGTACTTGTTGGCAATTTTTGTGTATCCTTTGGAAAAATCTCTATTCAGATCCTCTACTCATTTTAAAATTTAATTAATAAATATATCAGTTCAGTTCAGTTCAGTCACTCAGTTGTGTCCGACTCTTTGCGACCTCATGAATTGCAGCACACCAGGCCTCCCTGCCCATCACCAACTCCCGGAGTTCACTCCAACTCACGTCCATCGAGTCGGTGATGCCATCCAGCCATCTCATCCTCTGTTGTCCCCTTCTCCTCCTGCCCCCAATCTCTCCCAGCATCAGAGTCTTTTCCAGTGAGTCAATTCTCCGCATGAGGTGGCCAAAGTACTAGAGTTTCAGCTTTAGCATCATTCCTTCCAAAGAACACCCAGGACCGATCTCCTTTAGAATGGACTGGCTAGATCTCCTTGCAGTCCAAGGGACTCTCAAGAGTCTTCTCCAACACCACAGTTCAAAAGCATCAATTCTTCAATGCTCAGCTTTCTTCACAGTCCAACTCTCACATCCATACATGACCACTGGAAAAACCATAGCCTTGACTAGATGGACCTTTGTTGGCAAAGTAATGTCTCTGCTTTTGAATATGCTATCTAGGTTGGTCATAATAATGATTTTATAAATAAATCCTAATTCATTGAAAAATGTAAATGCGTATTAATTCCATACTTCTTTTCTTTGACCCAGATCAAAGTTTTTTCTGAATTTCTCTTTACAGTTAATGTCTGTGTAGCATGACTGGATGAGTCCAGATTCTAATTCTTATGGCTGGTCCAATATAAAGTTTTCAGGTAGCCTGTGTCAAAATCCATAAACTGTTGAAAATAAAACCAAATCATTAAAGCTGTATCCAGTAAGAGTTTACTGTGCATAGAAGAATAGTTTTAAAAGTGAGGGTTTTCAAGTGAACAGTGGTGTTAAGCACAGAGACATGTTATAGGATGACATATATTGAAAACACAAAAACTATTTAATCTTTATAATCATTGGTTATAGCAGTGGGGTTTTTCCAAACGACAAGGGATTGGTTAAAAGTGGTCTTCATATGCCATTTTAGGCAACCTAAAACAATTTAGGTCAATTTAGGTTTAGTTTTATGAGTTTTAGGGACATTTACAATCCAAGTTAAGTTTCGCTTACTCTGCAGAATAAGCTATACTAGGTGTTGCTTACGCGGCTTAACTGGTTCTGTCTGCTCAGGAAATATTCAAGTGTGATCTCAATTTTGTATTTTAACACCTTTCTTCTTGTTCACTTGAGAAATTAACTTAAAATGCTTTCCCTTACACAATGATCAGTTAAGGAAGGGTATAACACATCTGCCCACCAAAAGCATAAGCAGACAAGTAAAAAATTAAAAGTTAAATTTGAACCATGTGATGCTGAAGCAAAATCATCTCCTACAGCATCTCATCCAACCTTCATTCAAGGATGAAACTTTTAGTTAATGAAAGAGCCTGAATGAGAACTCAAGTTGCCCCATTATACTCCTTGGTCATTGAATCCCCATGTATTTATTAAGCACAACATTGTGCCAGACACTAGTAAGTGCTCGTTAGACAAAAAGAACAAGACAGATAAGGTTTCAGCCCTTGCCAAGCTTACAATCCAGTGGAGAACAGACTACAAAAATTGAATAAGGAAACTGTATCATAATAAATTGCATTAAATGCTATAAAGATAAAAGTAAGTGCTTTATAAAAGAAAAAAGGAGGGGAAATAACTAAAACAGATCAGATGGCTAAGTTTCTCTTAAAAGGGATAACGTTAAGTAGAAAACTAAAGGATGCTATAGAGCCTACTATGGTTGCTTCAGGGAAAAGCTTCAGGAAGAGGGAAGACCATGTGAAAGCCTGGGATAGGAAAGAACCTGTGTATTCCAGGACTAGAGAAAAGGCCTGGATACTAGGAGCTCAGTGAGTAAAGGATGCAGCTTGTTTTGTCTTTAGCATCCTTTAAAAAAAAATTATGCTGCAACCCAGTAAATAAAATACCTGAGAATACCCTCTTCTCTGGGGCTTCCCTGGTGGCCCAGTGGTAAAAAAATCTGCCTGCCAATGCAGGAGATATGGGTTTGATCCCTGGGTCAGGAAGATCCCCTGGAGAAAGAAATGGCAACCCCCTCCAAAATTTTTGCCTGGGAAATCCCATGGACAGAGAGCCTGGTGGGCTGCATTCAATATTGTCACCAAGAGTCGAATGCAACTAAACAACAGCTTCTATAATGGAAAAGCTGGGTGGAATATGATCTAAATGAATGCATTAGCATGTGATGGGACCAGAACTATGCCTGGCTCATAATAGGTACTCAACAAATATTGGCTTCAAAAAAGACAAGAATAAGAAGCCTTATTCTTCCTCTCTCAGCTTTCCAGGTGTCCCCTCAGGAGACTCAGAGAAATACCTCAGCTTCCAAAGAACAGAGCTTGATAATCACTCCACTGTTGCTGCTGATTCACAGAGGAGTATGAATTTCTGAAACTATTGTTCAGTCGCTCAGTCGTGTCCGACTCTTTGCAACCCCATGAATCGCAGCACACCAGGCCTCCCTGTCCATCACCAACTCCCGGAGTTCACCCAGACTCACGTCCATTGAGTCCGTGACGCCATCCAGCCATCTCATCCTCGGTCGTCCCCTTCTCCTCCTGCCCCAATCCCTCCCAGCACCAGGGTCTTTTCCAATGAGTCAACTCTTCGCATAAGGTGGCCAAAGTACTGGAGCTTCAGTTTTAGCATCATTCCTTCCAAAGAAATCCCAGGGTTGATCTCCTTCAGAATGAACTGGTTGGATTCCTTGCAGTCCAAGGGACTCTCAAGAGTCTTCTCCAACACCACACTTCAAAAGTATCAATTCTTTGGCGCTCAGCCTTCTTCACAGTCCAACTCTCACATCCATACATGACCACAAGAAAAATCATAGCCTTGACTAGATGGACCTTAGTCGGCAAAGTAATGTCTCTGCTTTTGAATATACTATCTAGGTTGGTCATAACTTTTCTTCCAAGGAGTAAGCGTCTTTTAATTTCATGGCTGCAGTCACCATCTGCAGTGATTTTGGAGCCCAAAAAATAAAGTCTGACACTGTTTCCACTGTTTCCCCTTACAATGGAATTAAACATCCAGGAGACCAAAAGATCAAGGAAAAATGCTACAGAGCCTTTTATTAACATAATTGAGTCTTGGAAATCATCTGCCACATTCTGCTCACTGTGAAGTCCAGCCTGATTCAATGGAGAAAAATTCCATACAACATTGTAAATATCAGGAGAGGTGGTTCATTAGGAGTCACATTGGAGGCTGTCTACCACAATTTCCAAGTGAGATTTACCTGGCAAAGTTCCTAAGCATTGAAACAAGGAGGTTTTGGGAAAATTAGATGAGAAGCATTTTGATTAAACTTTATCCTTAATCATACACAAATTAAAATACTGAGAGTAGAAAAAATTTAAAAGATCAGTTCACTGTAATAATTTTTTTAAACATAGTAAGACTAGTCAAACCAAAAGATTAATTTTATTTTTAGACACAAAAAATGCTGATTTAAGCCCTAAAAAATTCACTTTCACTTAAAGAATTAACTAATTAAGTCTTGAGTCACAACTCAATTCTACTTAAATATATATATATATATATATATATATATATATATATAAAATGGGCTTCCCAGGTGGCACAGTGGTAAAGAATCTGCCTTCCAATGCAGGAGACACAAGAGACTAGGGTTCAATCCCTGGATCAGGAAGATCCCCTGGGGTAGGAAATGGAAATCCATTCTAGTATTCTCACTTGGAAAATTCCATGGACAGAGGAGCCTGGCCTATATATTCCATGGGGTTGCAAAGAGTTGGACATGATGAGCAACTGAGCACAAACATATATATTTAATGAAAGTGAAAGTGTTAGTCATTCAGCCATGTCTGACTTTTTGCAACCCCTAGGACTGTAGCCTACCAGACTCCTCTGTACTGCATAGAAGTTAAATAAGCAGGGTGACAATATACAGCCTTGATGTACTCCTTTTCCTATTTGGAACCAGTCTGTTGTTCCATGTCCAGTTCTAACTGTTGCTTCCTGACTTGCATACAGATTTCTCAAGAGGCAGGTTAGGTGGTCTGGTATTCCCGTCTCTTTCAGAATTTTCCACAGTTTATTGTGATCCACACAATCAAAGGCTTTGGCATAGTCAATAAAGCAGAAATAGATGTTTTTTTCTGGAACTCTCTTGCTTTTTCTATGATCCAGCGGATGTTGGCAATTTGATCTCTGGTTCTTCTGCCTTTTCTAAAACCAGCTTGAACATCAGGGAGTTCACGGTTCACGTATTGCTGAAGTCTGGCTTGGAGAATTTTGAGCATTACTTTACTAGCACGTGAGATGAGTGCAATTGTGCGGTAGTTTGAGCATTCTTTGGCATTGCCTTTCTTTGGAATTAGAATGAAAACTGACCTTTTCCAGTCCTGTGGCCACTGCTGAGTTTTCCAGATTTGCTGGCATAGTGAGTGCAGCACTTTCACAGCATCATCTTTCAGGATTTGAAACAGCTCAACTGGAATTCCATCACCTCTACTAGCTTTGTTCGTAGTGATGCTTTCTAAGGCCCACTTGACTTCACATTCCAAGATGTCTGGCTCTAGATTAGTCATCACATCATCTTGATATCTGGGTTGTGAAGATCTTTTTTATACAGTTCTTCTTTGTATTCTGGTTTTCCTTACTTTCTTCAATTTAAGCCTGAAGTTTTCAATAAGGAGCTCATGATCTGAGCCACCGTCAGCTCTTGTTTTTGCTGATTTATAGAGCTTCTCCATCTTCAGCTGCAAAAAACGTAATCAACGTGATTTCAAATTGACCATCTGGTGATGTCCATGTGTAGAGTCATCTCTTAAGTTGTTGGAAAAGGGTATTTGCTATGACCAGCATGTTTTCTTGACAAAACTCTGTTAGCCTTTGCTCTGCTTCATTTTTCTGTACTCCAGCTTGCCTGTTATTCTGGGTATCTCTTGACGTCCTACTTTTGCATTCCAATCCCATATAATGAAAAGAACATCTTTTTTTTGGTGTTAGTTCTACAAGTTCATGTAGGTCTTCATAGAACTGGTTAACTTCAGCTTTTTTGGCGTGACTGGTTGGGGCATAGACTTGGATTACTGTAGTGTTGAATGGTTTGCCTTAGAAATGAGATCATTCTGTTATTTTTGAAGTTGCACCCAAGTGCTGTATTTTGCACTCTTGTTAACTGTGAAGGCTACTTCACTTCTTCTAAGGGATTCTTACCCACAGTAGTAGATATGATGATCATCTGAATTAAGTTTGACCATCCTGTCCATTTTAGTTCACTGATTCCTAAGATGTCAGTGTTCAATCTTGCCTTCTCCTGTTTAACCACATCCAATTCATGGACCCAAAGTTACAGGTTCCTATGCAATATTGCTCCTTACAGCATCCGATTTCCCTTTCACCACCAGACACATCGCTGACTGAGTGTTGTTTCTACTTTGCCCAAACGCTTCATTCTTTCTGGAGCTGTTAGTGTTTGCCCTCTGCTCTTCCTGAGGAGGGGCTTCCCTGGTGGCTCAGTTGGTAAAGAATCTGCTATAATGCAGGAGACTGGGTTTCATCCCTGGGGCAAGAAGATCCTCTGGAGAAGGAAACGGCAACCCACTCTAGTGTCCTTGCCTGGAAATCCATGGACAGCAGCACCTAGCTGACGACAGTCCATGGGATCCCAAGAGTTGGACACTACTTAGCAACTACACCGCCACCACCTACTTCCCCGGTTACATACTGGGCACATTCCAACCGATGTGAGGGTGGGGGAAGCTCATCTGGTGTCATATCTTTTTGTCTCTTTATGCTGTTTATGGGGTGCTCGTGGCAAGAATACTAGAGTGGGTTGCCATTTCCTTCTCCAGTGGGTCACATTTTGTCAGAACTCTTCCCTGTGGCCCATCCATGTGGGGTAGCCTTGCATAGCATGGATTATGTAAGCCTCTTTGCCATGACAAGGCTGTGACCCATGCAGGGGTGTGTAGGTATAAGTATTCATTTCATCATTATTTGTAATACTAAAAAGTTGGAGGCAGTGTTTATGTATGACAACAGGGGATGATTAAATTCTGGTTCTTACACCATGGATTGCTATGCAGCCACTAAAAGGAATGGTGTAAATTTCTCTGTACTGACGAGGGAAGATGTTTATACTGTATCATCCTATAAAAAATATACATATATAAGAATATATTTCGTGTGACCTCTTGTTTTTGGTAAAACCTCTTTCATTCTCCCATAACTCCAAATTATCTAGAGATCTAGTCCATCTCTCTATATGTACACAGAGAAAAGTTTGTAAGGATATATATCAAAATGATAACAGTGGCTTTCCTAGGGAGAGAATGTCCAACTTCTAGTGGATTGAATTTCTGCTATTGTTCATCTACTATGAACATCTATTTTTATTGTAATTTTAGAAAATGAAATGGCTAATTTAGGAGAAAGGAAATATGTATTGGAAAGACATCAGAGGCTCACAAAATTAATAGGAAACTGTAAATTCAGACTCATCGAATCAGCCAGTCGGAACCAGAGCAAATTTTCATGGTGGCTGTGAAGAATGGTCTCCATCCTGACACGTGTGCTGCCAGGGAGGGTGTTCTCAGCTGGCCCAGCACAGCCTTAGGCCCATGTCCTCTCTGTACTGGCTTGAGTTGGAAGGCTCTCTCCTCCAGATCCCACGGTGGGAGCCCGGCGCCTCGATCTGCCTGCTCACCAAAACCGCATTCAGTGGAGAAGACGTGATTCCTGAAAGGTAATCAAAGAACTGCTAGAAAAGGAGCACAGACTCAGGACAGGCTCCAGGTGACAAGTGCCTGCCATAGGTCACCTCTCGGGCTGCTTGATGTTTACATCCACCCTTCTGGCACTCCTGGGCGGCAAGGTCATGGAAGGAGGTTTATAGATTGGAGCCTGTGCATGGAGGGGAAACAGCCAGGTTTCTGGGAAGTTCATTTTTCAACCTCTGGGCTTGCTTTCATTGTAAGAAGACCTTGGTTTTTATTTCCTTTCTTCCCATTTCCTTGTTTTGTTACCAAGGCTTCTCAATGAGATTAACCGTAAAAACACTCAAGCATCCAGCAATGTGCTATACCAGAGGCCTTTTAAAAATTTGAAGTGTAGTTGATTTACAGTGTTGCATTAGTTTCTGGTGTTCAGAAGTATTTCAGTTATACATACGCATATTCTTTTCCATTATAGTTGATTACAAGAGATTGGATGTAGGTGACTTCACTGGTGGTCCAGTGGCGAAGACTCCATGATCCCTATGCACGTGGCCCAGGTTTGATTGCTGATTAAGGAGCTCAGATCCCGCATCCTGAAACTAAATACCCTGCACACCACAGCAAAGACAAAATCCTGTGCCACCAGTAAGACCAGCACAGCCAAATAAATGAATAAGTAAAAAATAGTTTTCAGTTCAAGTCGCTCGTGTCCAGCTCTTTGCGACCCCATGAACCACAGCACACCAGGCTTCCCTGTCCACCACCGACTCCCGGAGTCCACCCAAACCCATGCGCGTTGAGTCGATGAGGCCTTAACCTTAAGCTTCTGTAGCTGTTTGTCTCCACTCACAAGCCTCTGGTTTTATCAGAGCTAATCTGTTGTGACTGTCGTGCCTCCATTGTTACTGCAGTGTATCATTCTGATGTGCACATGTATTGCAGCTGACTGTTTGCTTTTTCTCAGCCAACGTTCGGTATGGTGGTTTCCCCATTGTACCTCTGTTTTCTGTTTCATTAATTTCTGCTCATCTTAATTGTCTTTTTTGTTCTTTTTAGGGTTTTTCTATTATCCATCCCCCATCTTCTTAAGTTGGATGCTTAGCTTATGAATTTTCAACATTTCTTCTTTTCTAATGTAAGCATTTATGTTCAGAATCTCCCTTTAAATACAAACTATTGCTGTGTCCCATAAATTTTAATCTGTAACATTTTTGTCATCATTCAGTTTTAACTGTTTTCTAATTGCCATTGTGATTTCTTCTTTGCCCCAAGTTTGTTTTTAAAATTCTGACTAGGAGGATAAATTCCTTCTTTGTTAATGATTTATAGCAATTACATTGTGGGCAGAGAACATGGTCCATATGATGCCAGTTTTTAAAAAGTTGTGGGAACTTACTTTATGACTAGCTCATGGTGAATTTTTAATAAGTGTCTGTTGTGAGCACAAAAGTGGTTGGTATTTTTGTTGCTGTTTACTGACCCACTGAGGGAGGCCGTTCCCCTCTGAGACTGTGAGCAGCCCGCGGGCACTGCTGCTCTGTGTTGCTCGTGTCGGGCACATGGCAGGGGTTGCACCGAGTGCTTCCTCGCCCCTCCACGCCCACTCTTACCTCTCCTCCCCGCTCTGAAGGCCACACCTTTTTCTCTGGGGTTTGCCACTGGGTTTAGCTATACTAGTGGGAGTTTGGAGGGTGGCAGGAGACAGAGATTGGGGGATTTTTCACCATAGCTCACTTCCAGCTGGGCTGGGTTGGCAAAAGCTGTTCACTTCCCAGAAGTCACAGCTCCTGTCTGAGGGCTCTCGTCTGGAGCTACAGCTCTGGTGGTGTAGCTTCCACTAGCCATGCTTCCCGTTTTCCCATCCCACTAGGAGCTTCCCACTGCTGTTAATCTTAGGATGCTTTGCTAATTTTCCCAAATCCTGCTTATGTCTTTTAAATAGCCTCTTCATTAAACTTCATTTCCCCCTTTGAGTATGCCATCTCTTTCCTGATGGCATCATGACTGATGGCATAATGAATATTTGTTGAATAAATTATGTGAAAACATGCACAAATTTGCACAATGCAAGAGAGAAAGAACTTGGTTTGGGGAAACTGAGAGTTCAGTGAGGCTGAAGAATAGAGTGCAAGGGGGCCACTGGAAGGAAATAAGACTAGAAAGATTGGCAGAGACCAGATGACAAAGGACCCTCTAGGCCATGAGTTATGTTCCTATAGGTCTAGTTCTCTGAGACCTCTGGGGTCAATATTTATATATAGGAAGCTACTGGGGAGATCTCTAGACCCCTTAGGATCAATACCTTAAAGACGCAAAGGAAGCAAGAGCAAGCAGAGGAGAATGTAAGTTCAGTGAAGCTACAAAGGCAGCCCCAGCCTATCCATGGGAGCTTTGGACCTTAGAATACTTCAGAAGTGTCTACCTGGAGAGTGCAGGGCAGAAGCCCACAGCCTCTGCCACTTTAAATGTCACAGCACTCAGGAGACGCTGGAGCCGTGAGCTGGCAGACCTTGGGGCCTGTGTTCTCAGCAGAGTTACACCTTTTTCTCCTTCAGCTTCTGGTGCCAGAACCAGATCTGGTCATGCTTCATCATTTAGCATCATGAAGACCTAGAAAGGGTAATGAGAAGCTGGGGGAAAGATCTCTGCTGTTTTCCTCTTTTCTTTCCTAAGAGAGGTGATCCCTAGGCAGCAGCCCAGGAGGCTTTCAGAGACAGACTTGGAGTTAGAAAGTCTTTCTAAAGCACCCCATTTAAGCCCCTCTCTTACAGCAGAGGACGCTGCAATCCCAAGAGGAAAGGGTGCCACACAGCTAGTTAGAGACCAGTGCAAGACTAACACCCATGTCCCTGACCCCCAGGCCAGTTTTCCTTTCTTAATTATTCCCAGTGGCCCTCTGAGCTGAAAGGAGGCTGGGAGATGGGCTCCTTCATCTCTTCCAGCCATGCGGTCTGGCATAACCCCACGTATGGGATCCCCATCCAATGCCTGTACTAAGCAGGTGTCTGTGGTATGTGATATCATCAACCCCATGGGCCTGGGATGCTGGGATGTGAGAATAACTTAAGAAAAAGAGCTTGCTGAACCAGACGCTGAGATGAAGGGTACAGGCCAGGGCAGGTAAGGATGGAGGCAGCCTGAGGATGTCATCAAGCGCTCACTAACTGTGGGTTGGGGAGTAGGGCACCAGCTGGGCCAGCGTTTCCCTGAGAGGTAACTTCTCCCCTCCCTAGACAGGGGAGGAGGATCTCTGGCTGGACAACACTGCAAGCTAGATCCAGAAGAGCCAACTACAGCAGGAAGAGAAGGGCCTGGCAGAGCAGAGAAGGGCAGCTGGAGAAAGTGTTCATTTGTCTTCAGTGGGCCTGGTGAGCTAAGCAAGGTTGGAGACCATCTCAGAAGGTAAAGCTGACCCAAGGAGCTGGAAGATTTTTTTGCCATTTGTTGCTTTTAATTGTCAGCTGTTGGCTCCAGGTCCTGAACTTTTTGAGCTTATTATATTCAGGAGAGCTCTGTGTGCCATCTTGGTGTATGTGGTCCTAACATGTTTCTGAGTAATGGAGAAGGACCTGTCAGTCATAGACCCGTTCGATGGGCCAAGCTGCTGGATGAGAGGGACAAAGATTTTCATGGCAGTTTCCAGACAGAGGAAAAGTGTGGGCAGAGGCTAGGTGGATGCTGTCCCTGGTGCTGGAACCCTGTGGGGAAAGAGATTGGGATAGCTGTGCACCTACTCGTCAAGCCCGTGACTGCCTTCCCTCCCTTGTGAACCTGTACTATGTCCAGACTTGCAGGGCCTGACCATGGAACCTACCAGTATGTCCTTTGAAAACAGGAGCCTGATCCTCATGTGCAAGGACAAGGTGGGAGGAGGGAGGTGACTGGTGAAGCACTGAAAGCAGAAAGTCTGAGTGTCACTACCTCTTTCCCTTCCCTAGATGTGAAGCTGGTAGGCAGAAAGGGCACACCACCAACACCATGGGAAAATGAGAGCATGGGTGACCGAGCTCTGCACTGTAGGGCAGGAGTGCGCAGATGGGCAGGGAGCTTAAGCCACTCACTCTCAGCAGGCTCAGGGACGGTAAGGTGCAGGCTTTCTGAGAGATGCTCAGCCCCGTGTCTCAACCCTCCCTGGGCACACACAACAAGGAACTCGAGCAAGAGGACTACACTCTCCAGAGGTCCAGGCCAAGTGGCCCATGTGCCCCAGCGTGTCCTCAAGTATCTTACTGTCCAGAAAACGTGCACTTCCTGGTGAGGAGCCCCCGGCTGCCCTCCCCCATCCTAGAATTGGGAGGACATACCCATCTCCTTGGAGAAGGCAATGGCACCCCACTCCAGTACTCTTGCCTGGAAAATCCCATGGAAAGAGGAGGCTGATAGGCTGCAGTTCGTGGGGTTGCTAAGAGTCGGACACGACTGAGCGACTTCACTTTCACTTTTCCCGTTCATGCATTGGAGAAGGAAATGGCATTCCACTCCAGTGTTCTTGCCTGGAGAATCCCAGGGACGGGGGAACCTGGTAGGAGGCCGTCTGTGAGGTCGCACAGAGTTGGACACAACCAAAGCGACTTAGCAGCCCCAGCAGCACCCTTCTCCTTGGGGCTTCCCAGGTGGTGCTAAAGAACCTGCCTGCCAATGCAGAAGACATAAGAGATACAGGTTTGATTCCTGGGTTGGGAAGGTCCGCTGGAGGTGGGCATGGCAACCCACTCCAGTATTCTTGCCTGGAGAATCCCATGGACAGAGGAGCCTGGCAGGCTACAGTCCATAGGGCCGCATGGAGTCGGACACGACTGAAGCGACTTAGCACGCACGCATGCACCCATCTCAGGGTGTAGTGCTGTTCAGCTGAAAGAGGCCCAGTATCGCCACAATGCTGGGGGCACAGTGGAGTCAGCTGCAGCCCCTATTAGTCTCTATTCTATAGGAAGAGCATGGCCCTGGGGCTGGACATGCCAAATTCAGACTGCCCCTTAGCCAGTCCATGTATCTGGTCATTTCTCTTAGAGCCTTAGCAGCTCATGTGAAAACATGATGTCAGTTATTTTCATCATAGTGTTATTGTAAAGTTGTGAGGACTGGTGATATAATATATGAAGAGTTACTTAGTGTGTGTGTGTAGGGAATATATTAATATAAATATATAAAGAAAAAGCCGTGAAGAGATACCCCATGTCCAAGGTAAGAGAAACCCAAGTAAGACGGTAGGTGTTGCAAGAGGGCATCAGAGGGCAGACACACTGAAACCATACTCACAGAAAACTAGTCAATCTAATCACACTAGGACCACAGCCTTGTCTAACTCAATGAAACTAAGCCATACCCGTGGGACCACCCAAGACGGAAGGGTCATGGTGGAGAGGTCTAACAGAATGTGGTCCTCTGGAGAAGGGAATGGCAAACCACTTCAGTATTCTTGCCTTGAGAACCCCATGAACAGTATGAAAAGGCAAAATGATAGGATACCAAAAGAGGAACTCCCCAGGTCAGTAGGTGCCCAATATGCTACTGGAGATCAGTGGAGAAATAACTCCAGAAAGAATGAAGGGACGGAGCCAAAGCAAAAACAATACCCACCTGTGGATGTGACTGGTGATAGAAGCAAGGTCCAATGCTGTAAAGAGAACTATTGCATAGGAACCTGGAATGTCAGGTCCATGAATCAAGGCAAATTGGAAGTGCTCAAACAAGAGATGGCAAGAATGAACGTCGACATTTTAGGAATCAGAGAACTAAAATGGACTGGAATGGGTGAATTTAACTTAGATGACCATTATATCTACTACTGCGGGCAGGAATCCCCCAGAAGAAATGGAATAGCCATCATGGTCAAAAAAAGAATCCGAAATGCAGTACTTGGATGCAATCTCAAAAATGACAGAATGATCTCTGTTCATCTCCAAGGCAAACCATTCAATATCACAGTAATCCAAGTCTATGCCCAACCAGTAATGCTGAAAAAGCTGAAGTTGAACGGTTCTATGAAGACCTACAAGACCTTTTAGAACTAACACCCAAAAAAGATGTCCTTTTCATTATAGGGGACTGGAATGACCAAGGCAAACCATTCAATATCACAGTAATCCAAGTCTATGCCCAACCAGTAATGCTGAAAAAGCTGAAGTTGAACGGTTCTATGAAGACCTACAAGACCTTTTAGAACTAACACCCAAAAAAGATGTCCTTTTCATTATAGGGGACTGGAATGTAAAAGTAGCAAGTCAAGAAACACCTGGAGTAACAGGCAAATTTGGCCTTGGAATATGGAATGAAGCAGGGCAAAGGCTAATAGAGTTTTGCCAAGAGAACACTCTGGTCATAGCAAACACCCTCTTCCAACAACCAAGAGAAGACTCTACACATGGACATCACCAGATGGTCAATACTGAAATCAGATTGATTATATTCTTTGCAGCCAAAGATGGAGAAGCTCTATACAGTCAACAAAAACAAGACCGGGAGCTGACTGTGGCACAGATCATGAACACTTTATTGCAAAATTCAGACTTAAATTGAAGAAAGTAGGAAAAATCACTAGACCATTCAGGTATGACCTAAATCAAATTCCTTATGATTATACAGTGAAAGTGAGAAATAGACTGAAGGGCCTAGATCTGATAGATAGAGTGCCTGATGAACTATGGAATGAGGTTCATGACATTGTACAGGAGACAGGGATCAAGACCATCCCCATGGAAAAGAAATGCAAAAAGGCAAAATGGCTGTCTGAGGAGGCCTTACAAATAGCTGTGAAAAGAAGAGAAGTGAAAAGCAAAGGAGAAAAGGAAAGATATAAGCATCTGAATGCACAGTTCCAAAAAATAGCAAGGAGAGATAAGAAAGCCTTCCTTAGTGATCAATGCAAAGAAATAGAGGAAAACCATAGAATGGGAAAGACTAGAGATCTCTTCAAGAAAATTAGAGATACCAAGGGAATATTTCATGCAAAGATGGGCTCAACAAAGGACAGAAATGGCATGGACCTAACAGAAGAACTGTACAAAAAAGATCTTCACTACCCAGATAATCTCAATGGTGTGATCACTCATCTATAGCCAGACATCCTGAAATGTGAAGTCAAGTGGGCCTTAGAAAGCATCACTATGAACAAAGCTAGTGGAGGTGATGGAATTCCAGTAGAGCTATTTCAAATCCTGAAAGATTATGCTGTGAAAGTGCTTCACTCAACATGCCAGCAACTTTGGAAAACTCAGCAGTGGCCACAGGACTGGAAAAGGTCAGTTTTCATTCCAATCCCAAAGAAAGGCAATGCCAAGAATGCTCAAACTACCGCACAATTGCACTCATCTCATACGCTAGTAAGGTAATGTTGAAAATTCTCCAAGCCAGGCTTCAGCAATATGTGAACCGTGAAATTCCAGATGTTCAAGCTGGTTTTAGAAAAGGCAGAGGAATCAGAGATCAAATTGCCAACATCCGCTGGATCATGGAAAAAGCAAGAGAGTTCCAGAAAAAACATCTATTTCTGCTTTATTGACTATGCCAAAGCCTTTGACTGGTGGATCACAATAAACTGTGGAAAATTCTGAAAGAGATGAGAATACCAGACCACCTGACCTGCCTCCTGAGAAACCTATATGCAGGTCAGGAAACAATAGTTAGAACTGGATATGGAACAACAGACTGGTTTCAAATAGGAAAAGGAGTATGTCAAGGCTGTATATTGTCACCCTGCNAGAAAGCTGAGCGCAGAAGAATTGATGCTTTTGAACTGTGGTGTTGGAGAAGACTCTTGAGAGTCCCTTGGACTGCAAGGAGATCCAACTGGTCCATTCTTAAGGAGATCAGCCCTGGGATTTCTTTGGAAGGAATGATGCTAAAGCTGAAACTCCAGTACTTTGGCTACCTCATGCGAAGAGTTGACTCATTGAAAAAGACTGATGCTGGGAGGGATTGGGGGCAGGAGGAGAAGGGGACGACAGAGGATGAGATGGCTGGATGACATCACGGACTCAATGGACGTGAGTCTGAGTGAACTCCGGGAGTTGGTGATGGACAGGGAGGCCTGGCGTGCTGCGATTCATGGGGTCGCAAAGAGTCAGACACGACTGAGCAACTGAACTGAACTGAACTGATAGAGAAAAAGCCAGAGAGAGATCAAGCAAACCTGTCGCCGGCCCTGCTCACCTTTTTTACCCGCCTCATCTTTTCTTTCTTAACTCTTTTCTCTTCTCTCCTTCTACTTCCAGTGATCCTTCAAGAAGCCAAAGTAGGAAAAGAAAAATCACCAGGAGAAAGGTGATCTAGACTGACAACCTGCTGCATTTTGATGACTACAGTCAAGGAGGGGTTGGCTCCAAGGAGCAGAAGCCACTGGGATGAAAATGGGCCTGTTAAGAAAAATCTATTCAGTGACACTTGTTAAAGATCTTATTCTGGACCACTGTGATAGGCCCAGAAACCACCGCAGTGGAATCTTTACAGCAGGGGAGAGAGGTCAGGTTCAGCTCCAAATACAGCATGGCCAAGTAGGAGCACAGCCACGGAACAAAGTGGGCGTCAGTCGGCAGAAAATTACCCACAGGAAACAAGGAGGTAAGAGGAATCCTGGCTAAACTGACCTAACAGGGTTCTTGCTGAAGACAAGGCCAACGTGATCACACATCACCTGGGGGGTGAGGAACCTGATCAGATATCAAGGATGATCAGATATCAAGAATGGGGATTCTGGTTCAACTAACTCAGCAGGGTTCTTGTTAAAACTAGATTTTATAAGAAAGTGCACAGATGAGCCTAGGAAAAAGTTCAGGAGCCTGACTATTGTTTGGTCAAGCAAAGAATGTTTGTCAGGCCCCATTCAGGTAGATTTGAGGACTGTGTCTGTTGAGGGGTGGCAGGTTTCCTGGGGAGGTCTCTGTCCCTCACCCTGAGGCTGGGGACGTTGGTGAGTTCTTTGGGCTAAAGAGCAGTTCCCATGAGGAAGAAAAGAAGCTTCCTCCTCAGCTCTGCCTTCCTCCCATAAGAAGTTTGCTTCACAGAGACCATGAGTGTTTGCAAACAGGGAGCAGGCCTGGAGGAAACCAGTGAGGGCAGCTGAAGAAATGGGAGGAGGGAGCTGAGGGCAGTGTGTGCAGGAGGGGTGTTAACAGGCAGCCCTGCCACTCCCTCAGTCCTGTGTGCAGCCCTGGAGCAAATCTTCCTACTTCAACAGAGCTGAAGAGGAGCCAGAGCTTCAGGGACTGTTGGGAAAGGCCTGCAGGCTACAGCAGCTGCTGCAGCTCAAAGACAATGGCTGGATACTGTGCTGGACATGGGTTGGAACACTGACGGCTAGAAGCTTTGTTCCAAAGTGTGCCTGAGATCTCCACGATATACAAACAGTTCATGTAGCTCAAAAAAAAAAAAAAAAAAAAAGGCAAGAATGTTACTGATAAAGAGTTGATGAACCACATAGGAATTAAAAGATGAAATAAAAATAAATGGCTGAAATTTGGGAATATTTTATGCTTGTGGTTAATGAGTTGGGTACAGAGTGGGTTAGGTAAATGAAGAGAATTCACTAGGATGAGGATTGCAATCTGGACTACACTTCAGTCACTTTTTAAACTTTTATGTCAGAATGCCAAGGGATTGTTGGCATTTTTTTTCCTGCCCAGTAAGGAAATACAAGCTGATACTTGCCACACTAATCTTTGTGTTCTTGCACAAAAAGTATTTTAGTGAGCATTTTTCTTGATGAAGTTGAAATTTGCTGAAGCAGGTTTGCAATAATAACCTTAAGAGTAAAGAATTTTACATGTGAATAGTGATGATTTCTCAACACATTGAGCAATGTCTGCTTTTATATGTTATTGAAATGTCTGGCATTGTTTTTTGACAGTTCACTAGGTTTGGGTTGAATTGCCAGTGTTTCTGAAAGTTTGGAAGCCATTGGATGGAACATAATTTAATTTAAGTGGTATCATTGGAAGTTTTGAGTACTGCAGTCATTGCACGTGGGTGACTGCAGTGGTTTCGTATTCTGTATCTGATTTCATAATTGAATGAATTCAGTTCAGTTCAGTCGCTCAGTCGTGTCCAACTCTTTGCGACCCCATGAATTGCAGCACGCCAGGCCTCCCTGTCCATCACCAACTCCCGGAGTTCACTCAGACTCACGTCCATTGAGTCGTGATGCCATCCAGCCATTTCATCCTCGGTCGTCCCCTTCTCCTCCTACCCCCAATCCCTCCCAGCATCAGGGTCCTTTCCAATGAGTCAACTCTTCGCATAAGGTGGCCAAAGTACTGGAGCTTCAGTTTTAGCATCATTCCTTCCAAAGAAATCCCAGGGTTGATCTTCACAATGGACTGGTTGGATCTCCTTGCAGTCCAAGGGACTCTCAAGAGTCTTCTCCAACACCACAGTTCAAAAGCATCAATTCTTCAGCGCTCAGCCTTCTTCACAGTCCAACTCTCACATCCATACATGACCACAGGAAAAAACAGCCTTGACTAGACGGACCTTAGTCGGCAAAGTAATGTCTCTGCTTTTGAACATACTATCTAGGTTGGTCATAACTTTTCTTCCAAGGAGTAAGCGCCTTTTAATTTCATAGCTGCAGTCACCATCTGCAGTGATTTTGGAGCCCAGAAAAACAAAGTCTGACACTGTTTCTACTGTTTCCCCATCTATTTCCCATGAAGTGATGGGGCCAGATGCCATGATCTTTGTTTTCTGAATGTTGAGCTTTAAGCCAACTTTTCCACTCTCCTCTTTCACTTTCAACAAGAGGCTTTTTAGCTCCTCTTCACTTTCTGCCATAAGGGTGGTGTCATCTGCATATCTGAGGTGATTGATATTTCTCCCAGCAATCTTGATTCCAGCTTGTGCTTCTTCCAGTCCAGCATTTCTCATGATGTACTCTGCATATAAGTTAAATAAGCAGGGTGACAATATACAGCCTTGATATACTCCTTTTCCTATTTGGAACCAGTCTGTTGTTCCATGTCCAGTTCTTAACTGTTGCTTCCTGACCTGCATACAGATTTCAGTAGTGGACATCTAATGATATCTAGAGTATTTTCTCAATCCTGGTTTCTCTACCATGTTGAATTACTGTGTCTGTATTCAAGAGAATCATGGCATCTGGTCCCATCACGTCATGGCAAATAGATAGGGAAACAGAGACTATTTTTGGGGGGCTCCAAAATCACTGCAGATGGTGACTGCAGCCATGAAATTAAAAGATGCTTACTCCTTGGAAGGAAAGTTATGACCAACCTAGACAGCATATTAAAAAGCAGAGACATTACTTTGCCAACAAAGATCCGTCTAGCCAAAACTATGGTTTTTGCAGTAGTCATGTTGGATGTGAGAGTTGGACTATAAAGAGAGTTGAGTGCCGAAGAGTTGATGTTTTTGAACTGTGATGTCGGAGGAGACTTAGGAGTCCCTTGGACTGCAAGGAGATCCAACCAGTCCATTCTAAAGGAAATCAGTACTGAATATTCACTGGAAGGACTGATGCTGAATCTGAAACTCCAATATTTAGGCCACCTGATGCGAAAAGCTGACTCATGTGAAAGACCCTGATGCTGGGAAGATTGAAGGCAGGAGAAGGGGATGACAATGAGATGCTTGGATGGCATCACCGACTGAATGGACATGAGTTTGACTAAACTCTAGGAGTTGGTGGTGGACAGGGAGGCCTGGCATGCTGCAGTCCATGGGGTCACCAAGAGTGGGACACGACTGAGAGTGAACTGAACTTGGAAATATTAGCACAGAATGTTGTGTGATAAATAAGGTGTAGTGGGAATAATGAGACTCCAAAGTTGTATTTGGAGGAAGAACTTGCAACATACTCCATTATTCTTGAAACTTCCATGAAGGGAGGACCCTGGCGGGCTACAGTCCATGGGGTCACAAATAGCATGGGGTCTCTACTGAGCACGGACACACACAAGTTGGATTGATGGCCCTGAATTCCGTTTAGTTGAGGGGGTCTACCTCGCATTATGAAAGTGTTAGTTGCTCAGTCATGACCGACTCTTGGCTCCTCTGTCCTTGTGGTTTTCCAGGCAGGAATACTGGAGTGGGTTGCCATTCCCTTCTCCAGGGGATCTTCTCGACCCAGTTTGAATCCAGGTTTCCTGCCTTGCAGGCGATTCTTTAGCATTTAGCATTTGAGCCAGAGAAGAGATTAAGCTTGACCTCGCATTAAGCATGACCAAATTCTGCAGCAGTTGACGGGTCCGGGAGACCTGAGAGTACATTCTCCAGTTCTGTTTTTAAATCATTTTAACAAAAGAAGCATTTAATCACCTGTGTGCTCAGTTGCTCAGTCCTGCCCAACTTTTTGCGACTCCATGGACTGTGGTCTATCGG
>SJXQ01005357.1:150847-193217 GCA_006408695.1 Aepyceros melampus
GGTAAAGTAGGGGCGGGGGGGGGGGGTCCTCTGCGCCTGCGCACTGCGACTTTGCGCGCCGAGCTTTCGTATTTTCCCCCGCGTCGCTTTGTCCCACAGCAGAACTGCTCTGAAGGATGTCGCGGCCTGACATATCACCGACGTTTCCTTCTGTCCCTGCGACTTCCCCCTGCCCACCAGAGGCTCTGTCCCAGGGTCCCCGCTACAATTTCGGACTCCAGGAGACTCCTCTGAGCCGCCCTTCAGCCCGAGCCGCCTCTGCGTCTTCCCCACCAGGCACGTCTGGAGCGGCGGGTGACAGGAGCGGCAGCAGCAGTCTACCTGGGCACCCGCCCAGCGCCCCGCCGCCTCAAGGCAAGGAGTTGTGTGAACTTACGGCGGTTCGGGGAACCGTGGTCTCTGGTTACCACAGAAGTTTCAGTTGGTGTCTGTTTGGAATTTGGGAATGTAGTGCTCTGCGAATTGAGTGGGTCTGAATGATTTAAGGGCTGGACTCTTCCTCACGTTGGTTTTCTTACAAGGCCGTGATGGCGCGTGGCTCAGTTCTGAGGCAGGCTATATTCATATCCGGGGTATGTGCCTCCGCCCGCGCCCCATGGCAGATGAATGAATTTGTGCGCGAGTTTAGTGATTGGAGTGGTAAACCTCTTGGCTCCTGAGCCTCCAAGTCCTTCTAGGATATCTTGAAAACAGATAAGCTTTGAGAACAGACCAGATTTAACATTTTCTCTAATGGAGGTGAATAATACATTTAGTGTAAAAAATGCCCTTTAAGGAGTGTTCAACTCGTTTATTTTAATAGTGACTCTCCATGACAAAACCGTCACCTTTGCCCACACAGCTTTGCCACTCACCGGTAAGGTAACAAATGCCAAATGCAGTGGTCACTTTTCAGTTCATCTTATGTAAACTTCCCACTGTTTAATGTTCTTGACCAGTCTTGTCTTGAACTGTCTTAATTTGATTTCCTTGATTCCACTCGTCCCCGTTTTTCGCCTACCTTCCATAGAACTATGCTTACTTTTGTTAGTTTACAAATTATTGGCTTGTCCTTAGAGGTTTTTTTCTAGGCTACTTCTGTCTGATTGTGATTATCACCACAGCCCAGATCTCATCTTTGCCCCTAGATTCCTGTTTCAGACTGTCTTCTGAAGTTTCTAGTAAGGAACCAGTGGACATCCTCAGACTCACTATATGATTAATTGAATTCATCTCTCTGCAGCTCTTCAACCTGTTTCTCTTATCTCAATCATTGAGTTTTTAAAATCTTTAGGAAACTTCAATGATTCAAGTATTCCCTCACTCATAACATCCAAAGTTAACAAGTTCTAGATTTATCTTTTAAATAATTCTGTCCTTTTCTCTGTGCCATTACAGGCCCTTTTAATTTTGTGTCTGAATTATTGCCTCAAACTCCTAATGTTTTTTTCTTTTAAGCTTACTCAATCTTATATCCTGTGGCACTTCAACCAGTGACTCTATTTGCAGGTAAAAAAACTGTACTCTTTAGTAGCATATCCAAGTCCACCTGGGATATTTTTTCAGTTTTTGCAGTCTTATATCTCATCATTTCTTAATAATTACCCTACTTTCTAATTAATTGACCTACTTTCACTTCCTTCAAGACAACATACATGTTTATCAGTATAATCCCCTTCTTCATGAAATGTTCTGTCACCTATTTATTTTCAACAATAAGAGCATCCATTAATTAATGACTACTCCTCTGTTCTAGATTCTTAATTAGCATGTTGTATCTCTGAACCTTACAGTAAATCTGTAAGATAGATTTTTCTTTTGTCCCAATTTAAGAAGGAGCCAAGACCCAAAGTGATGAAATAGTTACCTTAGGTGCTCAGTGCGCACTCAGTTGTGTCTGACTCTTTCTGATTGCATGGACTGTAGCCTGCCAGGCTTCTCTTGTCCGTGGAATTCCCAGGCAGGAATACTGGAGTGCATTGTCATTTCCTACTCCAGGAGATCTTCCTGACCCAGAGTTTGAAACTTTTTCTCCCATATCTGCATTTTAGATTCTTTACCACCTACTCACTAGGGAGCTGAGTTATCTTAGGAGCTGAGGATAATAATATTCTGTGGTCTCAAAGAACTTATGGTTCAGTAGGGAAGATAGACTTAAAAATCTATAAAACTTTTAAAATATAATTATTTTTGAGTTATTTACAGATATTGTGCTTAGTAGCTTCAGTCGTATCCGACCCTCTGTGATCCTGTGAACCATAGCCTGACAGGCTCATCTGTCCATAGGATTCTCCAGGCAAGAAGACAACTGGAGTGGGTTGTCATTTCCTTCTCCATACAGATGTTGAGGTATTTAATAAGTAGGGGAACAAAGTAACTAAAGAAATTTTGCAGAGGAAATTCAACTTGAGGTAGTGTTGAAGAAGAAGATTATGTCAACTAAAGGGAAAGAGGAGAAAAAAAAAAAGGATAAACTTTTATTTCTCTCTTAAGAAAGAAAAATATGTACAAAGGCACAGAAGTATGATATAGCATCTTGTGTTTGTAGACTACAAATAATTTAGTTTGGTAGAGCAGTAGGGTGATCTATTTTGTTTCTTCCCAATATAAACTTGGAGTACTTGCAGGTATTTAATCTGGAGGCAGGTATTTAATCTAGGAGGCAGATAGGTTTTTTTGCCATGCCAAAAACATCTCTGGCTTTGGTGACTGGAATAGATGATAGTACTTTTTCCTGATAAATGGAATTTTGTAGGAAAAGCAACTTTTAGAGGGAAAAATAGTGAATTCTTCTGTGGACATGTTGAGTGTGAAGAACCTTTGGGGCATTCATACATTCATATTGAGACAATTGAATTTATGAATCTAGGGCTAAGAATTTGAGGCCAGAGGAGAGAAGGTAAAGGAAATATAGGAAAATAGAGGTGAAGGAAATTGGAGAAAAACTAGGAGAAGTAAGTTTAAGAAGAGGATTAGAGTCTGAAAGTAACCTGAGAACAAGAAGCAACCGTGTTTGTCTCCAGTCTCTAGTAACCATCTCCTTCCTTAGCTCCTTTAAGCCTAGGGTTAGTAATGGAGCATACTTTGTCTTTATTCTACACATTTCTTTATGATGATATTCTGTCCACCCCTTTGTAAATATTCTCTTTATCAAACACTTCAAATTATCCTAGTTTGAATGTGTTTTCTTTCTGGAAACTATACAAAAATGTTAGATTTTATCCTATGGTGGATATGGGAGACACTGAGAAATTGTCAGAAAGGGAGATATGGTGAGATTTCTTTTTCAGAAAGATCACTAGTGATGGATGCAAAGAATTGATTAGAGAGGCATCACGTTGAAGGCAAGGAGAATAATTCAAAGACTTTTGAAAAAGGCTGAAGAAGGTATGTGCTTAAAAAGGGCTAGATAGGAGTGAAGATGGAGAGAAATTTTAGTGAGATATCTATGTATCTATATAATTAGATTTGGTTACTGATTGGGTGTTTGGATTCATGAAAGAGGAGTTAAGAGTGACTTCTAAGTTTATGACTTGTATGAAAAGGTGCAAGATGATGTAGTTGACCAACTGGTAGTAAAGGATAAGTTCTGAGGAAAATTTAATGAGGTAATTCACTTCTAGATATTTAGTAGTTCTGGGAAAATACCTAATGGTTTGTACCAAAAAGTAGTTTTGGATATTTATATTCAAAAATATAGGGATCTAGAGCCACCCTCGGAGAAGGCAACGGCAACCCACTCCAGTACTCTTGCCTGGAAAATCCCATGGATGGAGGAGCCTGGTAGGCTGCAGTCCATGGAGTCGCGAAGTTGGACATGACTGAGCAACTGTCCCTTTCACTTTTCACTTTCATGCATTGGAGAAGGAAATGGCAACCCACTCCAGTGTTCTTGCCTGGAGAATCCCAGGGATGGGGGAGCCTGGTGGGCTGCCATCTATGGGATCGCACAGAGTCGGGCACAACTGAAGCGACTTAGCAGCAGCAGCAGCAGAGCCACCCTATCTGTTAGAACTCTCTGTGGATAGATATATTCTATATCTGTGTGGCTACTGTGACTGAAGAACTGAATTTTAATTTTTATTTAATTTAAATAGCCACATGTGGCAAGAAGCTCCTATACTGAGCAATGCAGCTATAGACCTAAGAATGGTTTTTGCATTTTTAAAGGATTGGAAAAGTAAAATAAGAAATTCATGTTATAGTATCCAGAACTAAATATCGGAATATTCACTGGAAGGACTGATGGTGAAGCTCCAATACTTTGGCCACCTGATGCAAAGAACTGACTCACTGGAAAAGACCCAGATACTGAGAAAGATTGAGGGCAGAAGAATGGGGCAACAGAGTATGAGATGGTTGGATGGCATCATCAACTCAATGGACATGAGTTTGAGCAAATTCCAGGAGATATTGAAGGACGGGGAACCCTGGTGTGCTACAGTCCATGGGGTTGCAAAGACTTGGACATGACTAAGTGGCTGGACAACAACAAATCCAGAATTAAAGTTTCATTGAAATACACTTATTTATTGTCTTACTTACTTATTGTCTTTGGCTGTTTCCTGTGATAATGTCAGAACTGAGTAATGGTAATAGACAGTAAGACCCACAAAGCCTAAAATATTTAACATCTGGCTCATTATTTAACAGCTTGCCACTCTATACTTTACAGTGTTGGAGGGAGTTAGGGCTGTATATGAAGGTTTGAGAATTGCCAGGAAATAGATATTAATAAAAGCCAAAATAATAGATGAGATGTTCAGAGGAAATGTATAATTTTCATTTGAGAGAGAAAGTAAAGTTTGGAACCATTGGAAGCCAACAGTTAAGAGACAGATAGAGGAAAAAGGACCGGGCAATGGAAAATAAAAAGAAGTAGTTTAAGGAGAATCAAGATAGAGAGTTGTTATGGAAATCAAGGAGGAGAGGCCAAAAGAGACCCAGGATTTTTTTTTTTAAGAACGCCTAATTTAACTTAAAATCTTTTGCACAGCAAAGGAAACTAGATAGAGATGAGAAGATAACCTTCAGAGTGGGAGAAAATAGCAAATAGAGCAACTGACAAAAGATTAATTTCCAAAATATATAAACAGCTCAATATCAGAAAAACAAAGAACCCAATAAAAAAATGGGCAGAAGATCTAAACAGACATTTTTCCAAAGAAGACATGAGGTGAAGTCGCTCAGTCGTGTCCGACTCTTTGCGACCCCATGGACTGTAACCTACTAGGCTTCTCAGTCCATGGGATTCTCCAGGCAAGAATACTGGAGTGGATTGCCATTTCCTTCTCCAGAGGATCTTCCCAACCCAGGGATCGAACCCGGGTCTCCTGCATTGGAGGCAGACGCTTTAACCTCTGAGCCACCAGGGGAGCCTTAAAGAAGACATACAGATGGCCAATAAACACATGAAAAGATGCTCAACATCACATTATTAGAGAAAGGCAAATCAAAACTGCAATGAGGTATCACTTCATACCAGTTAGAAGGTCCATCATCAATAAATCTATAAACTGGGTATATAAATGCTGGAGAGGATGTGCTTGAGAAAAAGGAATCTTCCTGCACTGTTGGTAGGAATGTAAATTGATACAGCCACTATGGAGAACAGTATGGAGATTCCTTTAAAAACTAGGAATAAAGCTACCATATGACCTAGCAATCCCATTACTAGGCACACACCCTGAGAAGACCACATTTCCGTGTTCACTATAGCACTATTTACAGTGGCCTGCACATGGCAGCAACCTAGATGTCCATCAGCACATGAATGGATAAAGAAGATATGGTACATGCTGGGGTGTGCTTAGTCGCTCAGTTGTGTCTGACTCTTTGTGACCCCATGGACTGTAGCCCACCAGGTTCCTCTACCCATGGGGTTTCTCCAGACAAGAATACTGGAGTGGGTAGCGTATCCCTTCTCCAGGAACTCTTCCTGACCCAGGAATGGAACCAGGGTCTCTTGCACTGAAGGTGGATTCTTTACCAGCTGAGCTATTAGGGAAGCCCATAGTACATATATACAATGAAATATTACTCAGCCATAAAAAAGAACAAATTTGAGTCAGTTCTAGTGAGGTGGATGAACCTAGAGCCTGTTATAGAGTGAAGTAAGTCAGAAAGAGAAAAATACTGTATATTAACGCATATATTTGGAATCTTTTAATAGAAAAATAGTACTGATGAACCTATCTGCAGGGAATGAATGGAGATGCAGATGTAGAGAACGAACTTGTGGACACAGAAGGGGAAGAATATGGAGGACAGACTGAGAAATTAGCATTTATGTATATACTTTTATCATGTGCAAAATAGATAGCTAGTGGGAAGTTGCTGTATAACACAGGGAGCCTGGCTTGGCCCTCTGTAACAGTGGCTGACTTTATTTTTGGGGGCTCCAAAATCACTGCAGATGGTGATTGCAGCCATGAAAGTAAAAGATGCTTGAATTTCCTTAGAAGGAAAGCTATGACCAACCTAGACAGCATATTAAAAAGCTGAGACACTACTTTGTCAACAAAGATCCATCTAGTCAAAGCTATGGTTTTTCCAGTAGTCATGTATGGATGTGAGAGTTGGACTATAAAGAAAGCTGAGCGCCAAAGAATTGATGCTTTCGGACTGTGGTGTTGTAGAAGACTCTTGAGAGTCCCTTGGACTGCAAGGAGATCCAACCAGTCCATCCTAAAGCAGATCAGTCCTGGGTGTTCATTGGAAGGACTGAGTTGAAGCTGAAACTCCAATACTTTGGCCACCTGATGCAAAGAGCTGACTCATTTGAAAAGACTCTGATGCTGGAAAAGATTGAGGGTGGGAGGAGAAGGGGACGACAGAGGATGAGATGGTTAGGTGGCATCATGACTCAATGGACATGAGTTGGGTGAACTCTGGGAGTTGGTGATGGACAAGGAGGCCTGGCGTGCTGCGGTTCATGCGGTCACAAAGAGTCGGACGCGACTGAGCGACTGAACTGAACTGAACGACCTAGAGGAGTGGGATGGGAAAGAAGAGGAAGACTCTAGAAGGAGGGGATATATGGATATCATTATATATATATGATGGCTGATTCGAGTTGTAAAAACCAACTCAACATTGTAAAGCAATTATCCTCCAATTAAAAAACATACACTTATTGAAATCCCTGATGGCCCACTATGCAGTGGATAGGAATCCACCTGCAGCAATCCCTCCCTCTTCCTGGAAGATTCCATGTGCCAAGGGGCATCTAAGCCCATGCGCCAGTTACAGAGCCTGAGGTCTAGAGGCTGTGCACCACAACTACTGAGCCTGTGTGCCTAGAGCCAGTGCATCACAAAAAGAGAAGCCACTGCAGTGAGAAGCCCATGCATTGCCACAAAGAGCAGCCCCTTTTCTAGTAGCCCCTGCTTGCTGCAACTGAAGAAAGCCTGTGCAAAGCAACAAAGACCTCACACAGCCAAAAATACATAAATAAATAAAAATGAACTTTATGTATCCACAACATTGTAAATCAACTATACTTCAATGAAAAAAAAAAGAAAACAAATCTATGTGCCTAGACACTATGCTAGACTGATGATGTACATTCTGTCATATTTTAGAACAACTCTATAAAAAAAGTAGTATCTTCACCGTATTAACAAATTGATAAAAACCATATGATAATCTCAATAGATACAGAAAAAGCCTTTGACAAAATTCAGCACCCATTTATGATTAAAACTCTTCAAAAAACGGGCAGAGAAGGAACCTACCTCAATATAGTAAGGCCAAATATGATAAGCTTACGGCAAACATTATTCTCAGTGGTGAAAGGTTGAAAGCATTCTCCGTAAGATCAGGAACAAGACAAAGGTGTCCACTTTCTCCAGTACTATTCAACATAGTTCTGGAAGTCCTAGCTCCAGCAGTCAGAGAAGAAAAAGAAATAAAAGGAATCCAAAATGGAAAAGAAGAAGTAAAGCTCTCACTGTTTGCAGATAACATGATACTGTACATGGTGCTGCTACTGCTAAGTCGTTTCAGTAGTGTCCAACTCTGTGCGACCCCATAGACGGCAGCCCACCAGGCTCCCCCATCCCTGGGATTCTCCAGGCAACAACACTGGAGTGGGTTGCCATTTCCTTCTCCAATGCATGAAAATGAAAAGTGAAAGTGAAGTCCCTCAGTCGTGTCCAACTCTTAGCGACCCCATGGACTGCAGCCTACCAGGCTCCTCCATCCATGGGATTTTCCAGATACTGTACATAGAAAACTCTGAAGATGGTATCAAAAATTACTAGAGCTAATCAGTGAAATATAGCAAAGTTGCAGGATACAAAATAAATACACAGAAATCACTTGCATTTCTGTATACTAGCAATGAAAAATCAGAAAGAGAAATTAAGGAATCAATCCCCTTCACCTTTGCAACAAAAAGAATTAAATATGTAGGAATAAACTTAAGGAGACTAAAGAACTGTACACAAAATTATAAGACACTAATGAAAGAAATCAAAGACAAACAAATGGCGAGATATTCTGTGTTACTGGGTAGGAAAAATGGATATTGTGAAAATGGCTATACTACCAAATGCAGTCTACAGATTCAATGCAATCTCTATCAAATTACCAATGGCATTTTTCACAGAACTAGAACAAAACATTTCACAATTCATATGGAAGCACAAAAGACCCTGAATAGCCAAAGCAGTCTTGAGAAAGAAGAATGGAGCTGGAAGAATCAACCTTCCTGACTTCAGATTATACTACAAAGCCACAATCATCAAGACAGTCTGGTACTGAAACAAAGCAGAAATATAGACCAATGGAACAAGCTGAAAGCCCAGAAACAAACCCATGCACCTATGGGTACCTTATTTTTGACAAAGGAGGCAAGAATATACAATGGGGCAAAGACAGCCTTTTCAACAAATGGTGCAGGAAAAACTAGACAGCTACATGTAAAAGAATGAAATTAGAACACTTCCTAACAGCAAACACAAAGATAAACTCAAAATGGATTAAACACCTAAATGTAAGACCAGAAACAATAAAACTCTTAGAGGAAACATACGCAGAACACTCAATGACATAAATCAAAGCAAGATCCTCTGTGATCCACCTCCTAGAGTAATGGAAATAAAAACAAAAGTAAACAAGTGGGACATGATTAAACTTAAAAGCTTTTCCACAGCAAAGGAAACTATAAGCAAGGTGAAAAGACAACCCTCAGAATGGGAGAAGATAATAGCAAATGAAACAACTGACAGAGGATTAATTTCCAAAATATACAAATAGCTCATACAACTCAATACTAGAAAAATAAACAACCCTATCAAAAAGTGAGAAAAAGACCTAAACAGACATTTCTCCAAAGAAGACATACAGATGGCTAACACATGAAAAGATGCTCAACATTGTTTATTATTAGAGAAATGCAAATCAAAACTAAAATGAGTTATCACGTCACACTGGTCAGAATGGCCATCATCAAAAAGCCTACAAACAAATGCTGAGAGGGTGTGGAGAAAAGGGAATGCTCTTGCACTGTTGGTGGGAATGTAAATTGAAACTGCCACTATGGAAGATGGTATGGATATTCCTTAAAAAACAAGGAATAAAACCACCATATGACCCAGCAATCCCACTCCTAGGCACATAGCCTATTCAGTTCAGTTCAGTTCAGTCACTCAGTTGTGTCCGACTCTTTGCGACCCTGTGAACTGCAGCACACCAGGCCTCCCTGTCCATCACCAACTCCTGGAGTTGACTCAAACTCATGTCCATTGAGTCGGTGATGCTATCCAACCATCTCATCCTCTGTCATCTCTTCTCCTCCCGCCTTTAGTCTTTCCCAGCATCAGAGTCTTTTCTAATGAGTCCATTCTTCGCATAAGGTGGCCAAAGTATTGGAGTTTCAGCTTCAGCATCAGTCCTTCCAATGAATATTCAGGACTGATTTCCTTTAGGATGCACTGGTTGGATCTCCTTGCAGTCCAAAGGACTCTCAAGAGCCTTCTCCAATGCCACAGTTCAAAAGCATCAATTCTTCAGTGCTCAGCTTTCTTTATAGTCCAACTCACATCCATACATGACTATTGGAAAAACTATAACCTAGATTAGATGGACCTTTGTTTGGCAAAATAATGTCTGCTTTTTAATATGCTGGCTAGGTTGGTCATAAGTTTCCTTTCAAGGAGTAAGCGCCTTTTAATTTCATGGCTGCAGTCACCATTTCCAGTGATTTTGGAGCCCCCCAAAATGAAGTCTGACACTTTTCACTGTTTCCCCATCTATTTCCCATGAAGTGATGGGACTGGAGGCCGTGATCTTCGTTTTCTGAACGTTGAGCTTTAAGCAAACTTTTTCCCTCTCCTCTTTCACTTTCAACAAGAGGCTGTTTAGTTCTTCTTCAGTTTCTGCCATGAGGGTGGTGTCATCTGCAAATCTGAGGTTATTGATATTTCTCCCCACAATCTTGATTCCAGCTTATGCTTCTTCCAGCCCAGTGTTTCTCATGATGTACTCTGCATATAAGTTAAATAAGTAGGGTCTCTATATACACCCTTGATGTACTCCTTTTCCTATTTGGAAGCAGTCTGTTGTTCCGTGTCCAGTTCTAACTGTTGCTTCCTGACCTGCGTATAGGTTTCTCATGAGGCAGATCAGGTGGTTTGGTATTCCCATCTTTCAGAATTTTGCAGTTTAGTGTGATCCACACAGTTAAAGGCTTTGGCATAGTCAATAAAGCAGAGGTAGATGTTTTTCTGGAACTCTCTTGGTTTTCCCATGATCCAGCAGATGTTGGAAATTTGATCTCTGGTTCCTCTGCCTTTTCTAAAACCAGCTTGACATCTGGAAGTTCATGGTTCATGTATTGTTGAAGCCTAGCTTGGAGAATTTTGAGCATTACTTTTCTAGCATATATCCTGAGGAAACCAAAATTGAAAAAGATACATGTATCCCATTGTTCATTTTCTGCACTATCTATAATAGCTAGAACATGGAAGCAACCTAGATATCCATCAACAGATGAATGGATAAAGAAGTTGTATAAATACACAATGGAATATTACTCAACCATAAAAAGGAATGCATTTGAGTCAGTTCTAATGAGGTAGATGAACCTAGAACCTGTTATAGAGTGAAGTAAGTCAGAAAAAGAAAGATAAATATTGTATTCTAATGCATATATATGGAATCTAGAAAAATTGTACTGAAGAATTTATTTACAGGGCAACAATAGAGAAACAGACATAGAGAATAGACTTAAGGACTTGGAGGGAGGGGAAAGAAGGGTGAGATGTATGGAAAGAGTAACATGGAAACTTACATTAGCATATGTAAAATAGCCAATGGGAATTTGCTGTATGTCTCAGGAAACTCAAACAGGGCCTCTATATCAACTTAGAGGGGTGGGATGGGGAGGGAGATGGGAGGGAGGTTCAAAAGGGAGGGGATATATGTATTCCTATGGCTGATTCATGTTGAGGTTTCACATAAAACAACAAAATTCTGTAAAGCAATTAGCCTTCAATAAAAAATAAATTAAAAAGAAGGTAATATCTTATACTAATAGGTAAGTAACTAAACAAGGAATGGAACCCAGGTAAGCCTAAACTCTCTTTATACCAATTGCCTGGGAGGAGAGAGTTTCAATGAAGAAGTCAACAGAGGAAAAGTAGTATAATTACTATACAAAGGTGTATTTGAAGCTTAGAAGGTAGTTTGTAATTAGCAAGAGTAATCTCAGTGAGCTTGCATAAGATAAAGCTATATTAGTGAGCACTTTTCATTATATTTTAGTATGATGTTATTTATGTTAACTTTGTCATAATTTGTTATATTAAAAATCATTATGAGGTGAAGTTTTTGGTGATTATAGAGATTTTATACCACATTGCATAATTTGAATTTTAAACTGATATTAAATTTTTTTGAATTTAGGTTCGTACTTTAGAAACAAAAGATTTTTTGCAGAAAACACACATGTATCAAATGTTACGCTTGGTACAAGCTCATCGTCTGCACGAGACAGTAGTTATCCTCAAATACTAAAATCTCCATTATGTGCTGGAAATCCCCAGAGATCAGGTTATAAAAGTTGGACACCACAAATGGGATATTCAGGTAAAGTAAGTGGAATATTGACTTAATTGATCTTTGAAACTTTTAAAGTTTTATAAATTATATATTAGGGTAAATAAAGTCAAAGTGAAGTTGCTCAGTCATGTCCGACTCTTTGTGACCCTGTGGACTGTAGCCCACTAAGCTCCTCCATCCATGGGATTCTCCAGGCAAGAATACTGGAGTGGGTTGCCATTGCCTTCTCCAGGGGACCTTCCCAACCCGGGTCTCCCGCACTGTGGGCAGAAGCTTTAACCTCTGAGCCACTAGGGAAGCCCAGCTAGGGTAATTAAGGTAATATGAAATTATTTGAAGCTAATATGGAAGACTGAATAATAACTATGTCAATTTAGCCATATCTACAATTTGATGCTAGATTAATAACACTACATAGTTCGTGATATTGTTTGTTTAAAAATGCAGGTCTAAGTTTTCATCATTCTGACAAAAAAAGTACAAGAAAGAGAAAGCCCTTCCTTTTATACATATTTGCTTAAATCTAAAATTGGTCCTGTAATACTATTGAGTGTCTTTTAATATTTAAATTTTAGTATTTATCTAGATTTAGATTTTCTTGAGGGGAAAATGGGTGAAGTAGGTCTATATGTGTAAACATCATTTAGTTAAAGGTATATGGCTATATAATACAGGGAGCCCAACCCTGAGCTCTGTGACAACCTAGAGGGGTGGGATAGGGGCTTGAGTGGGAAGGAGACTCAAGAGAGAGGGATATATGTATACTTATGGCCAATTTTAGTTGTTGTATGGCGAAACCAACACAACATTGTAAAGCAATTATCCTCCAATTAAAAATTAAAAAAATAAAATTTAATTTAAAAAGGTATATGAATGTATAGATTTACAAAATAATGAAAAATTATTTTTCTAAGTGATTCTATTAATGTATACTCTTACTGGCAATGTATGAGACTTCTGTTGATCTATATCCTACCCAGCATTTGGTACTATCAGACTCCTTAACATTTAACAGTCAAGCAGTTATAAAATTCCCAGATAGCTCAGTTGGTAAAGAATCCACCTGTAATGCAGGAGACCCTGGTTCAATTCCTGGGTTGGGAAGATCCCCTGGAGAAGGGATAGGCTACCCACTCCAGTATTCTTGGGCTTCCCTGGTGGCTCAGCTGGTAAAGAATCTGCCTGCAATGTGGGAGACCTGGGTTTGATTCCCTAGGTTGAGAAGACCCCCTGGAGAAGGGAAAGGCTACCCACTCCAGTATTCTGGCCTAAAAAATTCCATGAAATGTATAGTCTATGGGGTCACAAAGAGTCGGACACGACTGAGCAGCTTTCACTTTCACCTAAATGTAGTCTGAATTAGCATTTTCCTGGTTATAAATGAGGTTGATTATTTTTCTTAAAATGTGTATCTTCTCTGCTGGACTATAAACTCTATGAAGACAGAGACTGTAGCAGTTAAAATCCAATCTGAAGTAAAACTATACAGTGATTTAAACAGGAAGTATTTAACATAAAGAATTAAACTGTGAGGAAGAATAACTATAGGATATAAGAAAACTCTGTGAGGTACCCTAGGGGTGAGGGGGCTCCTAAGAGGTCACACTTGGAAGTGGCCCTCATCTGGGTCCCATTTCCAAGGTTGGAGTACAGGTCTCTTTGGAGAATGTGAATACTAAATGGCAGTTTCAGTAGTGCCTGCAGATTTGCTAGGTCAGAGCTGGTCTACTGTCCAGGGTGAACAGGAGGCAGGTGGGGTGGGGGTGAACTATAGCTGGTGGCTAGCTGTGTAATGAGAGTGGGCTCTGGTGTGAGTGGAGGCCTGGAGTACACAGTCTCCCTGTTGGGAGGGTTGACATCAAGAGAACTGTGGGAGGCAGACTTGAGGAAAGAATCAAAGAGCCAAGGGAATTACTACTATGGGCAGGAGGCCTGGAATACAGGATATGTGTATTCAGAGGGCTGAGGGAAGGTTGTTAACTATGCCATGCTGTAGCTGTGTGATCATTAGAGTACAGCACATTCTGGATGTGTAACTGGGCGCATCACCACCAGATGTCCTCATATCTACACTGCTGACCCACCATACTGTAGCGGAAACTGCAGGAGAGCTCGTCATCCTGCAAGGTCCCTCTAGTTCCCTCAATTGAGAAAACTTAACATTATGCACACTTTAAGGAGAAATACTTACAGCGGTTCTGTCCATTATTGCAGAACTTACATTGAAGTGTGAATTTGGAGCTAAGTGACAATAAATTGATAGCTGCCATAGCTCTTTTGGGTATAGAGCTTCTGTATATGTCATTCTACACATATCTGGATTTTTTTGACAACAACAAAATGACTTTATGTTTCTACCTAACAGGATGTGTACATCTGTATTTACAAGTGAGAGAGTTCTCACTCTTTTCCAAAATGAGAAAATTCATAGTCCCAGCAGTCATTGCATATTAATTATCTCAAATTCAGTCATGGTCCCACAGAATATTCTGTTACTTAAAGACTAAACCTCCATTAAGTTGTGAATAAACTTTTTAAAATTGAAAAGAGAGAAAAAAATGGTTAGTTTGTACAAATAAACATGCATATAACAAAGCATGGAGATGATATCCAAAGCTACTGCAGTTTTTGTTTCTGTAATTGGTCATGATGTTATAGTTGATATATTTGGTTTTCTTCTTTCACTACCCATTTTGAATTTCCCTAACTTGCAGCAGTAAGGGTGGAATGACCCAGACCTTCATTCCTGAAGGGTCTGAGTCCTTAGTCATTCTGCCACTTTTGGTTGCTGTAGTTTTCCATTCATCTTTACTATTGGAAATACAAAGACTTCCCTGTGGCTCAGATGGTAGTGTCTGCCTACAATGCGGGAGACCCAGGTTCGATCCCTGGGTCTAGAAGATCCCCTGGAGAAGGAAATAGCAACCCACTCCAGTACTCTTGCCTGGAAAATCCCATGGACGGAGGAGCCTGGTAGGCTAACAGTCCATGGGGTCGCAAAGAGTCAGACACGACTGAGTGACTTCACTTTCACTTTCAAGGAGTGCCTTAGCAAATCCCTGGGGTTCCATTCATAGTCCACTTTGCCTTATTTGTGTATAGCAGCATACTATCCCCTTGGCAATTAGGACTGACCACACCATTCATAGATAACTCCCCTTTTTTCTTATTGTTTCAGTAGCATAACTAAGGAGCCTAAAATGGACAGGTGGCAATTTCATCTTCCAATTCAGTAGAATCATTGTTAAGTTACCTGGCGGAGACAATAACCATATTGAGACTAAGATCTCAAAACCAGCAGAGCTCAATGTTGCCAGAATGGGATACAAAAATTCTTTGGGTGCGTTGGGAGGCATAATAGAGAGTAGCCATCCCTACATTCTCACATTGATTCTTGGACCTGTGTATTCTAGTTATGAGGAATACAGCATCTATGATTCCAAGTATAAACTGCATCCTGTAAGAGAGAATCCCATTTTTCAGGGTGTTGCCTCCCAGTTGGCATTGAGTCTTCAGTAAGTTATTCTGCCTTTAGATTAAGCCAGGCATGTCTGGGTGATGGGTTATGTGGTATACACATTTGATTCAATGGGCTGTAGCTCATTGATACATTTTTTTCTTTTGCTGTGAAGTGAGTTCCTTGATCAGATGCAATACTGTACGAAATGCCTTGATGGTGGATAAGGCATTCTGTGAGTTCATAGATGATGACACTGGCAGAGGCATTGTGGACCATTTCAAAATACAGAAAACAAATGGATTTTTAAGTGATGTTCAATTTCGATAGTAATTTTAAAAAATAAATATTCAAGCCTCAGTTCATTAAAGTAGATGATAATAATAACAAAAATAACAGTACTTGCAGGAATTAGTAATGGTAAGGATTCAATAAGATTGGTTTTTCTCATATACTGTTGATAGAATTAAAAGTCGGTACAATTATGACAAGAAATTTGGCAATATATGTGACATCCTTTAAAAGTTTTCCTTTGTTCCATCCAGAAGTAATTTGACTTCTAAGGAGCCAATTTAGGGAAGTGATATGAGACCCAGAAAAAAGCTTTATGTACTATGATGCTCATTTTAATATTACTTATATCAGAGAGATAACAGTGAAAAAATTTTTTTTGAAAGTTTAAGAGGGATGTCTTCTGAGTGTACTGAATTTCCAAGTACTGAAACTTGATATATAGTTTCCAATTAAAAACAAAAAGATCGTATTTGATTGCAGAACTTAAACTGACTTCTGTAGATCTAATATAAACTCAATCACCAAGAATAACAAAGCCTTCATGGCAAAAAAGATTCTGAGATTTAGACACATAGATTTTTAAATGAACTGTTAAGTCGACTACTGACTAAGATAGCATAAATGTGTAAATAATTTTGTAAGTGTTAGAATAGAAAAGAAAAAAGGATTCTAGATTAAGGAGGGAAAGGAGGGGAAAAAAGGTATATTGAAAGGTTTAAAGGGAATAAAATACAATTTTGCTTCTTTGAAAAAAAACCTTAGATATGTTTAGTTCAGTTCAGTTCAGTCACTCAGTCGTGTCTGACTCTTTGCAGCCCCATGAATCGCAGCATGCCAGGCCTCCCTGTCCATCACCAGCTCCCGGAGTTCACTCAAAATCATGTCCATCGAGTCAGTGATGCCATCCAGCCATCTCATCCTCTGTCATCCCCTTCTCCTCCTGCCCTCAATCCCTCCCAGCATCAGGGTCTTTTCCAGTGAGTCAACTCTTCGCATGAGGTGGCCAAAGTATTGGAGTTTTAGCTTTAGCATCAGTCCTTCCAGTGAACACTTACATGAAGTGAAATAAACCAATCACAAAAGGACAAATATTGCATGATTCCACACATATGAGGTACATAGAGTAGTCAAATTCATAGATACAGAAAGGATAAGGGTGGTTCCCATAAGCTGGGGGAAAGGGGAGAGGGGAGTTATTGTTTTGTGGGCATAGAATTTCAGTTTTGCAAAATGAAAACACTGTGGAGTTGGGCTGCACAAGGATGAGAATATACTTAACCCTACTAAACTGCACACTTAGAAGTTAAATTAAGCGATTCAGTTCAGTTCAGTTCAGTTCAGTCTCTCAGTCATGTCTGACTCTTTGCGACCCCATGAGTTGCAGCAAGCCAGGCCTTCCTGTCCATCACCAACTCGCCGAGTTCACTCAGACTCACGTCCATTGGGTCCGTGATGCCATCCAGCCATCTCATCCTCTGTCATCCCCTTCTCCTCCTGCCCTCAATCCCTCCCAGCATCAGGGTCTTTTCCAGTGAGTCAACTCTTCGCATGAGGTGGCCAAAGTATTGGAGTTTTAGCTTTAGCATCAGTCCTTCCAGTGAACACTGAGGACTGATCTCCTTTAGGATAGACTGGTTGGATCTCCTTGCAGTTCAAGGGACTCTCAAGAGTCTTCTCCAACACCACAGTTCAAAAGCATGAATTCTTCAGCGCTCAGCTTTCTTCACAGTCCAACTCTCACATCCATACATGACCACTGGAAAAACCATAGCCTTGACTAAACGGACCTTTGTTAGCAAGGTAATATCTCTGCTTTTCAATATGCTATCTAGGTTGGTCATAACTTTCCTTCCAAGGAGTAAGTGTCTTTTAATTTCATGGCTACAGTCACCATCTGCAGTGATTTTGGAGCCCCCCAAAAATAAAGTCTGACACTGTTTCCACTGTTTCCCCATCTGTTTCCCGTGAAGTGATGGGACCAGATGTCATGATCTTAGTTTTCTGCATGTTGAGCTTTAAGCCAACTTTTTCACTCTCCTCTTTCACTTTCATCAAGAGGCTTTTTAGCTCCTCTTCACTTTCTGCCATAAGGGTGGTGTCATCTGCATATCTGAGGTGATTGATATTTCTCCCAGCAATTTTGATTCCAGCTTGTGCTTCTTCCAGCCCAGTGTGTCTCATGATGTACTCTACATAGAAGTTAAAGAAGCAGGGTGACAATATACAGCCTTGACATATCCTTTTCCTATTTGGAACCAGTCTGTTGTTCCATGTCCAGTTCTAACTGTTGCTTCCTGACCTGCATACAGGTTTCTCAAGAGGCAGGTTAGGTGGTCTGGTATTCCCATCTCTTTCAGAATTTTCCACAGTTTATTGTGATCCACACAGTCAAAGGCTTTGGCATAGTCAATAAAGCAGAAATATATGTTTTTCTGGAACTTTCTTGCTTTTTTGGTGATCCAGCGAATGCTGGCAATTTGATCTCTGGTTCCTCTGCCTTTTCTAAAACCAGACTGAACATCTGGAAGTTCATGGTTCATGTAATGTTGAAGCCTGGCTTGGAGAATTTTGAGCATTACTTGACTAGCGTGTGAGATGAGTGCAATTGTGCGGTAGTTTGAGCATTGTTTGGCATTGCCTTTCTTTGGAATTGGAATGAAAATTGACCTTTTCCAGTCCTGTGGCCACTGCTGAGTTTTCCCAATTTGCTGGCATATTGAATGCAGCAGTTTCACAGCATCATTTTTCAGGATGCCTTATAATTTCATATGCTTTATAAAGCTGTTCTATATTACATTGAATTCTTATAACAACTTTGTTTAAAATGTTTGGTATTTAAAAAGGTTAAACTACTTACCTGAATATTTATGGTCTGTGAGGCATAAATTTAAAAATCAGTAATACATATAGTTGTTAAGAGTGCCAGGTCTGGATTCAGACCACCTGTGTAGAAATTCTACCAGTTCCATTCAAGGTTCAATCTCCTTAGAAGTAAACGGAGAAATTAATGATGTCTATTGATAGAATCAAATACAAAAAAGGTCTTAATCACCCAGATAAACTTGATGATGTGGTCACTCACCTGGAAGCCAAATGGGTCATAGGAGGCACTACATAAACAAAGTTTGTGGAGGTGATGGAATTCCAGCTGAGCTATTTCACATCCTAAAAGATGATTCTGTGAAAGTGCTGCACTCAGTATGTCAATGAATTTAGAAAACTCAGCAGTAGCCACAGGACTGGATGATGTCAGTTTTCATCCAGTGCCAAAGAAGGACAATGCCAAACAATGTTCAAATTGTCATTAGGTTGTGCTTATTTCACATGCTAGCAAGATAATGCTCAAAATCCTTCAAGCTAGGCTTCAGCAGTGAACCAAGAACTTCCAGATGTATGTGCTGGATTTAGAAAAGGCAGAGGAGCCAGAGATCAAATTGCCAATATCTGTTGGATCATAGAAAAAAGAAGGGAATTCCAGAAAAATTTACTTCTGTTTTATTGACTACAGGAAAGCGTTTGACTCTGTAGATCACAAAAAACTGGAAAATTCTTAAAGAGATGGGAATAACAGACCATATGACTTGCCTGCTGAGAAATCTGTATGTAGGTCAAGAAGCAACAGTTAGAACTGAACACTGGTTCAAAATTGGGAAAGGAGTATGTCAAGGCTGTATATTGTCACCCTGCTTACTTAACTTCTATCTGAGTACATCATGTGAAATGCTAGGCTGGATGAATCACAAGCTGGAATCAAGACTGTCAGGACAAATATCAACAATCTTAGATATGCAGATAATACCACTCTAATAGTTGAAAGTGAAGAGGAACTAAAGAGCCTCTAGATGAGTATGAAAGAAGAGAGTGAGAAAAGCTGGCTTAAAGACTCAACATTTAAAAAACTAAGATCATGGCATCCAGTCCCATCACTTCATGGCAAATAGATGGGGAAAAAGTGGAAACAGTGACAAACTTTATTTTCTTGGGCTCCAAAATCACTGTGGATGGTGACTGCAGCCACAAAATTAAAAGACCCTTGCTCCTTGGAAGAAAAGCTATGACAAACCTAGACAACAAATTAGAAAGCAGAGACATTACTTTGCCAACAAAGGTCCATACAGTCAGAGCTGTGGTTTTTCCAGTAGTCATGTACGGATTTGAGAATTAGACCATAAGGAAGGGTGAACGCCGAAGAACTGATGCTTTGAAATTGTGCTGGAGAAGACTCTTGAGAATCCTTTGGACTGTAAGGAGATCCAGTCCAACCTAAAGGAAATCAACCTTAGTATTAACTGGAAGTACTGATAACGAAGCTGAAGCTCCAGTACTTTGGCCTCCTGATGTGAAGAACCCAACTCACTGGAAAAGATTGATGGTGGGAAAGATTGAAGGCAAGAGGAGAAGGGAGCAACAGAACATGAGATGGTTGGATGGCATCGCTGACTCAATGGACATGAGTTTGAGGAAACTCCAGGAGATAGTGAAGGATAGGGAGGTCTGTGTGCTACAGTTCATGGGGTTGCAAGGAGTTGGAGATGACTTAGCAAATGAATAGCAACAATTGATAGAATCATGGTGACAAAGTTAATTCAAGTAAAGAACTTTGAACATTCTTGGCACATTAATGAAATATCAAACCTTATACAGATATCTAGTTACTACAGTTTATAGCTGTATGAATTATACTATATAAAATGCATTTGCATATATTATCCCATTTGATCCTTTCAGCTACCTCTTCAGTCAGATAGGGCAGTTTTTACATTGTATTTTGTGATTTTTGATTACTTATTATGAAATAATTTGCTCAAATTCATATAGCTTTTAAATGACAAAATAAGATAAATAATGTTTTCTTATACAAATTTAGTGTTTCTTTATGATTTTATTCCAGTAAAATGCAAAATAAGACAATATGTAATTTATTATTTCTAAATATGAAGTTACGTTTTGGCAAAATAGAGAACTAACATTTTTATTTGGTCTGGATATGGAAAGATTTTATTTTGATGAGGAAAATAAGATTTTTTCTTGGGTATTAAAATTCTGCCATTGATTTGGTGCTTTGAGATCTTATGAGAAAGAACTACAAAGTATTATGTTTATATATTTTCTTTCAACAATTTTGACAGCTACATCCTCATCTGCAGTTTCTGCACACTCTCCTTCAGTTATTGTAGCTGTTGTAGAAGGGAGAGGACTTGCCAGAGGTGAAATAGGAATGGCAAGTATTGATTTAAAAAGCCCACAAATTGTATTATCTCAGTTTGCAGACAATACAACATATGCAAAGGTAAGTATTTATATCCTAGAAAATGGTTCATCTAGAGGATACTTTGAAACTTTTCAAGTCAGTGCTTCCCTAATTAGTTTACTTTTTGTTAGAATAATGGTTATTCATTATTGCACCAATCTAGGTTACTCTGAATGAAAAAAAACATTTTTTACATCTGATTTTAATTTTTAAATATTATTTTGTTCTGAAATAACATGTTTTTCTGTTATTGGAATATTCCAAATTACTATTACTGTTTCTAAAATTAATATCTTCTAATAATTCCTGGACTTATTCCAAAAATAGCATGTGTCATAATGCTATCTCCAAAGGGTTGTTTCCACTGAAATGTATTTTAATTTTATATTCTAGAAATAAAGGAGACTAGTGTTTTAGATCAGTGATAATTTAGTCCCTCAACTTCTTGCCTTCACTTCTTATCACTCATCATTAATTTGGGCCACTGGTCTGTTATCATGGGAATTTGTGTGACTTGTCAGGTACAGGAAGTCTATTCCTAATCTCTATATTCTAAAAAGTTATTTGACTTGAATTCTGTTATGAGAAAATATTAAATACTATGTTATTTTTAATGTTATAGTATTCTTTATTTCTTTCATTCCCTTTTTTGGTTCCCTAGTATGTAGATTTCCTCTCTCTACCTAATAATTAACCTAAATGATATTAGTACTATGTATCTGGGTATTTCACATTTCTTTGCGATTTAAAAATGATAGGATAAAAGTTTTTTTTTTTTTTTAAACTGGAATGTTTGACATATTAAGAATTTTTGTGTCTAGGATAGTTCTAATTTACCTTGCACTGTGAAAAGCATCAGTCATAAAACAGATGTTTCTCATCTGTGTTTCTGTACTTTTCAGCTTCTAAGCGATACCAGTGTGGCCGTACTGATTGAGTCAACATAGTTAGCTATTGAATGTTTATGTTTTTCATGGAGATGAGTAAAATACCGAGTAGATGATTTTATTAAAGAAATTGTTTTTAAGGAATGCCTACTCGATAAGTTCAGATTATTTGGGGCCTTATAGCTGAACAAACTATTGTGAGTAAAATACAGCCTATGTTTATGATAATATATTTATAATTTTATAGAATGTATGTTTAATGTAGCATCATTAGAAATATGTTTAACTGAAATATATAATTAGGACAGTTGTAATTTTGTATATCTCTGAATTAATTATAAGCACTTATCTCTCAGAAAAATATGAAACATTTTTGGTTTTACAGACTTTTAAGCCTACATTTAAGAGATTATTTATTCAAACAATTTTAGGTGATCACTAAACTTAAAATTTTATCACCTTTGGAAATAATAATGTCAAATACTGCTTGTGTTGTGGGGAATTCAACCAAGTTGTTTACTCTTATCACAGAAAATTTCAAGGTAAGTGATTTTTTTATTCTCAATAGTAACATTCAAGATCTTCGTATTTTTTAAAATCGATTTTATAATATATTAAAGAATAATCATTTGAGTAACTTTATATTTATCATAAAGTACTCACTAAGTACAAGTTCTAAGCTAAGGGACTACTAATACATATAATTAGTAGTGGGAAAGATTGAAGGCAGGAGAAGGGGACAACAGAGGATAAGATGGTTGGACGGCATCACCGACTTGATGGACATGAATTTGAGGAAGCTCTGGGAGTTGGTGATTGACAGGGATGCCTGGTGTGCTGCAGTCAATGGGGTCACAAGGAATCAGACACAACTGAGCAACTGAACTGAATACATGTAATAAAGATGATGAGGAATTCACTTATTTAATTTGGTACTTTTGATATACTTTGAAAAAAGAAAAATGTTTTAAGTAATAAAGGGGTTTTCCAGAGTATACAAAAGGTAGAAAAGTAACTTCTTCCTGAAGGTGATGGCACCCCACTTCAGTACTCTTTCCTGGAAAATCCCATGGATGGAGGAGCCTGGTAGGCTGCAGTCCATGGGGTCGCTAGGAGTCAGACATGACTGAGCAACTTCACTTTAAATTTTCACTTTCATGTATTGGAGAAGGAAATGGCAACCCACTCCAGTGTTCTTGCCTGGAGAATCCAGGGACAGGGGAGCCTGGTGGGCTGCCATCTCTGGGGTTGCACAGAGTCAGACATGACTGAAGCAACTTAGCAGCTAGTGTCCATATATGAATTCGAGAGAAGGACCCTGAACTGTTACTGTTTTGTTCATGCTCCCACATGTTAATGTTAATCTCTGTTTCTGGGGGTAGAAGCACTATGATTGATTAATCCCTGGTCATTGACTTTTTGCTGTGGGGCACAGAGTACTGTAATTGACAGTCCTAAATGGACAGAGCAACATAGAAGGTGGGATAGATGAATTCTCTGAAGGTGAAAACAACATATATCTACTACCCTTGAAATGTAAGGTGATATAGCCTAGTGCTTAAGGACAGATGAGCCAGACAGTTGTGGTTTCAAATTTTGATTTTAAATGACTGTGTGCAAATTAAGTTACTCAACCTTTTTCAGTTCAGTTCAGTTCAGTTGCTCAGTCGTGTCTGACTCTTTGTGACCTCATAAACCGCAGCATGCCAGGCCTCCCTGTCCATCACCAACTCCCAGAGTTCACCCAAACCCATGTCCATTGAGTCGGTGATGCCATCCAACCTCTTTAAACTTCAGTTTTTATTTGTCAGTAAAATAAGGACAATAATAGTATCTATCTTCTAGAGAACTGGTATTTTATATCGGGTAATCAGAAATGGTCTCATTGATGAGGTTTCATTCGGGTAAAGTCTTGAAAGGAGTGAGATTGTCCAACTCTTTGCGACCCTGTGACTGTTTCCTGCCAGGCCCCTCTGTCTATGGGATTTCCAAAGCAAGAATACTGGAGTGTGTTGCCAATTTCTTCTCCAGGGTATCTCCCTGAAGCAGGAATTGAACAAGTGTCTCCTGCATGTCCTGCATTGGCAGGCAGATTCTTTACCACTGAACCACCTGGGAAGTCCTATAGAAATACTGAGTTGGCCAAAATGTTTGGTCAGATTTTTCTATAACATGAAAAATCCCAATGAACTTTTTGGCCACCTCAGTATTTTGTATGAAAGAATCATAAGAGAGGGGGAAAAAAACAATGTTATTATTGTTGTTAACATTATTATCACACTTATCATAAAAGGACCTCTATTAAATAAGCAGTATGAGATTGGCCCTGGGATTTCTTTGGAAGGAATGATGCTGAGGCTGAAGCTCCAGTACTTTGGCCACCTCATGCGAAGAGTTGACTCATTGGAAAAGACTCTGATGCTGGGAGGGATTGGGGGCGGGAGGAGAAGGGGACGACCGAGGATGAGATGGCTGGACGGCATGACTGACTCCATGGGCATGGGTCTGGGTGAACTCTGGGAGTCGGTGATGGACAGGGAGGCCTGGCATGCTGCGATTCATGGGGTCGCAAAGAGTCAAACACGACTGAGTGACTGAACTGAACTGAACTGATGAAATGGAAGAAACATGGACTTTGTAGTCAAAGAAATCTAAATTCAAGTCTGAGCTCTGGCATATGTCAATTCTTTGATATTAGAAAAGTTACTTGGCGTCTCAGAATTTAACTTAGAGGAAAATTGTAGGTAAATATGACTTATGTCATAGAGTTATATTGGGAAGATTAAACGAGGTAACTGTTCAAACAGTCTTGAGACCTATCAAATTCCATACCTGCTTGTGACTTTATTTTTTCAGTCTTAAAACTCTTTCAGAGTCCATTGCTAATATACTGCCTTTTTAACCTAATACTTTTATTCAAAATAAGCAGACCTTTTATTTTGTGACTGCATGCTTTTAAAAATTTTGCTCTTTTTAAAAAAGTTCCATTATCTCCTTTTCTTTATTCTATAAATTAAATTCACCTCATGTAGATAATATTTCATAAATTTGATATCTGGAATTGGTATTTTTTGCTTTCCCAGCTAGTATATTATAATATTTACCCTCTCTCAATTATGATAATATATTGAAAGTGAAAGTCACTCAGTTGTGTCTGACTTTTTGTGACCCCATAGTTTATATAGTCCATGGAATTCTCCAGGCCAGGATACTGGAATAGGTAGCCTTTCTCTTCTCCAAGGGATCTTCCCAGCCAGGGATCGAACCCAGGTCTCCTGTATTGCAGGCGGATTCTTTACCAGCTGAGCCACCAGGGAAGCCAAATATGATGCTGAATGTAAAACCTTTGTTGTTGCTGTAGGATAAAGTTAGTAGAAGTCAGAGACTCATTTTTTTTTTATTATTGTACTTAAATTTCATGCGAGTATAGATTAATAAGTGCTACTGCTGCTGCTGCTGCTGCTAAGTCGCTTCAGTTGTGTCTGACTCTGTGTGACTCCATAGACGGTAGCCCACCAGGCTCCTCCGTCCCTGGGATTCTCCAGGCAAGAACACTGGAGTGGGTTGCCATTTCCTTCTCCAATGCATGAAAGTGAAAAGTAAAAGTGAAGTCGCTCAGTTGTGTCCGACTCTTAGCGACCCCATGGACTGCAGCCTAGCAGGCTCCTCCGCCCATGGGATTTTCCAGGCAAGAGTACTGGAGTGGGGTGCCATTGCCTTCTCCGAATAAGTGCTACAGACTACTCAAATTCACTTAAGCAAATAACTAGAAAAACTTATTTAACTCTAAAAAATAATAAATAATGAAAAATAAGCTTTGCACAATATTTTAAGCTACCTACCCATGTATGAACATGTGTTTAAGAAAGCAGTTTTGGGCAAGTGCATGAAACTTAAAATTTATTTTGAAATTAAAAATTCTTTTCAGAATGTTAATTTCACTACTATCCAAAGGAAATACTTCAATGAAACAAAAGGACTAGAATATATTGAACAGTTATGCATAGCAGAATTCAACACTGTCCTAATGGAGGTTCAATCCAAGTAAGTTAAGATTTGGGGCAAGTAGTAAGTCCCTAGTGTGTATTCCAGGAGAGAAAGGTCTTTTGTCTGTTTTGTTCTTCACTATATACCTACCACCGAGAAAAATGCCAAGAAAAGTTTCATAAAACACACTTAGTAATTACTGAATAGTAAAGAAATTAACTGAAATTTATATACAGGGCATATCTTGCTGACTTAATTTATATAGAATTTCTCCAAATTAGTCATAATTATTGCCGTAATCATTGCTGCTCACTTTACTTTGAAATAAAAAGCTTAAGTAGCCAGAGCTACTAGAAATGTGAGGGCACAGAAGTGAAACACAGGTAAAGCTGTGTTCCTGTTACTTCACACCTTTACCCCTTCGAAATGAGACAGGAAATGATACTTTTGGAATAGATATTTTTTAGAACTTGCTGAACAGACACTTTCTTTGAGCCAGGTAGAACTATTTGTTCACTAAGTTAATCATGACGACTTTTCTCACCAAGATCCTATGCATTATAGGATGTATATAAGAATGAGGTATGTTCCTATACATTATGGTCTCCTGACTGTACCTTTTAAACCCTCAGACTTTCTCAATATTATTTGAATATGTATTTAGAATGGCACCATTGAATGTTGAATTTTAACGTGACTTATTGGCAATCCAGTTTTTATTCCTTGTAACTTTATTCTTTAAGTCTCAGACTTCAGAAAATTGTCTGTTTTTATCAACTTTTATGCTTTAGAGGTAATTTAACTAGTCATCAAAAATGAGGAACACTTGGAGTGCTTTTTCCCTTTGAATTTAAGCAATGCTATGCAAATATTTATAATTTTGCTATTAAAAGTAAAATAAATGTTTTCCTTTATAGCAATACTTTTATTACAGAGATTTATAGTGATGTATTATCGGTTACCTTACAGATATTACTGCCTTGCAGCTGTTGCAGCTTTATTAAAATATGTTGAATTTATTCAAAATTCAGTTTACGCACCAAAATCGCTAAAGATTTGTTTCCAGGGTAGTGAACAGACAGCCATGATAGATTCATCATCAGCCCAAAACCTTGAATTACTAATTAATAATCAAGACTCTAGGTAAGATTATCCATTTTTTATTGGTAAATATATCAGTATATTTTATTGTCATATTTTTCTATGAATAGTTACTTTATATTTTTTAAAGTTGTTTGGTGGAGAAATATTGAAAATAAACATTTTTAATATTTATACCATTGTTGCTGAACTGCTCAAATGTTTTCACCAAATCAAGTTTTAAAAAGGTATTTTTACTAAATAAGAAAAAAACAAGCTGACGATCATTTCAAAATTAAGCAGAAGACTTGAACAGACGTTTCTCCAAAGAAGATATACAGAGGTATAATAAGCAAGAGCTCAACATCACTAGTTGTTAGGGAAATACATATCAAAAACACAGTTATCACTTCACACTGTTAGTATAGTTATTATTAAATAAATGGAAGATAAGAATGGGTAAGGGTGGAGAAATTAGAATCCTAATCCATTTATGGCAGGGATATAAAATGGTGTAGTCACTTTGAGAAACCATGTGGTGGTTCCTCAAAAAGCTAAATTTGGCATTACCATACGATCCAGAAATTCTGCTTCTTGGTATATACCCAGAAGAACTGAGAGTGGAGATTCAAATAGATACTTGCACACAAGTATTCATAGCAGCATTATTCACAGTAGCCAAAATGTGGAAACAAACCAAATGTCCATCAACCAGTGACTAATAAAGTGGATACAAATAAGATGTATACATATAATGGAATATCATTCAGCTTTAAAAAGGAATAAAATTCTGCCACAAGATGTATGAACCTTGAAAACATTGTGTTAAGTGAAATACACTAGACACAAAAGGTGAAGTACCTAGAATAGGCAAATTTATGGCAACAGAAAGTAGACAGGTTATCAGGGGCTGGGGGAACTGGAGAATGAGAGAGTTATTTAATGGATTCAGAGTTTATGTTTGGGATGATGAGAAAGCTCTGGAAATGAATGGTGGTAATGGTTGCACATTATTGCAAGTATACCTAATGGCACTAAATAGTGAGCATAATATGGTTAAAATGGTAAAATTTGTGTTTTATATATTTTTCCCATAATAAAAAAGAAGTTATTGTGTGCAGAATACTGCAATGCTGAAATAACCAGTTTTAAAAGCATTAAATACAGGAAATTCAAGGGGCTACATAATCATTTAAGAAGGTGAAGTAGTTGAAAATGATAAAAATGGTCTTTGTGTATGAGTAGATTGCTGTTTTATTGGTTTATTATTAGCTTCAGTTAGATGAACATTGATGGTAAACAGGAATGAAAGGGAGAATGGGAGATTGCTCATGTGTTTGTGCATATGTGTGTGTTGTCTGTGCACATGCACATACACACTGTAAACATGAGGTTTTATGAGTTCGTAATGGTTGAGGTACCTAAACTAGAATCAAAATGTCATTAGAAGATAATGTAATCAACCTGTGGTGGTGTTTATAGTAGGGATAAACTACATAGTTTAATATGGGTTCAGTTTGGTACAAAGAATTAGTGAGTCATGGTTTATCTCCTTGAGAAATTATAGTCTGGAGGAGGATACTATAGTATCATAGGTTATTAACATGTACTAAGTACATCAGGCCCTCTGTAGCTGAGGGACCCACAGTTGGTTGAATTCACAGATATGGAACTTGTGGATATGGAGGGCCCACTGTAGTAGGCCATTTTATATAAAGGATTTAAGTATCCAAGGATTCTGGTATCCATTAGAGGTCTTGGAGTTAATTGCCTATAGAAAGGGTCAACTGTATGGTGATGAAAATTTGCATAAAAAATGATGAGATCATAGCAGAGAGAGAAAGTTAATTTATTATTAACTTTCTGTTTAACTTTTTATTTATTATTAACTTTTTTTATTATTAACTTATTAAAGAATTATTATAGAAATGGTTTTCTAGAGGGGATGATACCTTGACATTTTTTTTTTTAGCCCTGACATGAATTTTGAAATATAAATAGAAGTTATCCAGATTAAAGAGTAAAACAAGTAGTAAGACAGTGAATAAAAAGATTTTGAAAGCATGATTTTCAGTATAGTAATATGGTATGTGCAAGGAAACTTAAGCTATTTAGTTTGATAAAGTGCAGGTTGGGAATAAGTAAGCTTGGAGTAAAATCTCAGCTTTCAGTAATTAATATATCGATAACCTCAGATATCAATGAAAGGTATAAACTTAAATACAAATTTTAGTATTAAGAATATTGAATAGAATAAAGAGTGCTTTAGACAATGAAGCCTTAAGGTGCTTGTGCCAGTTTCAGAGCTGCAGTGTTTAAATATTTCTGCTGCTTTGTGCGTTCTTATCTTGACTTTACTTTCCACTATATGAAATCTCCAGACATATCTAATTTTGTTTATTATTTACTTTAGTCATCAAGAACAGTTTAGATATATCTAGGTACTGTTGGTACTACTTTTAGTAAAGTAGGAATATTACTGTATATACTACTTTTTGTCATCCATCAGTGTAATGATCTCTGCACCTTTGCAGTTCCACTGGATAATGGTGATCTAAAATTATAACTTTTTAAAGGATAATGTAATTAATAGTAGTTATTTCTTTCCAGCTTAGTGAATAAGTAATATTTTTTCTGTTGCCTGGGGAAAGATAAAATAATATCTGGATAAACTACTCTGTTGTTGACTTTCTAAGTTAAAATAACATAGGGTAACATAGACAGTCAATAACTAAGGCTGGTAATTATTACAAAGGGTTTTATACTCAGTTTTACTTTGTCACATTTCATAGTTAATCATTGTTTGACTATTGTCATCATCAAACATTGCTTGGGTTTCTGCTATATATTAAATGATAGGATATTTGACCTCCAAGAGTTCATATTGTAGTTGAGAGGAGAAATTGAGGTCTTTTGCCTGACTTAAACCAAAGAATATTAGGTTGAAAGATGAGCATGCTACCTACTGAACCATCTGAATAGCTCTAATGCTTCTATGAACTTGTCACTTGTTCAGTATAGTTTCCATCATTGATTTCTATAGCAAATGGCAGGTTTAGGTGTGCTCCCTACTTCTTTTGTTCCTGCAAAAGAACAGGAATTTGTTCCTCAAAATTGTACCTGTGACTTACCTATGATAACCTTCTCCTGACTCCCAGCCAGGGCTTGATTTGAGTAATTTCTTAAAAATATGTTTAAGTTGATATACCAAAAATTTGATAGTCTGATAGCTTAAATCATTTTTATTTCCTTTCTTCTCTTAACCCAAATTCAATATGTCAGTAAATCCTCTTGACTAGCCTTTAGAGTACGTTCATATTCTGGGTCTTATCATTTCCAAGTCTACAAACTTATCATACTTTTACTGCTCAGTTGCTCAGTTGTGTCTGACTCTTTGTGACCCTTTGGACTACAGCCTGCCAGGCTCCTCTGTTCATGGGATTTTTCAGGCAAGAATACTGGAATGGGTTGTCCTTTCCTCCTCCAGGTTATCTTCCCAACCTAGGGACTGAAGCTGCATCTCCCATGTCTCCTGCATTGCAGGTGGATTGTTTACCTGCTGAGCCACCAGGGAAGCCCCCACAAGTCTAATCCATACCTCCATCATTTTAGCCTGGACTACTATATAGTATAATAGCCCCTAACTTGTCTCTCTGTATTCTTCCTCTCCCTACAATTAGTCTATTCTCAACCTAGTGGCCAGAAAGTGATCCTTTTAAACCAGAAATTACATCTTGAAACTTTAATGCTTAAAAGTCTTCCAGTACTCCTCTTACCTTTAGAATGTAATTCAGACTCTTTACCATGGCTTACAAGGACTTCTATGTTCTGATTTCTTTCAACTTCTTTATTCATTTCCCTTAATTCTTACTTTGCAGTGCTCCACCAACCTTGATCTTTCTGGTTCTAGAGCCAGGAAGACTGGTGGTGGTTTAGTTGCTAAATCGTGTCTGATTCTTGCGGCCACATGGACTGCAGCCTACCAGGCTTTTCTGTTCATGGGATTCTCCTGGCAAGAATTTTGGAGTGGGTTACCATTTCCTTCCCACCAGGAAGACTACCTGGGCTTAAATTGCTGTTTTGTTTTGCCGCTTTAAACTGGTAACTCTTTTATTATTGTTGTTCACTTATTTGGAAACCTCAGGCAGATTACTTAATTTCTTTGTGTTTCAGTTTATTCCCTTATAAAATGTGGTTAATAATAGCATCTAGCTCATACCATGGTTATTAGAATTAAATAATATATGTATATTTCTTAGAATAAGGCCTGACATATACTTTGTGTTCAGTATGTTAGCTATTCTCACCATTGACATAATATTCCTATCTCATCATCATCTTGGTATGGATGTCTTAATTCAACTGTCAGATATAAATACAGGTCTTTCTCAACCAACCTAACTAAAGCAACCCTTCTTGTCATTTTCTGTACAATCCTGTTTGTTTGTAATAGTTTCTGTACCTGATATTCTTTTCTTTCTTTCTCTTTTATAATTCTCTAACATCATAAATTAGAACAGAGTGATTATGTTAAATACATGTTTTATCAGTGTAAAGTTCTCTTCCCCCTTAAGTATGTATTATTGATATCTTATTATTGATAGAATGCCACGGACTAGAACATTTTATATTAGTCTGAGTATTGTAACTGGTCTATAAAAAAAAGTCATTCACTGATGCAAGAAGATGCTGTAGATCCTTGTTAATCAAAGTGTGCTTCACTGACTGACAGCATACTTGAGAGCTTATTTAAAATGTAGATTATCAGGCCTCATCCCAGACTGAATCACAATCCTCATGTGATTTGTATGACTATGAAAGTTTGAGAATCACTATTGTAGATTATAGGATTATTTTAAAACTATGTGGGAGAAGGCAAGGGTGGGACAATATGAGAGCATAGCACTGAAACATGTATATTACCATATGTAAAACAGATGACCAGTGAAAATTCAATGCATGAAGCAGAGTACCTAAAGCTGCTGCTCTGGGACAACCCAGAGGGGAAGGGTTGGGAGGGAAGTGGCAATGGGGTTCAGGATGGTGGGACACATGTACACCCATGACTGATTCATGTTGATGTATGGCAAAAGCCACAATATTGTAAAGTAATTAAGTAAATTTTAAAAAGTTAAATTACAGTTTTATTGGTTTCTCCTTTGTATACTTAATGAAATTTTCCTAACTTGTGCTTTTAAAGGAATAATCACACGCTCTTTGGTGTTCTAAATTATACTAAGACTCCTGGAGGAAGTAGAAGACTTCGTTCTAATATATTAGAACCTCTAGTTGATGTTGAAACAATTAACATGAGATTAGATTGTGTTCAGGAACTGCTTCAGATGAGGAACTCTTTTTTGGACTTCAGTCAGGTAAACATCGTCTGTTTTTACAAATGCAAATTGTTAAAAATATATATCTTCCTAAAATGATACCAGTCCTGTTGGATTAAGGCTCATCCTAATGATGTTATCTTAATTTTATGACGTCTGCAAAGATCTAGTTTCCAAGTAATGTCACATTCAGATACCAGGATTTGGGATTACCAAATTTCTTTTGTGGGGATGCAGTCCAACTCATGAGGTAAGAGAATTGCCCCTGGCACTTGTTCACTGGCATGGTAGTGCAATTTTTTTCTTAAATCTGTAAGTGGAAGGGCAGTTTATCTGCAGTGATCCTAGTCTAGTTCCTGGACTTTAGCTGCTTGATCTGTCTTCTATATCCCCACTGTTGTTCTGGTGGTCTAAACTGAAGTAGTACATGAAAAATCTAGAAAGCATTTACAGTCTTTAGGTTTCTTCAGTCCAATTCTAAATATCTTTTAATTAGTATAATTTCTTCAAAATTCTGACATTATACTATCTGTGACTGCATTTCCAGTGTTGCTGAGTATATTCATTTGTTTCTATGTATTCCTGTGTATTTTGTGAGGCTTTGGAAAAAGTTTGAAAAGGCTTATTCTTAACTGGTCACCCTTGTGGTTTAAGCAACATCTTATCTCTATTCTACCATTCATCACCTGTTGAAAAACAAATTTTATGCACATACTGTCTTCTCCTCATCACCCCATTTCAATCAGTCTTCTTTCTGTGCCCACTACTGTGCTGAGACTGCTCTTGTCAAGGTCAGTGTAGCAGACATTGTTGGTTTTCTGTCCATATCCTCTTGGGTCTCTTTTACTTTTCTCTGGGCCCCCTTTTCCTGTTTTGTGTGCTTTTGCTTCTAATGGCCTGCACCTGGACTCACTTTAGAGGTCTGCTGCTGCTAAGTCACTTCAGTCGTATCCGACTCTGTGTGACCCCAGAGACGGCAGCCCATCAGGCTCCCCTGTCCCTGGGATTCTCCAGGCAAGAACACTGGAGTGGGTTGCCATTTCCTTCTCCAATGCATGAAAATGAAAAGTGAAACTGAAGTCGCTCAGTCATCTCCGACTCTTAGTGACCCCATGGACTGCAGCCTCCCAGGCTCCTCCGTCCATGGGATTTTCTAGGCAAGAGTACTGGAGTGGGATGCCGTTGCCTTCTCCGTTTAGAGGTCTACCCTCAGGCTATTAGAGGGCTGTGCTCTAAGCAGAGAGGGTCAAATATGCCTTGTGGGCTTTTAAATGACTGAATAGTGTGGAAATATGAAAGCCTAACTGCTCACACTGTTTTGGCAATAACCATGAATATAACTTAAAGTCCAGAAGTTCTTCTACAGCATGAACTGAAGTTACCCTCCATAGAATTTTGCCTGAAATTATGTTTTTGCTTGGCTTTTTTCCCCTTTCCTGTCCTTCTCTTCCCTATTGGTTTCTCATGGAAGCAAATTCTTAATCTATTACTTGCATATAAATCCTCATTTCAGAGTCTCTTTTTGGAGAACCAAGCCTAAGACATTTACCCTTAGTCTCATTGTTGTTAAATTTAATGGGCACATATTAGTTCTACTTGGGGATTCCCAGGTAGCTCAAATGGTAAGGAATCTGCCTGGAATGCAGGAAACCTGGGTTCTATCCTTGGGTTAGGAAGATCCCCTAAAGAAGGGCATGGCAACTCACTCCAGTATTCTTGCCTGGAGAATCCTGTGGACGGGGGAACCTGGCAGGCTACAATCCATGGTGTTGCAAAGAATCAGATATGACTGAGCGACTAACACACACACAGTTCTATTTGAAATCCAACTTTTCTGGCACTGCCAAAACCTCTCCTTATTGAATTACTACCTTTTGCTTCTGTGATTATACGATTTGATTTTCCTCCTACTTCTTTGGAGTTTCCTTTTTTTTTTAAAGCTCTGTCGCTCATTTCTTTAAAAAGTTTCTGACTGTCCATTTCCCTTGTAATATTATCTTTATAATTTACAAATAGACTGCAGGACTGTAGACTGTCTTGGAATGTCTTTAGAAAGTTCTGTCATTGATCAGGTAACAGAGTGAAAACCCCAGATTCCTTCCTTTCAAATGGAAGAGAAAAAGACTTCTGAGTCTTCTTTTTAGGCTGTTTTCCTTTGCTCATTCCCTGAATGCTGTGGTGCTTTAAAAGATGCTTGGGACTGATGCACGGGGATAATCCAGAGAGATGGTGTGGGGCGGGAGGGGGAAGATGGGGGTCAGGATTGGGAGTTCATGTACACTCGTGGCTGATTCATGTCAATGTATAGCAAAACGAATACAGTATTGTATTTTAGGCTGTTTTCCTTTGCTCATTCCCTGAATGCTGTGGTGCTTTAAAAGATGCTTGGGACTGATGCACGGGGATAATCCAGAGAGATGGTGTGGGGCGGGAGGGGGAAGATGGGGGTCAGGATTGGGAGTTCATGTACACTCGTGGCTGATTCATGTCAATGTATAGCAAAACGAATACAGTATTGTAAAGCAAAACAAAACAAAAAAAATAAAACTATGTCTTAGGTTGCCTTTTTACTCTGTATTTTCTTATTATATGATTTACCCATCTTCTTGGTCTTATAAATATCATTCACATACCTGTAACTTCCAAATTTACATTTCATGCCTAGATACCTTTACAGACCTTCAGCCCCATGTATCTTAGCCTACTGAGCACTTATTAGATCTCTCTTAATCACCTCAGATTTAATGTATCCAGACTGTGCCATCTTTCCTTCTAAATCAATCCCTTCTGATTTCAAAGAATACATCCAAGCTCTTAACCAAACCAGATGACCAACTGAAAGTCATTCTTGACACTTACCTTCTCTGAAATTAATCATTAAATTCTATAAAGTCTCTCTTCTATATATATCTTATAGGTATTAGCTTCTATTCCCAGTGCTGCTGCTCCAGCCCAGGGTATCATTTATCTATAATCTGAGTTATTTCTGCAGCCTTCTATTTGGCCTTGTCTTCCAGCCTTGTTCTTTATAGTCTCTTCTCTATATTGGAGCCTGGGTAATCTTTTGAAAATATAAATGTGAACATATTACTCTTTATTAGTTTCTTCCTGTTGATGTAACAAATTACCACAAATTTTGAGGCTTAAAATAGCATGAATTGATTATCTTACAATTCTGAAAGTCATAAATCAGTTTTACTGGACTAAAGTCAATATTTTAGTGGGTCCATTTTTCTTCTGGAGGCTCTGGGACAAAATTGTTCCCTTGCCTTTTGCAGTTTCTAGAGGCCTTCTGCATTCCTTAACTCATGGCTCTTCCTCCATCTTCAAAGCCAGGAGAACAGTTTCTTCTCTACTTTCTAGCTTCTGCTTTTGTCCTTATGTCTTCTCTCTTTGACCTATCCTCTTGCCTCTCTCTTAGAAGGACTCTTGTAATTGATTAATTTGGGACTAACAAATAATCCAGAATAATCTCTCCATTTCAGAAGCTTAAACTTCATCTCATCTTCAAAGTCCCTGCTACCAGATAACATATACAAAGGTTCCAGGGATTCAGTTCAGTTCAGTTCAGTTCAGTCGCTCAGTTGTGTCCGACTCTTTGCGACCCATGAATCGCAGCACGCCAGGCCTCCCTGTCCATCACCAACTCCCGGAGTTCACTCAGACTCACGTCCATTGAGTCTGTGATGCCATCCAGCCATCTCATCCTCGGTCATCCCTTTCTCCTCTTGCCCCCAATCCCTCCCAGCATCAGAGTCTTTTCCAATGAGTCAACTCTTCGCATAAGGTGCCCAAAGTACTGGAGTTTCAGCTTTAGCATCATTCCTTCCAAAGAAATACCAGGGCTGATCTCCTTCAGAATGGACTGGTTGGATCTCCTTACAGTCCAAGGGACTCTCAAGAGTCTTCTCCAACACCACAATTCAAAAGCGTCAATTCTTCAGCGCTCAGCCTTCTTCACAGTTCAACTCTCACATCCATACATGACCACTGGAAAAACCATAGCCTTGACTAGGCGGACCTTAGTCAGCAAAGTAATGTCTCTGCTTTTTGTTCAGTTCAGTTCAGTCGCTCAGTTGTGTCCGACTCTTTGCGACCCATGAATCGCAGCACGCCAGGCCTCCCTGTCCATCACCAACTCCCGGAGTTCACTCAGACTCACGTCCATTGAGTCTGTGATGCCATCCAGCCATCTCATCCTCGGTCATCCCTTTCTCCTCTTGCCCCCAATCCCTCCCAGCATCAGAGTCTTTTCCAATGAGTCAACTCTTCGCATAAGGTGCCCAAAGTACTGGAGTTTCAGCTTTAGCATCATTCCTTCCAAAGAAATACCAGGGCTGATCTCCTTCAGAATGGACTGGTTGGATCTCCTTACAGTCCAAGGGACTCTCAAGAGTCTTCTCCAACACCACAATTCAAAAGCGTCAATTCTTCAGCGCTCAGCCTTCTTCACAGTTCAACTCTCACATCCATACATGACCACTGGAAAAACCATAGCCTTGACTAGGTGGACCTTAGTCAGCAAAGTAATGTCTCTGCTTTTGAATATACTATCTAGGTTGGTCATAACTTTTCTTCCAAGGAGTAAGCATCTTTTAATTTCATGGCTGCAATCACCATCTGCAGTGATTTTGGAGCCCCCCAAAATAAAGTCTGACACTGTTTCCACTGTTTCCCCATCTCTTTCCCATATATACAAAGGTTCCAGGGATTAGAATGTGGAAACCTTTGCAGTGCTACCACATACCCACTTGCATAAAATCTTTCAATCTCTTCTAACGCTTTTAGGATAAAACCCAAACCCTTCTGGATGGCTTTCTTTCTCATTTCCCACAGCACCTCTTGTTACTTGTCACTTTTCATTCTTGTTTCTAGTATAATTAAACATCTTTTAGTTACTTGAACATATCATGTTTCATGTTCTGCTTTAAAAACTTTAAAAAATTTAAGTCGTTAATTAAATTTTGTGGCATTCACGATTTTAGTTCCCCAACCAGGGATTGAAACTGTACTCCCTGCATTAGAAGTACGGAGTCTTAACCACTGTACTGCCAGGGAAGTCTCTAAATTTAATTATTTTCACAGGGATATGGTTGATTTACAATATTAGTGTCATGTACAACATAATGACTTAAAATTTTCATAGATTATACTCTGTTTAAAGTTATTACAAATTTATGGCTATGTTCGCTATGCTGTATAACATATGCTTTATAGTTTGCTTATTTTATACATAGTAGTTTTTACCTCTTAATCCCCCATCCATCTCTTTTCTCTCCTCCCTGCTTTCTCCCCATTGGTAACCACTAGTTGGTTCTCTGTATCTGTGAGTCTGTTTCTGTTTTGTTATATTTGCTCATTTGTTTTAGTTTCTAGATTCCACATATATTTTTTTGTCTTTCTCTGCCTGATTTATTTCACTAAGTGTAATATCCTCTAGATCCATACTGTTTTTTTATGGTTGAGTAGTAGTCCATTGTGTGTGTATACATGTATACACATATGTGTGTGTGTGTACCACAACTTTTTTATTCACTGTTTCTTGATGGACATTTAGGTACCATATCTTGGCAATTATGAATAATGCTGCTGTGAACACAGGGATACTTATATCTTTTTGAATTAATATATTTTTTTCTCTGGATATATACCCTGGAGTGGAATTGCTAGATCATATGGTAGTTCTATTTTTAGTTTTTTGATGAACCATCTCATCTTTTAAAAGATGAGAACAGCTAAAGTTCAGAGAAGTTAGATAACTCCTGGAGAGTTACATGGTTAGTGGTTGACTGATGCTTTTAGACTTTTAATCTTGCCTTTTAAATATCATGAAGAAAAGTTAGAGATCAAAAAATTGGGAAGAAAATTATGATAAGCAACATATTTAAGTCAGAGAAGTAGAGTTTCAAGAAATAAGGGATGATCAACAGTGTCAGAATTTGAAGACAAATTCTGAGTAATCAAAGTTAGGAAAAGAACACTAGAATTTGTTATTTTATCCTTGGTAAATGTAAAATAGATGAAGACAATTAAAACAAGTGGTATTTGCAGATAAAACTGTGCCATATTATTATTTGGAGATAATACTTTATATACCTATATTTTAAACTGTAACATAAAGTTTAACTGCTCATATTTTCTGTTTGTTTCAGTTATAGCAAGATTTCTTGATACAGAGCAACTTCTTTCTGTTTTAGTTCAAATTCCAAAGCAAGACACGGTATGTTAATGTATACATGTTATTTTATTATATATTATGTGATATAACTTGCCTTAATATGATGTAACAATTGGAAAATATGAAAGTCTTTTGGAAAAGTACTTTGTTATTACTATCTGAAATATTTTTATGCCTTTAAAGGAAGCTTTTCTCCTCAATGTGTTATCATATATGATATACTTACAAGTTTATTAATTGAGGAATTTACATATTTCATTTATCAAATATTTCTTTAAAGAGTTTGGACATAGTTTTCAAAACCCTTGGATTACAAAACATTTGCTTAATAAACTAGATAAAAATTATGTTAGTTCCAAGGTCCTTTAAAAGATGATCATTATGTGAAGTTTGATTAGTTAGTTTTCAAGTATGCTTAACTTTAAATATGAAACAAGGCTTTGGATTTTTACAAATTTAAATACTTAGTGCCTACAGGCACAGTCTATAAAGAAAATAATAGATGGTTTCCATTTCTCTTTAAAGTGAATTGAGAAATATTTGCTTTAATCAAATACATTTACAGTTAACCCTTAAACAATATGCGGGTTAGGGCACCCTCTTCCCCGTCCCCAATGCAGTCGAAAACCAGCATGTAATTTTACGGTCAGCCTTCTGCATCCAAGGGGTCTCCATCTGCAGATTCAGCCAATTGGATTGTGTTTTACTCTATGTATTGAATAAAATCCACTATGAGTGGACCTGCACTGTTCAAACCTGTGTTGTTCAAGCATCACCTGCATTTTTTTGCTCATGTGCTTAAAAAGGAAAGAAGTCCTTTATCAGTAGAATTTTATTTGAAATTTGATTACTTTGCAAATCCATTGAAGGCTTATCTATATTTAGGAAGCCTTTTCATATGGTAGAGGAAATACTCTTAAGGTTCATTTATAATAAAAACTCATTATATGGAAAAGTTTTGGCTGTTGGACAGGAAGAGAATTGGGAATTTCCTTAAATAATTGAAACACTTTAAAATTCAATATATGCAAGTGAGAGGTAACCTAGAACAACTGAAATCTGAAACAAAATTAATTAATACCATATAATGAGGTTAGAGGCATTCCTTCCACTTCAGTTTCTGATAGTGTTTGTGTATAACTGGTGTTAATATTATTTCTTCCTTAAATGTTTGGTGGAATTCACAAATAAAGCTGTTAAAACTTGGAATTATTCTTTGTAGGGAGATTCTTGAGTACAAATTCAATTTCTTAAATAGATATAATGCTATTCAGGTTACCTGTTTCTTTTGGAATGAACTTTTAATTAGGGTATTTATTTCATTTGTACTTAATGAGATTATTGGTATGTTACAATTTAAATCTGCCATTATGGTACTTTTTTTACATTTATCTCACCTGTATTCTCTTTTCCTTCTGCCTTCTTTTGGTTTAAGTGGATATTTTTAAGATCCCATTTTACTCCTCTGTTGATTTATTGGATAAGTTCATTGTTTTTTTATTTTAATGGTTGCTTTTAGGTTTATAGAATACATCTTTAGCTGAATTCAGTCTACCTTCAAATAATATTACATCACTTCTCATGTGGTATAAGAAGCATAAAGTAGTGGCAACAAGAGCAGAAATAACACAAGCTGGGAATACATCCAATTAAAAAACTTCTGCTCAACAGAATATATATAGAGGGTTCTTCACTTTACTTCCAGATATGTTCTTATTAACATGTGTCATTGACCTTTATTTTTTAACCTCTGTACTGGTTTAGCAGTATTTTTGGAGCCATCAAATATTTTCAGACTTTCAGAGACTTAAAAGTGAGTAATCAATTATGAATATAAGCCCAAAGCACCAGTTAGCCCTTATGATCTTTTGCCAGATGTCCTGCTTTGAATGGTATTTTCAAATGAAAAGTATCTTAAGTAACAGTTTTACTTATGAACGACAGGTTTTAACACAGAAAAAAGCAACTCAGTGTAGGAATAGGAAATGGCTACTCTGTACTTACAATTAATATTAGTTTCCTGGGCCTGCTGAAACAAATACTATACACTTCATGGCTTAAACACTATAATTTTATTGTCACAGGTCTGGAAGGTAGAAGTCTGAAATCAAGATGTTGGCAGGGCTATGTTTTCTTTGAAACCTGTAGGAGAATCCTTTCTTACCTGTTTCTAGCTTTTGGTGGTTTTTGGTAATCTTTGGTGTTCCTTGACTTGCTATATACATTTAATCTCTCTTTTCCTTGTCACATGGTGGTCTCCCTGAGTCTGTGTCTTCACGTGGCTGTCTTTTTCTTATTTATTTGTTTATTTTTGGCTGTGCTGGGTCTTTGTTGATGCACACAGACTTCCTCTAATTGTGGTTAACAGGGGCTACTCTTTATTGTGGTGCATAGGCTTCTCATTGCAGTGGCTTCTCTTGTTGCAGAGCATGGGCTCTAGGGTGTCTGGGCTTTAGTAGCTGTGGCTCATGGGCTTAGTTGCTCCACGGCATGTGGGATCTTCCTGGACCAGGGATCAAACCCACGTCCTTTGTATTGGCAGGTGGATTCTTAACCACTGGGCCACCAGGGAAATACTTCATATGGCTGTGTTTTATTTGAAACCAGTCATATTGAATTAGGAGTCTACCCTACTACAATATGATGTCATCTTAACTAGTTATTTCTGTGACCCTAGTTCCAAATAAGACTGCGTTTTGAGGTACTGAGTGTTTAGACTTCAAAATATCTTTTTTTAGAGGGTGACACAGTTCAACTCTCAGCTGTGTGTAAGCAAAGACTTTGTTTCAATTTTATTATAGGAAAGAATTAATTATCAGCTTATGCCTGAGAGCAGTCTCATTGTTGTAGCATTGTGTAGTGTGTAATGTGTAGTATTACATGGTCATACATATTCATGCTTTAGTGTCACTAACTATAAGAATTAGTAATATACAGTTGACCTTTGGACAACATCAGGCTTAGGGGTGCTAACCCCTCTGCACATGGAAATTCCTCGTATAATTTTTTACTTCCTCCAACCTTAACTGTCCCTGATAGCTCAGTTGGTAAAGAATTGGCCTGCAATGTGGGAGACCTGGGTTCAGTCCCTGAGTTGGGCAGATCCCCTGGAGAAGGGAAAGGCTACTCACTGCAATATTCTGGCCGGGAGAATTCCATGGATTGTAATAGTCCATGGGGTCACAAAGAGTTGGACACGACTGAGCGACTTTCACTATCACTTAAACTTAACTATTGATAACCTACTGTTGATTGGACTCCTTACTGATAACCTAAGTAGCTACTTAATACATGTTTTGTGTACAGTATGTTTTTATACTGTATTCTTAAATAAAGTAGGCTGGAGAAAAGAAAATGTTAAGAAAATCATAAGGAAGAGAAAATACATCTCCAGTACACATATGTGTTTATTTTAAAAGATCCGAATTTAAGTGGATCCATGCAGTTCTAACCTGTGTTGTTCAATGGTCAGCTGTACATATTTTTGCATTAGATCATTTCTGGTTTTATTAAGAAAGCAATATCATTTTAGCCAACTAGCTCTCTGGGAAATATCTGTGATTAACTAACCAGCTTCTGTAATCAATTTGACTATTAGATTTTAGAAAAGCCAGAGAGTTTGGTATAAGGTAATTCTGCACACTGAGAATCTGGAATCTTTCTTCTTGTCCAGAAAAGGCAATCTGTAACTAGCTCCATAAGGTTATTAAGGGCCAGTGTTACTTATCATCCTTTTTAGTTTTGGGGGGACCAGTCATAGTTGTAAATTTTTTCTTAACCAGCACGTATGTCCTTTTTGGAGGTTTTTTAAAAAAACACTTTTCAGATGAGATTTACTAACTTTTTTTTTTTTTTTTT
>SJXQ01005357.1:194368-247832 GCA_006408695.1 Aepyceros melampus
GTCGCGGGGTTGGGGGGGTAGGGGGGTGGAGTGGGGAGGGTGGTGGTGGTGGTGATGGTGGGGATGGGCTGCAGCCGGCTATTTCTGTTCCGTCCTTTGTTCTGTGCACGGTCCTGGCAGTGTCTTATGTTAGAGCTTTTCACGTGGTAACTGTCCCACAGTCTGGTGTGCTAGCCCAAGTTAGTTTGCTCTGGTTATGCGTGGGGCGTTCTGGCCCGATTCTTAAGAAGTGCTGCCGCTGGCGTCTCCCGCACCTCCTTGGCCAGACTCCACTTGGTAGTGGCGGATGCAGTCGTCTGCTCTGCTTCTCTGCTGGGGGTGTTACCGTTGGGCTCATAATCTGTTGGTCTTAATCACCCATTTATTTTTCTTCATGTTATGTTGCCCTCTGTGCTTCCAAGGCTCGCCACAGATTCGGTAGTGAGAGTGTTTCCCGGCGTTTGGAAACTTCTCTCTTTTTAAAACTCTCTTCCCGGGACAGGACTCCCCGGGACGGAGCTCCCTCCCTACCTCCTTTGTTTCTTTTTTCGTCTTTTGTATTTTTCCTACCTGTTTTTGAAGATAATGTTCTGCTTTTCTGGATGCCTGATGTCCTCTGCCAGCATTCAGAAGTTGCCCTGTAGATTTTACTCAGCGTTGAGATGTTTTGATGAATTTGTGGGGGAGAAAGTGGTCTCCCCGTCCTATTCCTCCACCATCTTGTCTTCCCCCCTTCTCTTACACTTTCATCAAGAGGCTTTTTAATTCCTCTTCACTTTCTGCCATAAAGGTGGTGTCATCTGCAAATCTGAAGTTATTGATATTTCTCCCGGCAATCTTGATTCCAGCTTGTGCTTCTTCCAGCCTAGCATTTCTCATGATGTACTCTGCATGTAAGTTAAATAAGCAGGATGACTTAGAAAGCATCTGTAGAAACTTGATCATTATTTCTTTCTACAAAATTAACAAAATCTTTTGTGTCTGTTTTTTCTATCCTCTGAGAATACGTTTTAGACAAAATTTTTATAAGTTTGGATGTAAAATTGTGTTTTTATTTGATTTTGTTCTATTTTCAGACCTCATTTGAAAAGCTAAGTATGCCAAATTTGAAATAATGCTTAAGGTGAGGATTAAGTAAATGTGTAATTTTAGAGTCCTTGAAATTAACTGTTATTATAAAATGGCTAGTTGATTCCTTTTAATTTACACAAATCTGAAAATGTTATGAACTATTTTGGAGCCCTGCACAATGACAGGACCAAAATCATATTTTTTCTGGAAAAGAATATAAGTTCTGATGTGATTAGACTATGCCAGTTATCATTTGGAGGGACTGAAGATAAAAGAATAACTTAATGACATTGTTCCACACTGACCCTAGTAAAGTCACCAAAGTATAAACAGTATGTACACACCAAAAATCTTTAAGTATAAATATATTAATCTTTCAAAACCATTTTATTTTTCTCTTTAGTTCGGCCAGAGTTTACTGATACTTTAGCAATCAAGCAGGGGTGGCATCCCATTCTTGAAAGAATATCTGTGGAAAAACCTGTTGCTAACAATACCTATATTACAGAAGGGAGTAATTTTTTTATCATAACTGGACCAAATATGAGTGGGAAATCCACATATTTGAAACAGATTGCTCTTTGTCAGATTATGGCCCAAATTGGTAAGTTACATGTTTACTTTATGGTTATCAGTTCTGCTCCCCATTTAAAATATCTCATGCCCAGTATTTTAGATCATATATATGTATATATATATGGACCATAACTTTTACAATTTGGTATTTATTAAGCTCTATCCAGATTGGATTACATTGTACTGAAAATTTTGTGGGATATAATAGAAATAGAAGTTTCCTTATTATAGTTATTAATGTTGTATCAACTATTACTAAATTGAATTGTATAATTATCTGAGATTCAAAAACTTTGTTGAGAAAGTGGTGCAAGTAGCAGAAACTACTGCCTTTAATAACTCATATAAGATTTTTCCCAAAATTGTAACAATGGGCACAGAAACATTTCCCTTACTTAATTTAAGGTTTACCAATAACTTAGTTTTAACAACTGCTGTGTTACACTTATGTGTGTATACAGTTCAGTTCAGTCACTCAGTTGTGTCCAACTCTTTGTGACCGTGTAACTGACTGTCACTGTCCCAACATTGTTATGGATTTCTTGGCATCGAGACACAACTCACCTCTTATCTCTGAAAATTGGGTTCCTTGAGACCGATGTTAATCAGAGACCAGATGACTGGTCAGTCTGGGATAATTTTGATTCACCTCACCCTCTGTAATTGGCAATGTCTGGAGACATTTTTAGTTGTCACAACTGAGGGGAATATAAAATCCAGTTCAGTTCAGTTGCTCAGTTGCTCAGTTGTGTCCGACTCTTTGTGACTCCATGGACTGCAGTCCATCACCAATCCCGGAGCTTGCTCAAACTCATGTCCATTGAGTCAGTGATTCCATCCAACCATCTCATCCTCTGTCATCCCCTTCTCCTCCTGCCCTCAATCTTTCCCAGCATTAGGGCCTTTTCTAATGAGTCTGTTCTTTGCATCAGGTGGCCAAAGTATTGGACCTGCTTTAGCATCAATCCTTCCAATGAATACTCAGCACTGATTTCCTTTAGGATTGGCTGGCTGGATCTCCTTGCAGTCCAAGGGACTCTCAAAAGTATTCTCCAACACATTTCAAAAGCATCAATTCTTTGGTGTTCAGTTTTCTTTATGGTCCAACTCTCAACATTCATACACGACTACTGGAAAAACCACAGCTTTGACTATACAGACATTTGTCAGCAAAGTAATGTCTCTGCTTCAATATGTTTTCTAGGTTTGTCATAGCTTTTCTTCCAAAGAGCAAGCTTGTCTTTTCATTCATGGCTGTAGTCACCATCTGCAGTGATTTTAGAAGTCCCCAAAATAGTATCTTATTGTTTCTATTGTTCTCCCATCTATTTGCCATGAACTAATGGGACCAGATGTCATAATCTTAGTTTTCTGAATGCTGAGTTTTAAGCCAGCTTTTCCCCTTTCCTTTTTCACCTTCATCATGAGGGTCTTTAGTTGCTCTTCGCCTTCTGCCATAAGGGTGGTATCATCTGCATATCTGAGGTTGTTGATATTTCTCCCAGCAATCTTGATTCCAGCTTGTGCTTCAGCCTGGCATTTCACATGATGTACTCTGCATATAAGTTAAATAAGCAGGGTGACAACATACAGCCTTGACATACTCCTTTCCCGATTTGGAATCAGTCCGTTGTTCCATGTCCGGTTCTAACTGTTTCCTCTTGACCTGCATGCAGATTTCTTAGGAGGCAGGTAAGGTGGTCTGGTATTCCTGTCTCTCTAAGAATTTTCCATTTTGTTGTGATCTGTGCAGTTAAAGGCTTTAGCATAGTTAGTGAAACAGAAGTAGATGTTAATGGAATTCTCTTGCTTTTCTATGATCCAGTGGATGTTGACAGTTTGATCTCTGGTTACTCTGCCTTTTCTAAATCCAGCTTGAACATCTGAAAGTTCTCGGTTCACTATTGTTGAAGCCTGGCTTGGAGAATTTTGAGATTACTTTACTAGTGTGTGAGAAGAGTGCAGTTGTATGGTAGTTTGATCATTCTTTGGCTTTGCTTTTCTTAGGGACTGGAATGAAAACCGATCTTTTCCAATCCTGTGGCCACTCCTGAGTTTTCCAAATCTGCTGGCATATTGGGTGTAGCATTTTCATGGCCTCATCTTTTAGGATTTGAAATAGCTCAGCTGGAATTCCATTACCTCCGCTAGGTTTGTCTGTAGTGATGCTTCCTAAGGCCTGCTTGACTTCACATTCCAGGATGTCTGGCTCTAGGTGAGTTAGTGATCACACCATTGTGGTTATCTGGGTCATTAAGATCTTTTTTGTATAATATCCAGGGTTGCTGCTAAATATTCTACAATTCACAGGACAACCATCTTCCTTACCCCCCTCCCCTGCCTCAGCCCACATACATGCTCAAGAAAGAATTACACAACCCTTGATGTTATTGAAAAAGCTTTGTTTAATGTAATGGATTTTAAGGGAAATGCAGAATAGTAATATTGATCATAGTGCATATTTCCCTTACTACTGGGAAAGAAAATCAGAAGTGAGTGAATGAATGAATAAAGAGTATATATTTTATTAAATTTAAAAGGCTATCTTAGATAACTTCCGTTCCCTTATAAGAATACTGATTCATATCTGAGACAATAATCTCAACTTCTGTTTGAATAGTTATGAGTTCCGGCCTTTTAAAAACAGGCTATCTAATTTCTGTGTAGTTATAATTGTTAAAACATTCATTATACTGAATTAAAATTTGACCGTATAGAACTTCTACTCATTAGTCCTAATTCTTAACTTCTATGCATTTCAGAACAATCTATTATATCCTAAGAACAGGCCGTCAGATATTTGAAGAAAATTACTATTACTCTACTTCTCTTGCCAGATCTTTGAATTTCTAAAAGTCTGTAGTATCTTATAAAATCTGATTATAAAGTAAATAGTAGGACTTGAAAAGGATGGAAGTTGAAAATATAGGCTTTGTAGCTAGACCTAGTTTTTGTAGTTACTGGCTGTGTGATCTTAGGCAAATACTTAACCTCCTTAGTTTTTCTATCTGTAAATGAAAAATATAATAGAACCTATGTCTAGGAATTGTTGTAAAGATTAAACTACTCTATGTTCTACAAAGTGAAAAAAACCCCTAAGCCTCTGGACTCCTTATAGCTCCTTAGGAATATCATGCTGTTTACACACACACACACACACACACACACACACACACACACAGGGCTTCCCTGGTGGCTCAGATGGTAAAGAGGGTGCCTTCAGTGCAGGAAGGAGATCCATCTGGGTTCGATCCCTGGGTCTGGAAGATCCGCTGGAGAAGGAAATGGTAACACACTCCAGTATTTTTGCTTGGAGAATTCCATGACAGGGGAGCCTGGTGGGCTACAGTCCATGGAGTCGCAAAGAGTCGGACATGACTGAGTGACTAGCATTCATACATACATACATACACACATACACACACACACACAATGCTATGGTCTTAAGGGAAGGGTATGAGAGAAAACAGAGATAAGAGCATGTTCTAAAGCACAGGAACAATAAACAGCATGATATCCCCAAGTAGCTACAAGGAGTTCAGAGGCTTAGTAGTTCTTTTGCTTTGTAGAATAAAGAGTGACTGTGAGAAGTGACAGGCTTAAAGCTGGAGAGATGGGCAGGAGTCAGGTTTTGAAGGGCCTTAGGCATTTAATGGAGGAGAAAGAACCTTATCCAGATATCTATAGGTAGCTATAGATGTTTTAGCAAGAGAATGGCATAATTGGATTTGAGTTTTAGATAGATCACTCTGGCTATTGTAAGGTTAAAGAGCCAGATTAGAAGGAAAATACCAGCCAGCAGGCTTCTGTGATATGATGATATGTTAAGAGTCTTTTTAGTGGAGGTAAGAGAGAAGGAAAATATGAACCATATGCACCATATACACTATATTCTATACTTGGTACTTTCACATTTATTTTTCCTATGTGATCATTTTGGCAATCCTGTGAGAATGTTGTATTTATTTGCTCTCTGAGATGTCATCATAATTGCTATTGTTATTATTATTATCTGCATTGATATTAATATTATCTGAACTTTGCTTTCTCTTCCTGCTATTTATTATGCAAAAGTAGATCCTATTCTTCACCCTTGTCTTTGTTTTAAATCCTGGAATAATCTGGCTTTGTTTCTTCACTCACATTATTTCACATTTTGTCTGTACAGAGTTCTGTATATTTGACACTTTTTTCATTTAACTATTTGTATATTTTTATCTTCTTGTGATTTTAGAATGCTTTTTGTATCTCATTTTGTATAGCGATAGATACAAATAATAAGATTAATCTGTTTTCAAGAGATGAATATTTTAGGTTAGTTAGCCTGATATTTCTCATACAGAAACTGTCTTGTGAATAAAAATTCACCTTAATAAAAAATTGAATGTTTTGCATTCATTCTAATTGTAGATGGTTCTGTATTTTTCTAATGACAACTATTTCTTAATATATCTTTCTATAATGATTTTATCAACTTGAGCTTCATAAGCATTTCCTTCAGATTTTCATACTTTGAATATTCTCATCTGACTATACTATTTACAATTTTTATCAAATTATAACAAATCTTTCTTATGTACTCAAATATGTATTATCTTTTTTCCACTTCCAAATAACTTTGTACAATAGGTAGGGTAAGCATTTCCATTTTATATGTGAGGAAGATGAAGCTGGGAGAATTTAAGTGCTGTCCAAGGTTGTAAAATAAATGACAGAGCTGGGGCCATGCCTTCTAATTCCATATCTTGTGATCTTTCCACCACATTAATCCTTAGATAGGCTACTAAATAATCTGAGTTGGTAGAAAGTGCAGTGTTAGTAGTGCTTATATTTTATAAAAGCATCTCAGTTTACTTGGACTTATATTTTATAGGATCATAGTTCCAGCAGAATATTCTTCCTTTAGAATTGCTGAACAAATTTTTACAAGAATAAGTACTGATGATGATATCGAAACAAATTCATCAACATTTATGAAAGAAATGAAAGAGGTACCTGATTTCAACTTTCCTTATGTTAAAAACATATTGAATTATCCTACTAATGGTCAATTATAACATAAGAAAGTATTTTTATATTAAAGCTTGCAGATGTGTTTATACTCCTCTACAAGAGCCAGAGGGCAGTCAAAGACAGCTTCCTAATTTCTGTCTTATGTGGAAATGGAAGTAAATGTTTTATTGAAAAATACAGCTTTAAAGAAAAAGCTAGTGTTATTGAATGATAAAAACATGCTTTCATGTTTTTATATGGAATATATAAAAGACTTCAGAAAGCAATGACCTGTTCAGAAACATTGTGCATAGTTAGGCTTGATTTTAAAATAAAAGATCACTGTGTTAAAAGGTTTTTTAAAAATCACCCTTTTTGTGCTCTTGTGGAATTTTCACTTCCTATGCCAAAGTATGTATCAGCACCTATTTTTGATCTGAGCACATGTCAAATAAACTTGAAGGGTTAAAGGAATTCAGTATAGCTTTTGGCCTATCTTTAGTAGGTATGGGTTATTGGATCATTGTACAGTTTAATTTTCTTTAGATAGACAGGGAATAAAATTATTATTTGCTCACTGTCTGTGATATTTATATAATTTTTTAGTATGTATTGAATAATGATGGGGGAGTATAGCAATAGACTAGGTGCTTGAGGCATATTTTTAAATGGTTCTAGCTCTCAAGAAGCTTAGTCCCATGGAAAGGTAAAATCGCCATGATGGTTAACAGTTGTGTCATAACATAAGTCTGTATCAGGCATGATTTAAATTTATTTTACTCAGAAATCAATGGACTTGGATGCTTTTTTCTAAATATTTCTTTTCATTTTTACTGGCTAAAGAGATGTTAACTGAGAGAGAGTTTAGAGTGTTTATGGCACCAGTTGATTCATCATAGCTCAGTTGGTAAGAATCCGCCTGCAATGTAGGAAACCCCGGTTGGATTCCTGGGTCGGGAAGATCCGCTGGAGAAGGGATAGGTTACCCATTCCAGCACTCTTGGACTTCCCTGTGGCTCAGCTGGTAGAGAATCTGCCTGCAATGCGAGAAACCTGGGTTCCATCCCTGGCTTGGGAAGGTCCTCTGGAGAAGAGAAAGGCTACTCACTCCAGTATTCTGGCCTGGAGAATTCCATGAGCTGTATAGTCCATGGGGTCTCAGTGTCAGACATGACTGAGCAGTTTTCTCTTAAACAAGAAAATGATCATCTTTGTGCTTTATTTAAACATTTAATTCATTGCTTTATTTCACTGTATCTGATTCATCAATATTTTAGATAATGGTTATTTACTCTATGCATATATCTATGTACATATCAGCTATTCTATTGGAATTATTAGTAATGAGATTTTTAGAAAGAAAAGCAATGTGTTAGTTTCTGCTCAGTGGGTTTTCTCTGTCAAAATATATTTCAAATGAACTAATAAAAGAACTGGATTTTTCTTCATTTTGTTGGTATAATAGTGACAGCTATTTGGTTGCAATGAATAATTTAGGAATTATATTTTCAGATAGCATATATTCTACATAATGCTAATGACAAGTCACTCATATTAATTGATGAACTTGGCAGAGGTACTAATACAGAAGAAGGTATTGGCATTTGTTATGCTGTTTGTGAACATCTGCTGAGCTTAAAGGTATTCCTCTCTATTTATTTTAAATACACTAATTGTTAATCCTTTAAAAAGTTTTTTTTTATTGAAAGAAAAAATTTTTTAATTGTATAGTCTTTAAAATTGTATCAGTTCAGTTCAGTTCAGTCGCTCAGTCATGTGCAACTCTTTGCGACTCCATGAATCACAGCACGCCAGGCCTCACTGTCCATCACAAACTCCTGGTGTTCACTCAAACTTATGTCCATCGAGTCGGTGATGCCATCCAGCCATCTCATCCTCTGTTGTCCCCTTCTTCTCCCACCTTCAATCTTTCCAGCATCAAGATCTTTTCAAATAAGTCAACTCTTCTCATGAGGTAGCCAAAGTATTGGAGTTTCAGCTTCAGCAGCAGTACCTCCAATGAATACCTAGAAATGATCTCCTTTAGGATGGACTGGTTGGATCTCCTTGCAGTCCAAAGGAGTCTTCTCCAACACCACAGTTCAAAAGCATCAATTCTTCAGCACTCAGCTTTCTTCACAGTCCAACTCTCACATCCGTACATGACCACTGGAAAAACCATAGCCTTGACTAAATGGACCTTTGTTGCCAAAGTAATATCTCTGCTTTTCAATATGCTATCTAGGTTGGTCATAACTTTTCTTCCAAGGAGTAAGTGTCTTTTAATTTCATGGCTACAGTCACCATCTGCAGTGATTTTGGAGCCCAGAAAAATAAATTCAGCCACTGTTTCCCCATCTATTTCCCATGAAGTGATGGGACTGGATGCCATGATCTTAGTCTTCTGAATATTGAGCTTTAAGCCAATTTTTTCACTCTTCTCTTTCACTTTCATCGAGAGGCTTTTAGTTCTTCTTCACTTTCTGCCATAAGGGTGGTGTCATCTACAAATCTGAGGTTATTGATATTTCTCCCGGCAATCTTGATTCCAGCTTGTGTTTCTTCCAGCCCAGCGTTTCTCATGATGTACTCTGCATAGAAGTTAAATAAGCAGAGTGACAATATACAGCCTTGACATACTCCATTTCCTATTTGGAACCAGTCTGTTGTTCCATGTCCAGTTCTAACTGTTGCTTCCTGAACTGCATATAGATTTCTCAGGAGGCAGGTTAGGTGGTCTGGTATTCCCATCTCTTGAAGAATTTTCCATAGTTTTATTGTGATCCACACAGTCAAAGGCTTTGGTATAGTCATTAAAGCAGAAATAGATATGTTTCTGGAACTCTCTTGCTTTTTCAATGATCCAGCGGATGTTGGCAATTTGATCTCTGGTTCCTCTGCCTTCTCGAAAACCAGCTTGAACATCTGGAAGTTTGTGGTTCATGTATTGCTGAGCCTGGCTTGGAGAATTTTGAGCGTTACTTTACTAGCGTGTGAGATGAGTACAATTGTGTGGTAGTTTGAGCATTCTTTGGCATTGCCTTTCTTTGGGATTGGAATGAAAATGACCTTTTTCAGTCCTGTGGCCACTGATGAGTTTTCCAAATTTTCTGGCATATTGAGTGTAGCACTTTCACAGCATCATCTTTCAGGATTTGACATAGCTCAACTGGAATGCCATCACCTCCACTAGCTTTGTTCGTAGTGATGCTTTCTAAGGCCCACTTGGCTTCACATTCCAGGATGTCTGGCTCTAGGTTGAGTGATCACACCATTGTGATTATCTTGGTCATGAAGATTTTTTTGTACAATTCTTCTGTGTATTCTTGCCATCTCTTCTTAATATCTTCTGCTTCTGTTAGATCCATACCATTTCTGTCCTTTATTGAGTGCCTTACAATTTTCAAAAGTTTGATACAGATGATTTCATACAATCCTATAATAACTGCTTTTGTTTTCCCTCTGCCTGTATTTTGCCTCTGCCTCCTTCCCTCTTCACACTAGTAACGACTAGTTTGTTCTCTGTATCTGTAAGTCTGTTTTTTTATTTACTAGTCTGTTGTATTTTTTAGGTTTCATATATAAGTGATATCATACAGTAATGTCTTTGTCTGATTTTATTTCCCTTGACATAATGCCCTCTAAGTCCATCCATATTTTTGCAAATGGCAAAATTTCATTCTTTTCTCAGACACAGAAAACTTAATTTAAGGTTACCAAAAGGGGAAGTGGGAAAGGGTAAACTAGGAATTTGGATTAACAGATTAACACTACAAATACAGAATAGATAAAAATAAGGACCTATTATCAATAACTTCAAATATGCAGATGACACCACCCTTATGGCAGAAAGTGAAGAGGAACTAAAAAGTCTCTTGATGAAAGTGAAAGAGAAGAGTGAAAAAGTTGGCTTAAAGCTCAACACTCAGAAAACGAACATCATGGCATCCGGTCCCATCACTTTATGGGAAATAGAGGGGAAACAGTGGAAACAGTGTCAGACTTTATTTTTGGGGGGGCTCCAAAATCACTGCAGATGGTGACAGCAGCCATGAAATTAAAAGATGCTTACTCCTTGGAAGAAAAGTTATGACCATCCTAGATAGCATATTCAAAAGCAGAGACATTACTTTGCCAACAAAGGTCCGTCTAGTCAAGGCTATGGTTTTTCTTGTGGTCATGTATGGATGTGAGAGTTGGACTGTGAAGAAGGCTGAGCACTGAAGAATTGATGCCTTTGAACTGTGGTGTTGGAGAAGACTCTTGAGAGTCCCTTGAACTTCAAGGAGATCCAACCAGTCCATTCTGAAGGAGATCAGTCCTGGGATTTCTTTGGAAGGAATGATGCTGAAACTGAAACTCGAGTACTTTGGCCACCTCATGTGAAGAGTTGACTCATTGGAAAAGACTCTGATGCTGGGAGGGATTGGGGGCAGGAGGAGAAGGGGACAACAGAGGATAAGATGGCTGGATGGCATCCCTGACTTGATGGGCGTGAGTCTGAGTGAACTCCGGGAGCTGGTGATGGACAGGGTGGCCTGGCATGCTGCAATTCATGGGGTCACAAAGAGTCGGACATGACTGAGCAACTGAACCGAACTGAACTGATTGTATAGCATGGGGAGCTGTATTTAATGTCTTGTAATAACCTACAATGGAAAAGAATATGAAAAAAGAATGTATATGTTCTCTTGCTATACATCTGAAATATTACAAGTCATCTGTACTTCATTTAAAATCTTTGATTTTTTTTAATGACTGTGTACTATTCATTTATATATTTGTACATATAGCACGCACGCACACACACACACACACACACACTGCTGCTGCTGCTGCTGCTAAGTCGCTTCAGTCGTGTCTGACTCTGTGCAACCCCATAGACGGCAGCCCACCAGGCTCACTCATCCCTGGGATTCTCCAGGCAAGAACACTGGAGTGGGTTGCCATTTCCTTCTCCAGTGCATGAAAGTGAAAAGTGAAAGTGAAGTCGCTCAGCGTGTCCGACTCCTAGTGACCCCATGGACTGCAGCCTACCAGGCTCCTCTGTCCATGGGATTTTCCAGGCAAGAGTACTGGAGTGGGGTGCCATTGCCTTCTCCCACACACACACACACACACACATATATATATCTCACATATTCTTTATACATTCATCTGTTGATGGACACAGGTTGTTTCCATACGTTGGCAATTGTAAATAATGGTGTTGAGTCCTTTTTTTAATGTATCTATTATAGATTTATCACAAGTGAATTTTATAGGCTCCTGTAGATAGCCCTTTAAACCATGTAGGTAATAAAAACATACCATAGCATTTATATTTTTGTTACTTTATTTCTGATGGGAGCAGAAACAGTTAATATAATGGTCATGATATAGAAAAGAAAAGAAATCAAGAATTAACAATATTATCAAAACTAGTCACTTGGCTTTAATCAAATAGCAAAAGATGAAGACATTTCATTTGATTTCATGTGTAATAACATTGACTGTAATATCACAATATGAAGTAAACTAGGCGTCTGAAGTCACTTTATGGAAAATCTTAAGGTTTCATTCCTTTAGAAAAAATGTTTTTTTTTTTTTCATAAATCAGCTGTGTAAAACAAACTATGAATTTTGCTCTGTTATTAAGGTAATTTGTAAAACAGTGTTTTAGATAATCAAAATATATATTGGTATGAAAAAGCTTAAAAATATTTTTATATAATTAAAGTACCTTAAAATATTCCTCAGATGAGTTTCTGTACCTTAAGTAAGAGCCCACAGTAATTTATTATATATAGAATTAGAAAAATCTTATTTTTTGCCTTTTTTAAAAACATTTATTATTATTATTTTTTTTTAAAACTTTGGCCACTCAGTGCTGTATGTGGAATCATAGTTCCCTGACCAGGGATGGAACCCATGGCCTCTGCAGTGGACTAGTTTTGGTATGGTCCTAACCACTGGATCACCAGGGAATCCTCCTCTTTCACACTTTTTTTTTCTTTTTTAAAAGTTTTTTTTGGGACTTAGTGGTGGGTTAGCGGTTAAGAATCCGCCTGCCGATGCAGGGGACAAAGGTTTAATACCTGGTCTGGGACGATCCCACAGGCCGTGGAGCAGCTACCGAGCTCCATGTCGTTGTTGGGCACTACAACTACTGAGCCTGTTGTGCTCCAGGGTCCATACTCTGTAAAAAGAGAAGCCACCGCAGTGAGAAGCCCATGCACTGCAACTAGAGAGTAGCTCCTGCTTACCACAATTAGAGAAAGCCCTGGTATGGCAAAAATAAATAAATTTTTTAAAGTCTTTTTTCATTCTTCTTTGAAAAAAAATCTGATTTTATGCTTGAAGAAAGTTATGTGGTAAGTTAAAACTAATGTTCATAACATTAGCCTTTGTAATTCTGAATCTATTTCAGTTGATAAGAATTTCTCATATAAATAAGATGTATATGTTACTTATTGAGATTAAAAGCTAATTAGTAATAATGATGCTTAATTTTATATGTCAGCTTGACAGGACTATGGAGTACCCAGACATTTGGTCAAACATTTTTTTTTATCTGGGTGTATCTGTGAGGGTGTTTCTGGATGACATTAGTATTTGAGTTAATAGTAGAATGAGTAAATCAGATTCCCCTTTCTAATGTGAGTGGGTTCTATCCAGTCACTTTTGAGTGGGGCCTAGTTGAAGGCCTGAATACAGCAAAAAAATTGACCCTCTTAAAGTATAAGGAAACTCCTGCCTGACTGCTTCTGATCTCAAACATCAGTTCTTTCCTGCCTTTGGTCTTGAACTGAAACATCAGCTCTTTCTGGGTCTTGAGTCTACTAACATTTAGACTGCTACTGCTACTGCTGCTAAGTCGCTTCAGTCGTGTCCGACTCTGTGCGACCCCATAGACGGCAGCCCACCAGGCTCCCCCATCCCTGGGATTCTCCAGGCAAGAATACTGGAGTGGGTTGCCATTTCCTTCTCCAATGCATGAAAGTGAAAAGTGAAAGTGAAGTCGCTCAGTCGTGTCTGACTCTTAGCGACCCCATGGACTATACCCACCAGGCTCCTCCATCCATGGGATTTTCCAGGCAAGAGTACTGGAATGGGCTGCCATTGAACTACACTATTGGCTCTCCTTATTTTCAGGCCTTTAGACATGGAGCAGAATGACATCATTAGCTTTCCTGAATCTCCAGTTTTATGATTGCAGATTTGGGGATTTGTCAATCTCCATAATCATGTGAGCCCATTCCTTATAGTAAATCTTTTTTCTTTCTCTCTACAGACAGATACACAGACACAGACACACAGACACAGACACACACACAAACACACACACACATCCTGTTAATTCTGTTTCTCTGGAGAACCCTTGATTGTTATCAAGAGTGGTTCTAGGGGAACAAATATTTAAGAATGAATGTTTTGAGTCTGTTCTAGATTTTCAGGAATTGACTTTCTAATCTTATTAGATTTTAATACTAAAGACTCCATTTCCAGTAGTAGAGAAGGCACTGATAGTCCATAGTGTAATCTACCAATACAAATGTGCAAAATATCATCATGGATACTCTTAATCAATCACTTACAAGAAACAAACAGAATGACTTTGTGAAATGAGGACTATTATGGTAGAAGAGAACAAATGGAAGCCACCAGTACTGTTCCTGGATCATAGAAAAAGCAAGGGAATTAAAAAAAAATCTGCTTCTGCTTCATTGACTATGCTATGCCTTTGACTCTGTGGATCATAACAAACTGTGAAAAATTCATAAGATATAGGAATACTAGATCATCTTACCTGTCTCCTGAGAAACCTGTATGGAGTATAAAAAGCAGCAGTTAGAACCCGGCATGGAATGACAGACTAGTCCAAAATTGGGAAAGTAGTATGTCAAGGTTGTATATTATCACCCTGATTATTTAACTTATATGCAGAGCACATCATGTGAAAGGCCGGGCTGGAGGAAGCACAAGCTGGAATCAAGATTGCTGGGAGAAATATCAATGACCTCAGATATGCAGATGATACCACTCTAATGGCAAAAAGCAAAGAGGAACTAAGGAGTTTTTGATAAAGTAAAAGAGGAGAGTGAAAAAGCTGGCTTAAGACTCACCATTAAAGAAACTAAGATTGTGGTATCTGGTCCCATCACTTCATGGCAAACAGATGGGGAAAAAGTGGAAACTGACAGATTTTATTTTCTTGGGCTCCAAAATCACTGAAGACAGTGACTGCAGCCATGAAATTAAAAGACGCTTACTCCTTGGAAGAAAAGCCATACAAACCTAGACAGTCTTAAAAAGCAGAAACATCACTTTGCTGACAAAGGTCCATATAGTCAAAGCTATGGTTTTTCCAGTAGTCATGTGTGAATGTGAGAGTTGGACCATAAAGAAGGCTGAGTGCTGAAGAATTGATGTATTCAAATTGTGGTTCTGTAGAAGATTCTTGAGAGTCCTTTGGACAGCTTGGAGATCAAGCTAGTCAATCCTAAAGAAAATCAATCCTGAATATTCATTGGAAGGACTTATGCTGAAACTGAAGCTCTGATACTTTGGCCACATGATGTGAAGAGCTAACTCAATTCAGGAAAAGACTCTGATGCTGGGAAAGATTGAGAGCAAGAGGAGAGGTGGATGGCAGAGGATGAGATGATTGTATGGCATTCCCGACTCAATGGACACGAGTTTAAGCAAACTCCAGGAGGTAGTGAAGGACAGGGAAGCCTGGTGTGTTGCAGTCCATTCGGTCAGACACGACTCAGTGACTGAACATCAACAGTATTGTTCTTATATAGGAAAATAGTAATCCAAAGCCTATTCCTAGAGAGATTGGAGAGATTAGTGCCACCATCAAGGACCTGAAAGTTGCAGGGGTGGTAATTTCTAGCACATTCCCATTTAATGCACTGATTTGGCCTGTGCAGAGGACAGATGGGCCTTGGAGAATGACAATGAATAATTGTAACCTTAACCAGGTGGTGATTGTAACTGCAGCTGTTTGTACCAGATGACATTTCATTACTTGAGCATATTAACATATCCTCTGGTGCCTGGTTTGTGTGGATAATTGATCTAGCCAATGTTTTTTTCTCATATCTGTCAATAAAGATCACCATAATCAACTTGCTTTCAGCTGGCAAGGTCAGAAATACCCCTTCACTGTCCAGCTTCAGGGGTATATCAACTCTCCAACTCTGTCATAATTTAGTTTGTAAGGATCTTGATTATTTCCCTTCTGACAAGATATCATACTGGTCCATTACATTGGTAACATTATTCTGATCAGACCTAGTGAGCACGAAGTAGCAACTACCCTAACTTGTTGGTAAGACATCTGCATGTCAGAGGAGGGAGATTAATCCTACAAAAATACAGGGGCCTAAAGACCTGTACTCCAAAAACTGTTAGATATGATGAAAGAAATTGAAGATGACACAAACAGATGGAAAGATAGACTGTGTTCTTGGATTAGATGAATAAATATTGTTAAAATGAGCATACTCCCCAAAGCAATCTGCATATTCAGTGCAATCCCTATTAAATTACCAATGGCATTTTTCATTGAACTAGAACAAAAATCTTTTAAGTTTATATGGAAACACAGAAGACCCCAAATAGCCAAAGCAGTCTTGAGAAAGGAGACAAAGCTGAAGGAATCAGACTCCCTGACTCCAGACTATACTACAAAGTTACAGTAATTAAAACAGTATAGTACTGACACAAAAACTGATTAATGGAACAGGATAGAAAGCCCCCAAAATAAACCCATGCACTTATTGTCAGTTAATCTATGACAAAGGAGGCAAGAATATATAATGGGAAAAAGACAGTCTCTTTAATAAGTGGTGCTGGGAAAACTGGACATCTACATCTAAAAGAACGCTATTAGAATGGTCTCTAACATCATACACAAAAATAAACTCAAAAGTGGATTGAAGACCTCATCCTAAGGCTGGATACTATAAAACTCCTAGTGGAAAATGTAGGCAGAATACTCTTTGACATAAATCACGGCAATGTCTTTTGGGATCTGTCTCCTAGAGTAATGAATATAAAACCAAAAATAAACAAATGGAACCTAATTTAATTTAAGGGTTTTTGCACAGCAAAGTGTAAAGTGTTAGTCACTCAGTTGTGTCTGACTCTTTGCAAGCCCATGGCCTGTAGTCTGACAGGCTCCTCTGTCCTTGGAATTTTCCAGGCAAGAATACTAGAGTGAGTTGCCATTCCCTTCTCCAGGGGATCTTCCTGATCCAAGGATGAAACCCAGGTCACCTGCACTGCAGGCAGATTCTTTATTGTTTAAGCTACCAGGGAAGCCTAACAAAGGAAACCATAAACAAAACAAAAAGACAACCTACAAACTGGGAGAAAATGTTTGAAAATTGATTCAGTTGACAAAGGCTTAATTTCCAAAACATACAAACAGCTCATACAGCTTAATATTTAAAGAAAAAAAGATCAAAAAAAGGATAGAAGATGTAAGTAGACATTTCCCCAAAGAAAGCATACAGATGGCTACCAGGCAGATGAAAAGATGCTCAATATTGCTAATTATTCCAGAAGTGCAAGTCAAAACTGCAATGAGTTATCACCTCTTACCAGTCAGAATGACTTATCATTAAAAAATCTACAAACAATAAATGCTGGAGAGGATGTGGAGAAAAAAGAACCCTCCTACAGTGTTGTTTGGAATGTAAATTAGTGCAGCCAGTAAGAACAGTATGAATGTTCCTTTAAAAACTAAAACTAGAGTTAAACATGATCCAGCAATCCTACTCTTGAGCATATATCCAGAGAAAACTCTATAACTCTAAAACTTTGAAAAAAGATATGCACCCCAATGTTCATGGCAGCACTATATACAATAGCCAAGGCATGGAAGTAATCTAAATGTCCATTGGCAGATGAATGGATAGAGATGTGTGTGTGTGTGTGGGTGTGTGTATTTATACACATGCGTACATACAAATGGAATATACTCTGACACCAAAAAGAATGAAATTATGCCATTTGCAATACCATGAATGGACTTAGAAATGATCATATTAAGTGAAGTGCATCAGAAATAGAAAGATAAGTGTCATATATTTATATGTGGAATCTAAAAAATATACAAATGAGCTTATTTACAAAGAGAAATATACTCGTAGACATAGAAAACAAATTTATTGTTACCAAAGGGAAAGAAGGCATTGGGGGAGAAATAAATTAGAATTTTGGGATTAACATATACACACTATTAACATAAAATAGGTTAACAATAAGGACCTCATTTATAGCACAGGGAACTATCCTCAATATCTTATAATAACCTATAATGAAAAAGAATGTGTATGTGTATATATGTATATTTAGTCACTAAGTCATGTCTGACTCTTTTGTGACCCCATGGACTGTAGCCTGCCGGGCTCCTCTGTCCATGGGATTTCCCAGGCAAGAATACTCAAATATATATACGTATAATGCAGTCACTCTGCTATACACTTGAAACTAACGCCAACACTGTAAATTACTGTTGTTGTTTTTCAGTCGCCCAGTTGTGTCCTACTCTTTGCAGCCCCATGGACTGCAGGACACCAGGCCTCCCTGCCCCTCACCATCTCCTGGCATTTTCCCAAGTTCATGTTTACTGCATCGGTGATGCTGTCCAGCCATCTCATCCTCTGACATTCTCTTCTCCTTCTGCCCTCAATGTTTCCCAGCATCAGGGACTTTTCCAGTATTGTTTGTTCTCATCAGATGATCAAAATACAGGAGCTTCAGCTTCAGCATCAGTCCTTCCAGCGAATATTCAGGATTGATTTCCCTTAATATTGACTGGTTTGATCTCCTTGTTGTCCAAGGGACTTTCAGGAGTTTCTCCAGCACCACAGTTTGAAGGGCTCAATTCTTTGGTGTTCTGCCTTCGTTACAGTCCAGCTCTCACAACCACACATGACCACTGGGAAGACCATAGCCTTGACTATATGGACCTTTGTCGGCAGAATAATGTCTCTGCTTTTCAACACACTGTTTAGGTTTGTCATCACTTCCCTGCCAAGAAGCACTAGTCTTCTGATTTCATGACTGCAGTCACTGTCCACAGTGATTTTGGAGCCCAAGAAGAGGAAATCTGTCACTTCTACCTTTTCCTCTTCCATTTGCCATGCAGTAGTGAACCAGATGCCATGATCTTAGTTTTTTTAATATTTAGTCTTAAGCGGACTCTTTCACTCTGCTTCTTCCCCTCATCAAAAGGCTCTTTAGTTCCTCTTTGCTCTCTGCTGTTAGAGTTGTATCATCTACATATCTGCTGCTGTTGATGTTTCTCCCGCCTATCTAGTAACTCATCCAGCCCGGCATTTCTCATAGTGTGCTTAGCATACAGGTTAAACAGAGTGGCAGCAGACAGCTCTGTCATACTCCTTTCTCAATCTTGAACTAATCAGTTGTTCCACACAGGGTTCTGTTACTTCTTGACCCGCATACAGGTTTCTCAGGAGACAGATTAGATGGAATTCATGTACACTCGTGGCTGATTCATGTCGATGTATAGCAAAACGAATACAGTATTGTAAAGCAAAACAAACTAAAAAATAAAAATTAATTAAAAAAAAGATGGTCTAGTATTCCATCTTTCCCATCCCTCTCTCTTATATATAAATTAATTATGCTTTAATTTAAAACAATTTTTAAAAAGAAAAAAGTACCAGGGCCTTCTTCCTCAGTGAACTATCTGGGAGTTGAGTGGTATGGGGCATGTTGAGATATCACTTCTAAGGTGGAAGATAAGTTGTTACATCTGGCCCCTCTAAAAAGATGCAAAATGCATTGTTACCCTCTTTGGATTTTAGAGGCAACCTATTTCTTCCTTGGATGTGTTACTTCAGCCCATTTACCAAGTGATCTTAGTATGGTAGTCTGAAACAGGTTCAGCCTTGCAAGCTGCTCTTCTACTTAGGCTATATGATCAAGCAGATCAAATAGTGTCTGAAGTGTTAGTGACATATAGAGGTGCTGTTTGGACTCTTTGACAGGTTGTTTGTAGGTGAATTGCAGCACAGGGCATTAGGACTTTGGAGCATAGCTCTGCCATCCTCTGTAGATAACTACTTTTCTTTTGAGCAACAGCTTTAGCCAGCTTCTGTGCCTTAGCAGAGACTGAAAGATTAACCACAGGCCACCAAATTATCATGTGCCTGAGCTGCCCATTATGAGCTAGATGTTAAAGTTGGGCATGCACAGCAGCACTCCATCATCAAATGGAAGGGATATATACACGACTGGACCAGAGAGGCCCTGAAGTCACAAGTAAGTTACATGATGAAATGGCCCAACTGCTCATTCCTACTACACTGCTTTCTCTTTCTCACTTTGTACCAGTTGCCTGTTAGAGAGTTGACAGGGGAGGAGAATTGCCTTGTTTACAGATGGTTTTGCATGACATTGAGGTGTCACCCAAAAGTGAACAGTTTTAGTATTATAGTCCCTTTCTAGTCCACAAAGAGCACTGGTAAAGGAAAATTGTCTGATTGGGCAGAACTTCAAGCACTGTACCTGGTTGTTCATTTTGCTTGAAAGGAGAAATGGCCAGATATGTGATTATATATCAGTTCATGGGCTGTGGCCACTGGTCTGGCTGAGACTACAAAGGAACATTTATAGAAAACTGTTGGCAAGGATATTTGAAGAAGAGGAATGTGGATAAATCTCTTAGAATAGGTACAAAAAATGTAAAGATGTTTATCTCATGTGGATATTCACCAAAGAGTGGCCTCAGGAGAAGAGAATTTTAATTATTAAGTGAATAGAATGACTTGTTCTCCGGATACCAGTCAGCGTCTTTCCCAAGCCACCCTGAGATCATCAATAGGCTTATGGACAAAGTGGCCACAGGGCATGGATGAAGGTTATCCATAGGCTCAGCAACAAAGATTTCTACTCACTGTGGCCCCCCTGGCCACAGCCATCCCTGAGTGCCCAGTCTGCCAGCTGCAGTGACCAAAACTGAGCCTCTGATACATTGCCATTCCCTGAGGTGATTATCCTGTTGCCTGTTGGTGGATTGATTATGTTGGACCACTTCCACTGTGAAAGGGGCAGCAGTTTGTTCTTACTGGACTGAGGTACTTATGCTGATACAGATTTGCCTTCCCTGAATGTATGACTTCTGCAAAAACTGCCATGCATGAACCTAACAGAATGCTTTATCCACTGTCAAATATTCCACACAGAACCGCAGAACTGCTTCTGATTAAGGAACTCACTTCATAGCAAATGCAGTGCCATGGGCTCATGTTCATGGAATTCACTTGTCTTAAGTTCTCCACTCTCCTGAAGCAGCTGGCTTAATAGTAAAAATATAATTACTGTTACTTACTTTTAAGGAGCTTAAAGTTATTTATTATTTTTCTAACCTAGTATCTTTACTGCCTAGTACAGTTTTTGCAATATAAAGGTTCTGAATAATTATTTGTTAAATTAACTTGAAATAGAATTTATGGAGTTACTATAATAAATTGATTTGATATATAAAATTTGATAGATGAGGATGTAAGAGCCCCTCTTACAGGGTGTGAAATATGAGTATGTCACAGGAAAAGTGTGAGGATTCATCTGGTCGAGGATGTGTGCAGAGCAGGACCCAAGACTAGGGTTGCTGTCAACAAGCTGGCATTGCTTAGTTCAGTTCAGTAGTCACTCAGTCATGTCTGACTCTTTGTGACCCCATGAATTGGAGCACGCCAGGCCTCCCTGTCCATCACCAACTCCCGGAGTTCACCCAAACTCATGTGCATCGAGTTGGTGATGCCATCCAGCCATCTCATCCTCTGTTGTCCCCTTGTCCTACTGCCTCCAATCCCTCCCAGCATCAGGATCTTTTCCAATGAGTCAACTCTTCGCATGAGGTGGCCAAAGTATTGGAGTTTCAGCCTCAGCATCAGTCCTTCCAGTGAACACCCAGGACTGGTCTCATTTAGGATGGACTGGTTGGATCTCCTTGCAATCCAAGGAACTCGCAAGAGTCTTCTCCAACACCACAGTTCAAAGCATCAGTTCTTCGGCACTCAGCTTTCTTCACAGTCCAACTCTCACATCCATACATGATCACTGGAAAAACCATAGCCTTGACTAGATGGACCTTTGTTGGCAAAGTAATATCTTTGCTTTTTAATGTGCTATTTAGGTCAGTCATAAATCTAGGTCAGTCATAAGTTTCCTTCCAAGGAGTAAACATCCTTAATTTCATGGCTGCAATCAGAATCTGCAGTAATTTTGGGAGCCCCCAAAATAAAGTATGACACTGTTTCCACTGTTTCCCCACCTATCTGCCATGAAGTGATGGGACCAGATGCTATGATCTTTGTTTTCTGAATGTTGAGCTTTAAGCCAACTTTTTCACTCTCCTCTTTTACTTTCAACAAGAGGCTTTTTAGCTCCTCTTCACTTTCTGCCATGAGGGTGGTGTCATCTGCATATCTGAGGTGATTGATATTTCTCCCAGCAATCTTGATTCCAGCTAGTGCTTCCTCCAGCCCAGCATTTCTCATGATGTACTCTGAATAGAAGTTAAATAAGCAGAGTGACAATACACAGCCTTGACGTACTCCTTTTCCTATTTGGAACCAGTCTGTTGTTCCATGTCCAGTTCTAACTGTTGCTTCCTGACCTGCATATAGGTTTCTCAAGAGGCAAGTTAGGTGGTCTGGTATTCCCATCTCTCAAAATTTTCCACAGTTGATTGTGATCCACACAGTCAAAGGCTTTGGCATAGTCAATAAAGCAGAAATAGATGTTTTTCTGGAACTCTCTTGCTTTTTTGATGATCCAGCGGATGTTGGCAATTTGATGTCTGGTTCCTCTGCCTTTTCAAAAACCAGCTTGAACATCAAGAAGTTTGTGGTTCACGTATTGCTGAAGCCTGGCTTGGAGAATTTTGAGCATTACTTTACTAGCGTGTGAGATGAGAGCAATTGTGCGGTAGTTTGAGCATTCTTTGACATTGCCTTTCTTTGGGATTGGAATGAAAACTGACCTTTTCCAGCCCTGTGGCCACTGCTGAGTTTTCTCAGTTTGCTGGCATATTGAGTGCAGCACTTTCACAGCATCATCTTTCAGGATTTGAAAGAGCTCAACTGGAATGCCATCACTTCCACTAGCTTTGTTCGTAGTGATGCTTTCTAAGACCCACTTGACTTCACATTCCAGGATGTCTGGCTGTAGGTGAGTGATCACACCATCGTGATTATCTTGGTCATGAAGACTTTTTTGTACAGTTGTTCTGTGTATTCTTTAGAGTAGGCAGCAAAGTCAAGGTGATAAAGCCAGAGGGTCTGATTAAACAGCCCACAATGCTGCTTTCCAAAGGGCTGTTGCAGTTTATAATGCTATCAGCAATGAGGAGGGGACCAAATTTACTGTCTTAATAAAAAAAGATATTTTAGTATATATGATGATACCTCACAATTTCTTTGTGTGTATCTGATCAATAGTATGGGCCTCCTAGGTGGCACAGTGGTAAAGAATCCACCTGCCAATGCAGGAGACACAAGAGATGTGGGTTTGATTCCTGGATCAGGAAGATCCTCTGGAATAGGAAAGGGCAACCCACTCCAGTATTGTTGCCTGGAAAATTCCATGGACAGAGGAGCCTGGAGGGCTACAGTCCCTGGGGTCACAAAGAGTTGGACACGATTGAGCAACTGAGTATGTGGCATAAAATTTGAGGACATACTAGTTAATAATGAACATCGTCTCTAGCTTCTAAATAGTTTACTGGGATATTTTCTTGGGACTAGCCTGGTTTTCTAGTGGTTAAGAATCTGACTGCCGGTGCAGGGAGCGTGGGTTCGATCCCTGGTCTGGGGAGATTCCACATGCTGCAAGATAACTAAGCCTGTGCACTGCACCTACTGAGCCAATGCACACTAGAGCCCGTACTCTGAAACAAGAGAAGCCACTGCAATGAGAAGCCTACGCACCGCAACTAGAGAGTAGCTCCCACTCACCATAACTGGAGAAAGCCCACAGGCAGCAAGGAACATCCAGCACAGCCAAAAATAACCTAAGAAAAAATTTTCTGGTTGCTTTATAAATTTTGTTTGTTTTATACCCTCTTTGATTTGTTTAATAGTTGAGATTTATTACATATTTTTCTGTCATATACAAAACCACTCCTCCCTTTGCTAACTCCTTTCCATAACTGATAGTCATTTGCCAGTGAAATATTTTCTTTTTAATGTTTTACTATTTAAATTTTCCACTAATCATATATTTCATTTCTCATGGTGTCTTAAAACATAATTAGTCATATCTGCTTCAGTAACTCTGAACACAGGGCAGGAAGCCACTGTGCTGGTTTTAAGTCACTTGAACTATCTCCATCAAAATCACCTAAAGTGCTTAAGCAAAATGCAATTTCCTAGGGCCCTAAATTACAGTTACTGATTGACAATGTGAGGGGGATAAGCATCAATAATTTGCATCTTTAACAAGCTCCCCAGGGGATTACTAAACTTGAAGAATCATTGTACTAAGCAGTGTTCTCAACCTTTTCTTCCCCCTGTATAAGTACCTAACCCTAACTTAATGCAAATATAAAAGCAAAAACCTATGCAGTTTCAAATACCTAAGATAATCCACTGATTTCACTTTCCCTAAACTACTTATATGGGAGGAATCTACTTTTAAAGTAAAAATTTTTTAAAGTGAGGGAAATGTTATGATTTTGTTTGTGGGTAACTTCTCTATTAAATGATTACCTCAATTAATAGCTATATTTCTGGTAAACTTCATCCTTTCAGTATCTTCAGATTCTTTCTTTTAGGATTTTTGCATTTGTTCTTTTCTCCATAATGTAACATACATGTGTTTGTGTAAACATAATAAAGTTTCCCTCATTGAATATAAAATTTCAAAACATTTTAAGATGAGTTGACCATGTCAGCCTCAAAGTTCACCAGTTTCATTACATTTCTGTGAAGCTACTTAATAAGTTAAAATAAATTTTGTGTTTAAATAGTTAAAATAAAAATTTCTAGTGCATTTAAAAATATTGATATTTATTATATATTCTAGGCATTTACACTGTTTGCTACACATTTCCTGGAACTATGCCAGATAGATGTTCTATATCCTAACGTAGAAAACATGCATTTTGAAGTTCAACATGTAAAGAACACTTCAAGAAATAAAGAAGCAATCTTGTATACCTACAAACTTTCTAAGGGACTCACAGAAGAAAAAAATTATGGTATGCATATAGAAATTTTATATATGTATACTATATATATGTGTGTGTATATAAAGTGTGTTTATGCTGAAAAACTATATATTCTCATAAGATAAACTTTCTTTTCTGTTTGACTATCAGTCTAAGCAATTTTATCTTTCATTTTTTGAATGCTTCTAGGCTCTGACTGTATTTTTTATGTCAAATTCACATTTTTATGTATTAAGCTTATTTCAAAAACATATTAACAATAACTATGTAGAATTATAATACATGGGAGCCCCAGAAGTATGTTTCTATACTTAGGAAAATGTAATTTAGTTACACTTGAAAGTTATATACTGAATTGGAAATTATATATTTCTTAGACACTCTTTTAGTAACAAGGTCCTTCCTCTGTTTTCTTCAAATTTGGAGAACTTGATAATTAAATCTTAAGTCTTAAAATGGAATGTGTTACCAAATTATGTGTGTTCATAAAATTGGTTAGATATTTTCTATCTAAATCATTATGATACATGTAAAGTTGACAGATTCAGGGAATTTTCAATTGACTTTTACCTTGTTGTTCAGTTGTTCAGTCATGTCTGACTCTTCATGACCTATGGACTGCAGCACACCTGGCTTCCCTGTCCTTCACCATCTCCTGAAGCTTGCTCAAACTCATGTCCACTGAATTGGTGATGCCATCCAACCATTTTGTCCACTATCATACCCTTCTCCTCCTGCCTTCAGTCTTTCCCAGCATCAGGGTCTTTTCTAGTGAGCTGGCTCTTTTCATCAGATGGCCAAAGTATTGGAGCTTCAGCTTCAGCATTAGTCCTTCCAATGAGTATTCAAGATTGATTTTCTTTAGGATTTACCAGTTTGATATCCTTGCAGTCCAGGGGACTATCAGGAGTCTTCCAACACCACAGTTCAAAAATATTAATTCTTTGGTGCTCAGCCTTCTTTGTGGTCCAACTCTCACATCCATACATGACTACTGAAAAACCATAGCTTTGACTATACAGACCTTTGTTGGCAAAATAATGTTTCTGCTTTTTAACATGCTGTCTAGGTTTGTCATAGCTTTTCTTCCAAGGAGCAAGTGTATTTAATTTCATGGCTTCTGTCCCCATCTGCAGTGATTTTGGAGCCCAAGAAAATAAATTCTCTCACTGTTCCCATTATTTCCCCATCTATTTGCCAAGAAGTGATGGGACCAGATGCCATGATCTTTGTTTCCCGAATGTTGAGTTTTAAGCCAGATTTTCACTCTCCTCTTTCTCCTTTGTCAAGAGGGTCTTTAGTTCCTCTTAGTTTTATTCCACTAGGGTGTGTCATCTGCATATCTGAGGTTATTGCTATTTCTTCTGGCAGTCTTGATTCCAGCTTGTGCTTCATCCAGCCCAGCATTTCACATGATTTACTCTGCATATAAGTTAAATAAGCAGGGAGACAATATACAGCCTTGATGTACTTCTTTCCCCATTTGGAACCAATCCGTTGTTCTATGTCTGGTTCTAGCTGTTGCTTCTTGATCTGCATTCAGATTTCTCAGGAGGCATGTAAGGTGGTCTGGTATTCCCATATATTTCAGAATTTTCCACCATTTGTTGTGATCCACACAAAGACTTTAGCCTGGTCAGTGAAGGAGAAGTTGATGTTTTTGTGGAATTCTCTTGCTTTTTCTATGATCCAGTGGATGTTGGCAATTTGATCTCTGGTTCCTCTGCCTTTTCTAAATCCAACTTGAACATCTGGAAGTTCTTGGTTTACATACTGTTGAAACCTAGCTTGGAGAATTTTGAGCATTACTTTGCTAGCATGTGAGATGAATGCAATTGTGTTGTAGTTTGAACATTCTTTGGCACTACTCTTCTTTGGGATTGGAAGGAAAACTGACCTTTTTCAGTCCTGTGGCCACTGCTGAGTTTTCCAAATTTGCTGGCATATTGAGTATAGCACTTTCATATTATCATCTTTTAGGATTTGAAATAGCTTAGCTGGAATTCCATCACCTCCACTCAGTTCAGTTCAGTTCAGTCGTTCAGTCATGTCCGACTCTTTGCGACCCCATGAATCGCAGCACACCAGGCCTCCCTGTCCATCACCATCTCCCGGAGTTCACTCAGACTACGGCCATCGAGTCAGTGATGCCATGCAGCCATCTCATCCTCTGTTTTCCCCTTCTCCTCCTGCCCCCAGTCCCTCCCAGCATCAGAGTCTTTTCCAATGAGTCAACTCTTCGCATGAGGTGGCCAAAGTACTGGAGTTTCAGCTTTAGCATCATTCCTTCCAAAGAAATCCCAGGGTTGAGCTCCTTCAGAATGGACTGGTTGGATCTCCTTGCAGTCCAAAGGACTCTCAAGAGTCTTCTCCAACACCAAAGTTCAAAAGCATCAATTCTTCGGCGCTCAGATTTCTTCACAGTCCAACTCTCACATCCATACATGACCACAGGAAAAACCATAACCTTAACTAGATGGACGTTAGTCAGCAAAGTAATGTCTCTGCTTTTGAATATGCTATCTAGGTTGTTTATGACTTTTCTTCCAAAGAGTAAGCATCTTTTAATTTCATGGCTGCAGTCACCATCTGCAGTGATTTTGGAGCCCCAAAAAATAAAGTCTGATACTGTTTCCAATGATCACCACCTCCTGTATAATGCTCTTCAGGCACTCTATCAGATCTAATCCCTTGAATCTGTTTGTCACTTCCACTATATGATTTTAAGGGATTTGATTTAGGTCATATTCTAATGGCCTAGTAATTTTGCAATAAAGAATTCATGATCTGAGCCACAGTCAGCTCTCGGTCTTGTTTTTGCTAACTGTATGGAGCTTCTCCATCTTCAGCAACAAAGAATATAATCAGTCTGATTTTGGTATTGACCATCTGGTGATTTTCATGTGTAGAGTCATCTCTTGCTTTGTTGGAAGAGGGTATCTGCTATGACCAGTGTGTTCTCTTGGCAAAACTCTGTTAGCCTTTGCCCTGCTTCATTTTGTACTCCAAGGCCAAACTTGCCTGTTACCCAGGTATCTCTTGACTTTCTTCTTTTGCATTCTAGTCCCCTGTAATCGAAAGGACATCGTTTTTGGGTGTTAGTTCTAGAAGGTCTTATAGGGCTTCATAAAACTACTCAACTTCAGCTTCTTGGCATTAGTGGTTGGGGCAAAGACTTGGATTACTGTGATATTGAATGGTTTGCCTTGGAAATGAAGAGATCATTCTGTCATTTTTAAGACTGCACCCTAGTACTGCATTTTGGACTCTTTTGTTGACTATGAGGGCTACTCTGTTTCTTCTAAGGGACTCTTCACCACAGTAGTAGATGTAATGGTCATCTGAATTAAATTTACTCATTCCAGTTCATTTTAGTTTACTGATTCCTAAAATGTCGATGTTCACTCTTGCCAGGTCCTGTTTGACCACTTCCAATTTACCTGGAAACACAGACCTAACATTCCAGATTCCTAAGCAATATTGTTCTTTACAGCATTAGACTTATCACCGCTAGACACACCCACAACTGGGTGTTGTTTCTGTTTTGCCTCAGCCTCTTTATTCCTTCTCAAGCTATTTCTCACTCTTCTCCAGTACCATATTGGGCCCTACTAACCTGGGGAGTTGTTCATCTTTCAGTGTCATATATTTGCCTTTTCATACTGTTCATGGGGTTTCAAGGCAAGAATGCTTAAATGATTTGCCATTCCCTTCTCCAGTGGACCACATTTTATCAGAACTCCCCAGCATGACCTGTCTGTCTTGAGTGGTTCTGCATGGTATGGCTCATAGTTTCATTGAGTTAGACAAGTCTGTGATCCATGTGACCAGTTTGGTTAGTTTCCTATGATTGTGGTTTTCATTCTGTCTGCTCTCTTACGGATGAGGATAAGAGGTTTGTGGAAACTTCCTGGTAAGAGGGACTCCCTGAGTGGAAAACTAGGTCTTGCTCTGATGGGTGGGACCATCCTCAGTACATCTTTAATCCAATTTTCTGCTGATGTGGTGTGGTTGTGGTCCCTCCGTGTACTTTGGCCTCAGGCCAAACTATTGCAGGAGTAATGGCTATCATGGTGACCTCCTTCAAAGGAATTAACCCATTACAATGCAGCTCCCAGGACTGTTGTGGTCAGTGTCCCTGACGTTTGGCAGGCCACTGTCGACCCACGCCTCATTGGAGACTTCTGGACACTCACAGGCAAGTCTGGTTCAGCCTCTTGCGGGGTCACTGCTCCTGTCTTCTAGGTTCTGGTGCACACAAAGTTTTGTTGTGCCCTCGAAGAATCTGCTTCCCCAGTCCTTTGGAAGTTTTGTTATCAAATCCCTTCAAAATCAAATTTCTTCGGGGTTCTCAGGCCCTTTGCCACGTTCCCAGGTTGGGAAATCTGTTGTGGGCCCTAGAACTGCAACAGTATAAGAACTTCTTTGGTATAATCTAAATCTAAGATACGAAGATCATGGCATCTGGCCCCATCACTTCATGGGAAATAGATGGGGAAGCAGTAGAAATAGTGTCAGACTTTATTTTTTGGGGCTCCAAAATCACTGCAGATGGTGACTGCAGCCGTGAAATTAAAAGACGCTTACTCCTTGGAAGAAAAGTTATGACCAACCTAGATAGTATATTCAAAACAGAGACATTACTTTGCCGACTAAGGTCCGTCTAGTCAAGGCTATGGTTTTTCCTGTGGTCATGTATGGATGTGAGAGTTGGACTGTGAAGAAGGCTGAGCGCCGAAGAATTGATGCTTTTGAACTGTGGTGTTGGAGAAGACTCTTGAGAGTCCCTTGGACTACAAGGAGATCCAACCAGTCCATTCTGAAGGAGATCGGCCCTGGGATTTCTTTGGAAGGAATGATGCTAAAACTGAAGCTCCAGTACTTTGTCCACCTCATGCGAAGAGTTGACTCATTGGAAAAGACCCTGATGCTGGGAGGGATTGGGGGCAGGAGGAGAAGGGGACGACTGAGGATAAGATGGCTGGATGGCATCACAGACTCAATGGCCATGAGTCTGAGTGAACTCCGGGAGTTGGTGATGGACAGGGAGGCCTGGCATACTGCGATTCATGGGGTCGCAAAGAGTCGGACACGACTGTGCGACTGAACTAACTAACATCAGTTATATTTAAATAAAGTACACACATTGCATGCATATACAAAATAAGATTTTTTAGTAGCTAAAGTAAAAAAAACAGATGANAGGGAGGCCTGGCATGCTGCGATTCATGGGATCGCAAAGAGTTGGACATGACTGAGCGACTGAACTGAACTGAAGATAGTGGCAGAGTACATCATGAGAAATGCTGGGCTGGATGAAGCACAAGCTGGAATCAAGATTGTCGGGAGAAATATCAATAACCTCAGATATGCAGATGACACCACCCTTATGGCAGAGAGTCTAGAACTAAAGAGCCTCTTGATGAAAGTGAAAGAGGAGAGTGAAAAAGTTGTCTTAAAGCTCAACATTCAGAAAACTAAGATCATGGCATCCAGTCCCATCACTTCATGGCAAATAGGTGAGGAAACAGTAGAAACAGTGGCTCACTTTATTTTTGGGGGCTCCAAAATTACTGCAGATGGTGATTGCAGCCATGAAATTGAAAGACACTTATTCCTTGGAAGGAAAATTATGGCCAACCTAGACAACATATTAAAAAGCAGAGACATTACTTTGTCAACAAAGGTCCATCTAGGCAAGGCTATATTTTTTGCAGTAGTCGTGTATGGATGTGAGAGTTGGACTATAAAGAAAGCTGAGCACCAAAAACTGGTTCTTTTGAACTGGGGCATTGAAGAAGACTCTTGCGAGTCCCTTGGACTGCAAGGAGATCCAACCAGTCCATCCTAAAGGAGATCAGTCCTGGGTGTTCATTGGAAGGACTGATGTTGAAGCTGAAACTCCAATACTTTGGCCACCTGATGAGAAGAGCTGACTTCTTTGAAAAGACCCTTGGGAAAGATTGAGGGCAGGAGGAGAAGGGGATGACAGAGGGTGAGATGGTTGGATGGCATCACCAACTCAGTAGACATGCATTTGGGTAGGCTCCGGGAGTTTCTGATGGACAGGGAGGCCTGGTGTGCTGCAGTTCATGGGGTCACAAAGAGTCGGACACGACTGAGTGACTGAACTGAACTGAACTGAAGATAGTGGAGTGAAAAGTGCACTCATCTTTTCCTGGGAGAACACCAAAATTGCAACTAGTTGCTGAACAACCATCTGTAGGAAAATGTTGGATCCCACCAAAAAAACATATCCTGTGTCCAAGGGCAAAGTGGAAGCTCCAACAAGATGATAGGAGGGATGCAATCATGTTTTAAAATCAAATCTCAGACTCACCAGAGAGACTCGGAGGGAGCGAACAAACCTTGAACCCAGGGAAAGGAGCAGCAACCTCCACAAGAAACTGAGCCAGACCTGCTTTTTGAGTGTTTGAGTGTCTCCTGCGGAAGAATAGGACAGCAGTAATCTGCCACAGGGACAAGGGCTGTGGCTACAGCAGACCTGGGAGGCATGGCACATGGCATAAGTCCTCTTGGAGAAAGTTGCCATTAACCCCACTATAGAGCCACCATGCAGATGACCCACAAACTGGACTTTTACAAATAAATTTCCCAAAATTACTTTAGTTATCACTGTTCTTTGTGAAAATAAAAAAATCATCTTTGCTTTGCTATTTGAAATGGGAAAGTCAAATGTATAACTTAATTTGTATCAGATGTTTAATCTTTATAAGCCTCAGCTTCATCTATTAAATGGTGATATGTGTGGATTTGTGAGGATTAAATGAATATCAAATATGAACTGTCTAGCACAATGCCTAGCAGTTAGTAACTTCTAAATAAGTGTTGATGTTGCTTCTATTGCCTCTAAAGCAATAAACTATTAGCATAAAATAGAAAATCTGTGAGACACTGATACAATAAAAATCTAAGAGCACGAGAATATTACTAGTATTTGAATTTCCATGGAGTAGTCACCTATCATTATGACTTCTGAGAAATCCCTCTCTCATTAATCTACTAAATATATGAATACTCAGCTGTAAGCTTATCTGTGACTACACTTTCTTCTATCCTGCAAAACCCATTATGTCCTTTGACTTATAAACCAACTGAATTTGTAGCTGGAATTTCAGTGTTATTACTATTATCTGATTTTCTAATTACCTTTTTCCTTTCTCTTTCATATTTTCTGTCTCAGGGGTATCTTGAGAGGTAATTGATATTCTAATTTGTCTTACATGTCTTAGCAAGTAATTAAATCTAATAATTGGCAAGTTGTCACCCAGAACTTGGAAAAATGTAATTTTAAGAAGTAAGTAGTTCATAAATGCCTAAGAAAGGAAGTTTAAATCTGTGAAGAAAAGATTAATACTGATTAACACAAATATAGCAAAACTACAAGTAATAATATTGAAGTCCCATTGTTTATAATTTTAGGATTAAAAGCTGCAGAGGTGTCATCACTCCCACCGTCAATTGTCTTGGATGCTAAAGACATCACAACTCGAATTACCAGGCAGATTTTGGTAAGGAAATTTTAGCAATAAGAATTATTTTTCAAATTAAGAAAATACTTTTAGTGTACATGTTTATTATGGTCTTCGATCTAAATATATAATAAGTAATAATTAAAACATTTAAAACAAAAACCTATTTCCTAAATAAACAAAATCCTTTTTACTTCTCAAAACTTTTTTGGTTTGATGTATTATAATTGTCCCTAGAAAATCTACTAATAAAATAGGAGACAAAAATCATGGTACTTCTCTGATGGTCCAATGGTTAAGACTCCACGCTCCCAATGTAGGGCCTGAGCTCGATCTCTAGTCAGGGAACTAGATCCCAACATGCCACACTAAAGATTCCATATGCTGCAATTAAGATTTGGAACAGCCAAAAAAAAAAAGAAAGAAAGAAACACTGTGCACAACATTTCATATCTTTTAAAATAGTTTTCAAAGCTCTTGTATCCATTATCATATATAAGCCTAACTCTTCATGAAGTAGTTAGGTTTAATTAAAGATAAATAATAAAGTTATCATTTTCACTTACATTTTTACAGCTGAGATTCACAGAGATTAAGTGATTTGCTAGGAAGCAGTAAACCCAACACTGAATTTACATCTGGTAACTGAAAATTTGGAAATCTTTTTTGTTTGCATCGGGTTGCTTTATATTGTTTTAAGAATCCATCCTGTTCAGTAAACTAAACTAGGTACAGGATAAATTTTCTTCAGTATTAACCTTTCTTTTATCTTTTACTCTTTCTTAACCTGCCTTCAGGTTTTTTTGCATCCATCAGTCTTTTGACCTCAACTGCTTTTATGATTTTACTTGCCTAGTTAGTTGTTCCATTGCAATTTTTCACCAGTGATTTTGGCAGTGGTCCAGTTCTGAAGAGCCTTTTATTACCTAGTTCTTCAGAATTCCTCTTGCCAAATTCCAATTATGGGCAACCTCTCCAGTAGTCTTCCAGTTTTTAGATTTCCTGATGCTGCTCAAAATATATTCAAGACAGGCTAATTTTATCCACTGCAAATTAATGTAACTTCTCTGTAGCTGAATGTTTTACTGAGTAATTCTCATTCTTCTGCCTCTTTGGTGATTACTACTTTCCCTTCTTCATTGGTGCTAAGTATTCCTAAGATTTTACCATTTATTTGTTTAGAACTCTATACTCTTGGTGATTCTCATCCCTTCCTCAGCCTCCATTTTCATTTCTTTTTGACTCAATTTGTATATTTTTCTCCATATTTCTTAAAACCTTAACATATTTTCTTTTCAGTAGCTCCAAAATTAAATTTCTCATCTTTTGAAAAACCTTTTCTTTCTTCACTTTCGTATCTCCCATGGATGCTTAAGAGTCTATGAATTCTTCTTCTTAAATACATCTCGTTAGGACTCTGCAGTAGGTTCCCTCCCTTTTCTACATTTCTGCCACATTGGGTTACTTGTCATTTCATCATGTTGACCTGATTGTGTACCACGTTTTCTAACGTGTTTTCACTCTCTGTTTTCTCCATCTGGAATATCTTTCCTTCTAGGCTCTTCTATCCATCAAGATTCATTTTAAATGGGGCTTCCCTGGTGGCCCAGACAGTAAAAAGCTGCCTGCAATGTAGGAGACCTGGGTTCGATCTCTGGGTTGGAAAGATCCCATAGAGAAAGGGATGGCTATCCATACTCCATCCTATTGAAGCCTTTCTTGACCCAAGCTGGAAGTGAACTTTCTTTCCTCTTAACATTTTTGTATCTCCCTTATGGAACTTTTCATGATTAATCAATTGCTTGTAAATGTGTATGTTTCACTGTAAGACTTTTTGAGTTCCATTGTCATGTCAGGATGACATTTTTGTATCCCCTGTAGTCGTAAATACAATTTATGGGGTCTGGAAAGTAGATAATAATAGCTATAATTGTTGTTTAAATGATAAATAGATAGTTGATCGATCAGGATATCAAATAGATGGATGGATCAATGTTCTGTCTCATGGAGTTGTATGCAGTTTTTCTATGGTGACAGTAAAAGAGAATTCCTGGCTATTGAGAAGGAGTTGAAAGGATTGTATTTCCCTTAGAGAACGGAAACTAAGTCTTTACATAAAAAGTTAAGATTGAAAAAATAATGATTCCTTGATTTAGCTCAGGCAAAAAAGTGAATGAAGAGTTTTCTAGTTGTACTCCCAACCCTGAATAGAGGTATTCAAGAACTGAATATCCAAAGGTCCTCCAAAGTCTTAGAAAAGTCCCATTTTAAGCATTATTTCTTTGGTATCCTTAAGTATAATTTGTTAAGAATTAGGCATAACGGGGATAATCCAGAGAGAGGGTGTGGGGCGGGAGGGGGGAGGTGGGGGTCGGGATTGGGAGTTCATGTACACTCGTGGCTGATCCATGTCGATGTGTAGCAAAACGAATACAGTATTGTAAAGCAAAACAAACTAAAAAAATAAAAATTAATTTAAAAAAAAGAATTAAGGCATAATTTTAACTAGCTATTTGTGTTGCTTATTTTTAAAATGTAATTTATCCCTTCTGAAGCAGTATTTTCTTTTAGACTCTAGCAATTTCTATATATGAACTCTCTTGAGGGACATTTTACTGATGACCCATTCTGTCCACCAGTTTATCTGCTGGGGAATTAAAGTAGGAGATAGCAGAGCAGTACTCTGAGTGACATTTAAAGTTATGAACACTGCATAGTAATGAGCAGAATGTTATTTTCCCATAACTTTTCAATGATAAAGTGTTTGTAGGACATAATTCTGGTGGATTTTCTATTACATTTTGGTGTTGTATTGAGAAACTTGAAACATTTAGCAGATTTTTTTCATTGAAAAATGGTTTTCAAGGATTAGGATCTGTCATAAAGTAGTAAATACTCATGAGAAATTTTATTCTCCAAAATAATATTTATTTTTCCTGGTATATTATTCTCTAGTTGGATGGGACTGACTTATCCAAAAAAATTGGATAACCATTGAATTCTTATTTCTATGAAAGGAGATAGAATATTGCCAAAATAAGAATCATATTTTAAATTTTATCTGTATTTTTTTCAATAACAGCAAAACCAAAGGAGTACGCCTGAGATGGAAAGACAGAGAGCTGTGTACCATCTAGCTACTAGACTTGTTCAAGCTGCTCGAAACTCTCAATTGGATCCAGACAGTTTACGAACATATTTAAGTAATCTCAAAAAGAAGTATGAAGCAGATTTTCAAGATTCAGGAAAGACTGAAGAATAGCAACAATTCACATCTTATACTAATGAAATAATATGTTAATATGAGGAACCTAGAATTCATTTTTCCTGTGAGCAAAAGAAAATATTTGCTAAATTTTATATTTTAATTGAAAACTACATTGTATTAACATCAGCATTATCATCTATATATTCTGTATAAGAAAATGTTTGTTAGATAACTTAAGAAAGAAATGAGAACTATTTAAAGAACTGATTTTTATGTTAGAAAAAATCTAATGTGACACTTTTCTCATTTATGAAACTTCATGTTACAATTATGGTTTCACATGTTATCGTATATAGTTTAGCTAAAAGATATCTTTCTTTGTGGGGCTGGAAACTTAGGTGAGGTTTTCTTTTACACTCTTATTTGGAACCAATATTTCTTTTACATTCTTATTATGAGTCAATAATTTCTTAATTAATGCCATCAAATTCCAACAGTGGATGCATCTGAAGTTTGTTAGAATAGCATTGAGAGTTTTAAAGTATTCATTTTGGCATTCAGTATAGTTCTAAAGGTTGAAATTCAGCAAATAGGTATTTCGTAGTGCAGAGAGTGTTTCTGGAAGGAGAAATTACCTAATAGCCAGGTGTTCCATTTTCTACTTGCCAACCCCTTCCCTTTTCCAACTTTTCATTTTGACCATCTTTTTTAGGTGAGTAACCTAGGCAGCAGAAAGATAATATTGATATGTTTGCCTTAATTGTTGATTCACAAGGAAACTTTATGTAGAATTGGTTTTGCACAGGCATGTGGCTCACACCACTGGACAAAAGAAAATGGAAGACTGTCAGTTGTTCAGTAATTGCAAAGAGCTTCTCAAACACCTTATTTCTGCAGTTCCATCTCAGTAAAAGATTTAGTCACATAATCTCAACCCAAAGGCCTAACCTGGGGAAATTATTAAATAATTTTAAGGTATTTTTGTTAATATATTCATATTTTATTTTACAAAATGTAATAATTTTGACTTTATTAAACTCTCAGTATTCTAAGTACATATTAGTAGCCAGGTATACTGAAAAGTTATAATCTTAATGACACACATTCTTTTTTTTAAAAAAAATTACTGTAAATTAGTGTTAGTACTTACATTAGATATATGTTAAATGTCCTATTAGACTACTTATATTTCCTATTGTCATGTTTTATAAATAGAGCTCCACTGTATTTGAATTTGACTATTAGCCACATTTTAATTCATAGCCTTTGAGATGAATTCTGTTTTGTGTGGTCATTCCTCAAAGCAGGTAGATAATTTAGACTTGTGGCAAGTTTCTAGATGTTGAGGAGTAAAGGGCATAATACACTGCTTAGGAGGGCAGGGAAGAAAAGGAGGAAGCAATAAAAAAAGTCAGAAGTGGAGCAGGGCTGTGGAAGAAAAGGCAGCAGAGACAAGTGCAAACTACTAAATATGCTAGATATCATTTCCTCAGATGTATTAGCTTCCCTTTACATTTAATGCCAAATTAAATTCCACCAGACTTTTAAGAAATTGTTCATCATTTAGAGCTTTTGATGCGAAAACTGTAGCCAACTGTCCCTTTTATTTTAGATTTGAAGTACTGAAATAAAAATGGGCTTATATCTTCTTAAAATTAAATTGCTTTTTCTTCAATCATTTTGTATGTAACAGAAGCACATGAAAAAACAAGTCAGATGAAGATAGAATTATTAAGTCATGGTGCTATAGGACAGAGGTGAAGGTAGGGAGACGATCCATTCTTTAATTTTCAGGTCTATTTGCTCTCCTCTTTAGTACCTCTTCGCCTTTTTCTGTCTCTAGAATTATAGATCATTATCTCATAATCCAGTCTTTTAAGATAAATATTCATAATGTTGTAGCAAACTCCTTGATAATCTACCTCAAAGCCATTGTTTTAGTCTGCTCCACCTTTCTCCTCACATAAATTAATCTTTCTCAAGTCTAGGGCTAAGGTACATGAGAGTAGAGGAAAAAGGCAGCTAACCTTCATGCCTGGGAAGTAATATGTATATTTGTTTATCTTAAAATTTACATCCAGTAAAATTAAATTTTTGTTTAAGTCTATAATTTAATGAATTTTGGCACATTTATGAATTTGTGGAACCACTACCACTACCACAATCAAGATGCAGAACAGTTCAGTCACTACCAGATGATTCCCTCAGTACTAGCCCTTTGTGGCCAAATTCTTCCCTGACCTCTGTCTTCACTGGGAATGGCTAAGGATTTCTTCCCTATAATTCTGTTTTTATCAATCAGGTAGCATGTGACCTTTGGAGACTGGCTTGTTTTACTAAGCACCATGTACTTTAGAATTTATCCATTGCTACTGGTATTCCATTGTTTATATTGAATATGTACCATGGTTTATTCACTCACTCACTGAAGGACATTTAGGCATTTTGTTTTTGACGATTACAAATAAAGCTGTTATGAACATTTGGATAGAGATTTTTGTGTGAGTGTTTTTTTTTTTTTTTGAAAATAAAGTATTTATTTTTACTGTGAATCACTTGTTTACAAAGCAGAAACAGATTCACTTATTAAACTTTACTTAATTTAGTGGACTGGCTCTGTCATATTGTAAACTTCTGTCATATTAAACTTCAAGAGAAGCTGCTAGCCTCTTTCTGAGAGGGTTTATCCATTTTGGGTTCTTGTCTGCCATGTATGAGAGGTTCAGTTGTCCTACATGTTCTTTAGCACTTGTCAGTTTTTAAAAAATATTAGCCATTCTAATAGATGTGTAATGAGTAATGTATTTAAGATATTTAAAAGTTATTCTGATCATTCTTTCACAAGCAGTGATTTTTAAAACTCTTTTTTCCAAAATTATTTTTTAGCTGCTTTTTAGTTTAACCTCTCTTGGTAACACATTAAATGTTTCCCTTCAAGCGAAAGTTTCAGAGTAAGTCTTACTGTAAAAAGAAAAAAACTACTGAAAAATCTAGTTCAGTAATATTTACTATGGAACAGACAACATGCTGTGTGCTAGGTGCACAAAAGATGTCTGCCCTTGAGATAGACTTCAGGTGTAGTTAAGAGAAAAAAAGCACACATAGAAGGGTTGGAATACCATGTGATAAGTACAATAGTAGAGGAAAATAAGAAGGGTAATAGCACCAAAAAATGTTTGCAATTCTTTGTGGCTCAAGGGAGTTTAAGGGTAGTAAAATATGTCAAGTGCTCAGGAACATAGAGCATTTTAGTTAAGGATCACCATGTGTAAAGCAAAAAAATGTGACACCAGAAGCAGTTTGGTTTATCTGGGGGATAGAGTGCATATGAGAGTGGCAAAAGGTTGAAGAAGGTGCTTTATATAGTTTCTCCTTTAGATGACAAAAGAGTTTGTGGAGAGTAGAAGAGGATGCTGGTAGTAGAGGAATAACACGATTAGATTTTTCTTTTGAAAGATCGTCTGGGTGAGAGCATAAATGGATTGGAGATGTGCAGTTGAAACCAAACATGAGATAGTTTAAGAGACTTTTAAATAGTGCAGAAGAGAATTGATGATTAAAAGTAGAAACAGTGAGAATGGAGTGAGAACAGGTATGTTGTGTGAGTGACAGAATGGAGTGAGAACAGGTTTTGTGTGTGTGTGTGTGTGTGACAGAACGGAGTGAGAACGAGTGTGTGTGTGTGTAAAGGAGACAGAACAGTGAGAATGGAGTGAGAATAGGTTGTGTGTGTGTGTGTGTGTAAAGGAAGAGAATGGAGATGGTGGAGTAGAGAAAACATTGATTTGAAACATATTAAGGAGATTTTGAGCTGATTAACCAGATTAATGATTCATCACTTACCTGATTTTTTAGTGAGGGAAAGGTGTTATTGGTTGAAGTGTGTCTTTTTGAAAAAGAAGTATTAAATCCTAACCCTCTGCACCTCAGAATATGACTTTATTTGGAAATAGGATCATCTCAAATGTAGTTAGTTAAGATGAGATCATACTGGAGAAGGGTGGGCCCCTATATGACTGGTCCTTATAAGATTACTATGTGAAGACAGAGACTCGGAGAACACCATGTGAAGATAGAGGATTGGAGTGGTACATCTACAAGCCAAGGAATACCAAAGAAAGATTGCTGGGAAACCAACAGAAATTAGGAATAGACAAGGAAGGATTCCCCTTAGGATTCAGAGGGAGTGTGGTTCTACTAACACCTCAGTTTGGACTTCTGGCTCCAGAACTATGAGATTATAAATTGCTGTTGTTTTAAGCTATCTAGTTTTTGTACTTTGTTATGGCAGCCCTAGCAAATTAATACAGAAAGGAAGAGTTAAATATGATTCTAGGTGGTGATTCCATCAACCGTGTTGAGAAATATAGAAATAATAATTTCAGTAGAAAGAAATTTCAGGGAACTTTCTTGTGGCCAATGGTTAGTACTCAACCCTCTGCATGCTAGGCTCTCAGATTAGATCCCTGGTTAAGGAACTAAAATTCTGCAAGCTGCATGACCTGGCCAAAAAAGAAAAAGAAGATTAAATGAGATTATTTTTTTACTTCATATTATAATCTATTTTCAAACAGAAAAATTAACTGTCTTATATGCTACTGGTAAAATTTTCAAATGTGAATATATTGTGTGTTGTTTGAACTTCCTGTATATTTATTTATGAGCTTAAAATATGTACAATCCTAATTAAATGCAGTTTCAGTTCAGTTCAGTCGCTCAGTCATGTCCGACTTTGCGACCCCATGAACTGCAGCACACCAGGCCTCCCTGTCCATCACCAACTCCTGGAGTTTACCCAAACTCATGTCCATTGAGTTGGTGATGCCATCCACCTATCTCATCCTCTGTCGTCCCCTTCTCCTCTTGCCCTCAGTCTTTCCCAGCATCAGGGTTTCAAATGAGTCAACTCTTCACATCAGGTAGCCAAAGTATTGGAGTTTCAGCTTCAACATCAGTCCTTCCAATGAACAGCCAGGACCTATCTCCTTTAGAATGGACTGGTTGGATCTGCTTGCAGTCCAAGGAACTCTCAAGAGTCTTCTCCAACACCACAGTTCAAAAGCATCAATTCTTTGGCGCTCAGCTTTCTTTATAGTCCAACTCACATCCATACATGACCACAGGAAAAACCATAGCCTTGACTAGACGGACCTTAGTCGGCAAAGTAGTCTCTGCTTTTTAATATGCTGTCTAGGTTGGCCATAACTTTCCTTTCAAGGAGTAAGTGTCTTTTAATTTCATGGCTGCAGTCACCATCTGCAGTGATTTTGGAGCCCCAAAAACTAAAGTTAGCCACTGTTTTCACTGTTTCCCCATCTATTTGCCATGAAGTGATGGGACCAGATGCCATGATCTTGGTTTTCTGAATGTTGAGCTTTAAGCCAACTTTTTCACTCTCCTCTTTCACTTTCATCAAGAGGCTTTTTTGTTCCTCTTCATATCTGCCATAAGGGTGGTGTCATCTGCATATCTGAGGTTATTAATATTTCTCCCGGCAGTCTTGATTCCAGCTTGTGCTTCATCTAGCCCAGCGTTTCTCATAATGTACTCTGCATATAAGTAAAATAAGCAGGGTGACAATATACAGCCTTGACATACTCCTTTTCCTATTTCAGTTCAGTTGCCTAGTCGTGTCCAACTCTTTGTGACCCCATGAATCGCAGAACGCCAGGCCTCCCTGTCCATCACCAGCCATGAAGAGATATCCATCACCAGCCATGAAGAGATATCCCACGTCCAAGGTAAGAGAAACCCAAGTAAGACAGTAGGTGTTGTGAAAGGGCATCAGAGGGCAGACACACTGAAACCATAATCACAGAAAACTAGCCAATCTGATCACACGGACCACAGCCTTGTCTAACTCAGTGAAACTAAGCCATGCCGTGTGGGGCCACCCAAGATGGACAGGTCATGGTGAAGAGGTCTGACAGAATGTGGTCCACTGGAGAAGGGAATGGCCAACCAGTTTGGTATTCTTGTCTTAAGAACCCCATGAACAGTATGAAAAGGCAAAATGATAGGATACTGAAAGAGGAACTCCCCAGGTTGATAGATGCCCAATATGCTACTGGAGATCAGTGGAGAACTCCAGAAAGAATGAAGGGATGGAGCCAGAGCAAAAACAATACCCAGCTGTGGAAGTGACCGGTGATAGAAGCAAGGTCCAATGCTGTAAAGAGCAATATTGCATAGGAAACTGGAATGTTAGGTCCATGAATCAAGGCAAGTTGGAAGCGGTCAAACAGGAGATGGCAAGAGTGAACGTCAACATTCTAGGAATCAGCAAAATAAAATGGACTGGAATGAGTGGGTGAATTTAACTCAGATGACCATTATATCTACTACTGTGCGCAGGAATCTCTTAGAAAAAGTGGAGTAGCCATCATGGTCAACAAAAGAGTCCAAAATGCAGCACTTGGATGCAGTCTCAAACATGACAGAATGATCTCTGTTTCCAAGGAAACCATTCAGTATCACAGTAATCCAAGCCTGCGCCCCAACCAGTAATGCTGAAGAAGCTGAAGTTGAATGGTTCTACGAAGACCTACAAGACCTTTTAGAACTAACATCCAAAAAAAGATGTCCTTTTCATTATAGGGGACTGGAATGCAAAAGTAAGAAGTCAAGAAACACCTGGGGTAACAGGCAAATTTGGCCTTGGAGTATGGAATGAAGCAGGGCAAAGGCTAATAGAGTTTTCCTATTTGGAACCAGTCTGTTGTTTCATTTCCAGTTCTATTGCTTCCTGACCTGCATACAGGTTTCTCAAGAGGCAGGTCAGGGGGTCTGGTATTCCCATCTCTTTCAGAATTTTCCACAGTTTGTTGTGATCCACACAGTCAAAGGCTTTGGCATAGTCAATAAAGCAGAAATAGATGTTTTTCTGGAACTCTCTTGCTTTTTCAATGATCCAGCCGATATTGGCAATTTGATCTCTGGTTCCTCTACCTTTTCTAAAACCAGCTTGAACATCTGGCAGTCCACATGTTTAAGTATAATAAATAAGCATTTCTATAATTCAACCCTGTGATGCACTTAAAGGAATAAAAGTAAAAGGAGAGGAAAAGCGAGTGATCTCATTATGTCACTTTGCTATTTCTATTCTGTTCTTAAGAAACTTTATCTTACTATAAAACTGAAATAATACCCTTTTCTTATGAATTGTCAAAATTTTGATAGTTCCCAGATTGCAGATAGACAGTGAGAATGGATACTGTCTGCCAGTATCTACTGAAATGATCTAAATGCAGTGATTAGATGGGGAACAAATTCTCATTGCCAAGGACTGTGAAGCATCTAAGATTTTCAACTTACATGCAAACTACCAGTTTAGTTTCCCATAGTATCATGTTTGCTGTCAGAAGACAAAAGACTGGGTCAAAGGACTTTATTACTAGTGGTGAAGCATGAAGCATGAGCTTCTTGTTTGTGCTAGTTCCACATACTCCCATCGTCAGATGTGTAATTGTCTGGTAGATATGCCACAGTAGACTGGTGTTATAGCTGAAGAGCCCCAAGCTTTTAAAACTCCAGTCCTTTAAAATGAGTTGTAAGCACACTTGCTTGACCATTTATTTCCCCAGAGGAAAACATTGCCTTTATTACATTAGACACCAAGCAAACCTGCCCTCAACTCAGAGGGAGTCACTGTCTCTATTTTCTAAGGCTGCTCACTATACAAGCATCCTTGAAAGATAGTCAAGAGTAAGGCAATCAGTTCCTCCGCTCATAACATGAGAGACTCATGGAGAATTTTCTCCCAGTTCTCATCTTCCAACAGTTGACTTCTTTCTAATTATATAAAGAGGGGTCTAATACTCTAGATATTAAAGAAGCACAGAACTATAAAACTGTCGTAGAATACATTGTTGTTTTTTTTTAAGATAACAATTTCCTTTCTTACCAAAGAGTATGCAGATTTAACTAATGTGATGTTGGGTCAAAATGGTTTCTTTATTTGTATTAAAATACATATAATTTGAGGGTGGACAAAATGGGTGAATGTGGTCAAAAGGTGCAAACTTTGAGTTATAAATATGTCCTGAGGATGTAATGTGCAGCTTGGTGGCTATAGTTAATATTGTATTGTATATTTCAAAGATGCTAAAAGAGTAGGTTTTGAGTTCTTATCACAAGAAAAATTGTAATGTGTGATGATGGATGTTAACTGGACTTATTATGGTGATTATTTCACAGTATATAAATTTATTGGATCATTATGTTTATACCTGAAATGATTTAATGTTATATGCAACTATATCTCACTAAAAAAACTACTGCTAGTCTAGTATTCAGAAGTATCATATACCAAAACACTCAAGCTCCCTGTTGTATTTTAAAGCTAATTATTTCCAGACATAATATATTTCTATCATCCTACTCCCAGCACTTTAGTTGACTAATTCTTTGCCTTGTATTGTTTGTAACCATGGCTGCTACAGAATTATAAATTCTCTCAAGGAAGGGATCACCTATTAATTTAATTAATTATTCCCTACTAACAGCACTGTGTTTTATTTGCAAAGTAACTCAATAAATGTTTGTTATTATGAATGCAAAATATAAAATAATATTTACCTAACCTAGGACGAACTGACAGTAAAAGCTTCAGAGCTTCGAATAGTAATATAACCAGATTTTCCACAAGTAATAAGAATGCTCCAAGGCCAAAATAACTTTTAAAAATGGAATAAAAGGTAAACCTAAAATGTTATAAAAATGCACATAATTTGTTCCACTATATAGATAAGTAATGGGTACAACCATATACTGATTTAAAAGTGGTTCATTTAGTATGTTATGTGAAAATATATTTTCTAATGGAATGTTCAGTGCAGTAAAAATTTGTGTGAAGTTAATAGTTTATTAACTTCTGAACCATACAACAGTGAGCATCCTTAAAGAATGTCAGAAAGATGTTCATTAGCTTTCTAAATTCAGATAGTTCTGTAGACGAACAGGAATTAGAAGTGAAAATATTCCATTTGGGAGCATATTGTTGGTTAGTAGTTGAGCCCTGATGGTTTTTCTGCAAAGATGTAATAGTTCACATGGATCTTTGTATCTTGTTGAAGGAATGTAGTCCAGCCAATTCGAAATAATTGGACGTCTTCCTAAACTTAGCTGCATCTAAAGAAAAGAGAAATATTTTAACTTTGTAATATTAATCGCTGGATTTGTCCAAATTATAAACATTTTAATTTTTTATTTGAATTCACAGAATTGTATCTTAAGTTTATTAACCCTTATAATGCTTTTTTTTCCCAAAACATTTTTTGCCTGAGTCAAGAAGTTTTATACCCATTTTATTCACAAAATCACATATAAAGTTTAATGTCTTTTGTGTCTAAGGACACAAAACATTATTTCTTATAACAGTGAATCTGTGTTTTTAATTTTAGACAGATCATATACTTATGGTTTATTAGCTTCTCCTTTAGGGTATTGTCAATTTGATCATAAACTGAAATTATCTAGGAGACTTTAGAAACTATCAGTGCTGAGGTTCTATTCCTGAATTTCTGATTAGTTGATTTGGGTTCCCAGGAGGCTCTAGCCAGTGCAGTAGATATAAGAAGATGCAGGTTCATTCCCTGGGTTGGGAAGATCCCCTGGAGGAGGGGACACCAGTATTCTTGTCTGGAGAATCCCCATGGACAGAGGAACCTTTAGAGGCTATGGTCCGTAGAGTCACAAAGAGTTAGACATTACTGAAGCAACTAAACACACACACACAGACAACATAAATCTGCCAGGTAATTCCAATCATTGTAGTGTAAAATTTCATACTGCTGAATCATGAGAAGATCTGACAAGAGGTCCATCCCCATGAAGATGACTTTTTAAGGTTTAGTTAAGGTAACCATTTAAATATTTAGTTCTAGAAAACAAATGTTATTAGCCTGTTACAGAAGTAAAAGACATCTACTGTATTACTTCTCTACAGATTGTATGACACTAACTTAAATAAGAAGGCAATGGCACCCCACTCCAGTACTCTTGCCTGGAAAATCCCATGGATGGAGGAGCCTGGTAGGCTGCAGTCCATGGGGTAGCTGAGGGTCGGACACGACTGAGTGACTTATCTTTCACTTTTCACTTTCATGCATTGGAGAAGGAAATGGCAACCCACTCCAGTGTTCTTGCCTGGAGAATCCCAGGGATGGTGGAGCCTGGTGGGCTGCCATCTATGGGGTCACACAGAGTCGGACATGACTGACGCGACTTAGCAGCAGCAGCAGCAACTTAAATGATATATAATTTTTCATTAATAAATAATTTTTAAAAGAATATCTTGTGTATACTCAGCAGTGAGCTTGGTGCTTAGGATAATTGCTAGGCTACACAAAACAGACATAGTCTCTGGGCTCATAGAACTGTGGTCTAGAAGTAAAGATAGGTATATGTATATTTACAATAAAACTGAGAAGTGTGGTAATGCAAAGCAGGTTATTTGAAGTGTTCTTTAAGCTGGTTTTTATGCCATTTTTCACCTTCTTGCTCAATGCCACTTCACTTATTAAACTGCAGTTGACTGGAATCCAGTTTAACTTTGCCATTCAGGCAAAGATTTTGATCAACTCATTCTATCCTACTACTGATACTATTCTATTTTGAGTGTACTTCAGGAATAGCATTCACAGAAATGCCTGAGAATCAACATGTCCTATAATAATGGTACAAAACTAACACTGGACAAGGACAAGCAAATTCCTAAAATTGGTTGCCAAAATGGTGGTGGTGGTTTAGTCACTAAGTGGTGTCTGACTCTTGTGACCCCATGGACTGTAGCCTTCTAGGCTCCTCTGTCCATGGGAATTCTCCAGGCAAGAATACTGGAATGGGTTGCATTTTCCTTCTCCAGGGGATCTTCCCAACACAGCGATCTAACACTATCTCCTGCATTGCAGACAGATTCTTTACCAACTGAGCTACAGTTTGAGCAATTTGCCCTCCTTACAATTGGCCCAAGGGTGTTTGATTGTTATACATAGTTGAGGCTTAAGAAAATTAAAGATGCAATAGAATTATATTTCTTAGGAGTTTATTTCTGAATTCACACCTTTAAAGACAAGGGGAATTGCTAAATTCTTTTTTTTTTTAATCCCAGGAATTTTTTTTTTCATTTTTAAAAATTTAAATGTATTTATTTTAATTGGAGGCTAATTACAATATTATATTGGTTTTGCCATACATCAACATGAATCCGCCACGGGTGTACATGTGTTCCCAATCCTCAACCTCCCTCCCACCTCCCTCCCCATCCCTCTGGGTCATCCCAGTGCACCAGCCCCAAGCATCCTGTATCCTGCATCGAACCTGGACTGGTGATTCGTTTCTTATATGATATTATACATGTTTCAATGCCATTCTCCCAAATCATCCCACCCTCTCCCTCCCACAGAGTCCTTAGTAATGTGTCTGGTTTAAATTTATAGGGTTACCTTCTTTATCTTAAGCAGACTTATTTTTTGACACTAATAAACTTGATACAGTTTGATGCTAAACTTGCAGTTCATTTTGACAGGGTGAGCATGCCTATCGCATGGTTTGTTTGCTGTTTTTTTTTTCCCTAAACCTTATCAAGGAGAAACTCTTCATATTTCTGAAGGATAGATATTTTCAACTGAACAAATATTTAAAGCTTTGCTATTTTCAGGCTTAAAATTGTTCAGGAATTTTGAAAAGCAAAATATGTTTCTTGGTATGTGATTTTATGTGGGGAGAAATGCAACTTTTATTTTTAAATATTCTATAGGAAAATAATTGTTAAAAATTTAATTTGTTGTGGTTTTAATAGATATGGAAATCCTTATAAACAGGTTATCATGTAATTAGGATGTAATAATAACATACACCAACTTAATAAATGCTAAAATAAACTATAAATTTAGCTTTTAAAAATTATTTCATATTTTGGAATTCCACTTGTTTTTAATTTATAACCATGTACTCAGTGATTAATTTTTCACTGGATCCATAGGTTTAAAATTGACTTTATTCTTGCCTCACAGTTTTGTCTTAAACTTGATCAATAATTGAGTCAAAGTACAAAGTACAATATTCGCTTACCTCTATTTCCCTGATTGAAATGACGGAAAGCACTCTGGAACAGAGCACTAAACATGTTTTGGCATCTTCCTCGATGTCTACCAATTCATGATCAACCATTATTCTCACTCTTGAAGGGTAGAGCAATATTGTTAACACAATGTTGATATGATTATTTTCTCTTTCTAAGATTCCATATTGCAGGAGTATTTTTAAGATATTGGATTGTCTCGTCTGAGCAACGTAAAGTAGAGGTGTGATGCCATTTAATGGGCTTGGACAGTATACTGGAGTGAAAGTTCTGTGAACCAGACAAACAAACAAGACCTCATTGAATGTAGAATGAAGAAATGTGGTAAACTGTTTGTCTTAAAATCATAGTATTATCTTAAATAACTTTAATATAACTTTACCTTTATATATAATGTGTCTTAAAAAGTTTTCCACTCTGAATCTAGGCCAACTTGAAGGTTAAAAAATAAGAAAGCTCCTACTACATACTTAAACCCCTTTTACATGTATAAAAACAAACAAAAAGATTATATTGTATAGAAAGTATGTAACTTTAGTGATAGCAATTCTGTTTCTCATTTGAGAAATCCATAGTGATTAGAAGTTGCATTATGAAGTTGACATATCTCTAGAAAATCTAAAATGGAATAGAAGGACAGACTTTTGTATTTCACTTTTTAATATAACAGAATTATGTGACCCTTTTGATATCTTTTTGTTTTCATTTTTCTTAATCATGTATCAGGCTTGGGACTGAATTGAGTTTGAAAATTAGACTGAAAAAGAAAAAGTGTAACTACCTTAATTCTATTTTTTCACTTTAATAAAATTAGAATTGGTATTTTCAGGTTGAAGAAATGTAAATTATGATGAGGGCCATATCAGGTCTCTCAAGGACAGAATTTAATTTTCCTTCTTCAGTAGAGTTTTGAGAGTTCTCTGAAATCTTGCTTTTCCTGGAGTACTATATGGTGGCTGGACTTAAAAATTTATGCTCCATTATGACAGAAATGAAAATTTTATTTTTTAAAATTGTATGTAGTTCTTGCAGTCATTTCAGTTCATGGACATTTATGTTTGCTATTAAATTGGTCAAGATATGTAGATAGGACATGGTAGAATCAACCATAGGGGATTGTTTTAATTAATTATCAAGCCTTGATTTGGCCAGTTAAACATGGATTTTAGGACCAAAGAAAGGGAAATTTTACTCATAGTCCTGTCTCTAGAATTCTCTTGATTGGTCTAATAAAATACTGATATAGTCCAAAACCACATACAAACTTAAATATTAGTTTCAGACAATTATGCCTATCAAGGAGAGCATTATTCAAAAAGAAATTTTTAGGATTTCAAATAATTAAAATGAGAGGTGACATGATATAATGCCAAAAACAGTAGAGATTTAAAAGTTCTAGTTTCTAGGTTTCTGTTCTCCTAATAAGATGTGGGACATCAGGTAAGTCAGCCTGTTTGAGTCTCCCTTTCCTCATGCATTTATTTATGTGTTCATTTGCTCAGGCATTCATTAGCTAATTTATTTAACACTTGCCAGAGTATACTAAGTACTAGATTTGCAGAGATGAAAGATGCTTATTATGGTCTAGTACGGGAAATAGGCAACTAATTTTAAAAACTTCAATGCAAGATGGTAATTGCTGTGATAGAAACATGCTTAAGATACTGTACAAGCATTGAGGAGAGGCACCCAATTCTACCTAGAATACTCATTGCCTGTAGGTTATCCTGGAGCTAAGACTTGAATGATTAGTAGATGTTTGGCAATAAAAACATTGGAAAGAATGTTTTATTTACAGATATAAACCAACATTGGAGTGTTGTTATGCAAGAATTTGCTATCTAAAATGTATGTTCTGTATTAGATAAATTCTCTTGTTGGTGTGTATTTGGGGTCCTAGAGAACCTCCCCTATGGTTCTTGTCAGGAACTCCAAAAAGTACAGCATGAAAATTACTAGACCAAAAGTCTATCTTCAAAGCTTCACTGAACTCTGAAATGCCAAGTTTTATGATTAAAAAAAAAATGTGCAGTGCAGAATAGCATTTTAGAAATTAAGAAGTAAGATTTTGTTAACACTCTGCCGGTGATACTATATATATCCTTTTAATTCTATATAAAGTATATATAAACTCTCTCCTAGAGTCATCTCCAGATCAATATTGTCCTGAACATTTCATCTTTTTCACAAATACTTCTAACACATATGCAAAATTCAATTTCTAAACTACCTCTGTATTCTTTCTCCTGATTATTGGTATTCACTTTCCCAAATCACAACTGCCTTCAACTTTTCTGTTTCTTGGATTTGTGTGTGTTCTTCCCTTCCACTTTCAATTCTGGGACAAGTCTTGCTGATTGTATAATACTCTATCAAATAAACTCTTTTGCAGTGTTCTTTGATTGCCTGATTTTGTCTTAATCCTTATGGCTCTTTGTATATAGCTCCATTAAGCCCTTATCATTTTGGACAACTTGCTTAATGTCTCTAATCTTTCATTTTCTTATCTTCAAAATAAATGGGTGGGCAAGATAAACCATAAAATTTTAAGTTCATGGGGCAATGCTTTTTGTCTGTTTAGTATGCTATTATATTCCTAAATGCCTAGAACAATGCTTGGCCCATAGTAGATACTCAAGTATATGTTAAGTGATTTTTTTTTACTATTATCCTGAAAAATTATTTTTTAATTAATTAAAATATTTAATTTTAATATTATTAAAATATTATTTATTTATTCTATAGCTTTGGACCTAATAAGATTTTTGGTGAAGTGTAATCACTTAGAATTTTCAAGAACAATCACATTTATTCATCTTGTTAACTCTTTGATAGATATTTGACTTAAGAGTCTTATAAGTATTGGGATTTAGGGGCCTTAGGGGACAAAAAATACCATAAGTGGACCTTTTTAAGATTTAGAGATATTAGCTGATTTTAAGATATTAAGATTAAGATTACCTGTAGAAGATGCTTTGGACCAAAAATGTTGAAACATAATTAAAACCTCAAATAGGTTTAAAATGAGATTTGAATGTCTAGTCTGTACCCAAATGGCATATGATTAATTCTCATGTTTAAAGAGCATGTTATTGTAAACCAAAATTTGCTTAATCTGTACTGACAGTTAATTATAACAGTACTTATATGGATGGAGGGAGGCAAGCAAGAATCAGTTTTTAAATGTGAGCTTAATGAACTGAACTCTCTGTATCTGAAAGCATGTCATATACACAGTTATGAAATGGGATATAATATTTCCATAGAGATATACAGAGAATGATTCTGTTTTGCAGCTATAATAGTTATTTCTAAAATGTTTCCTAGTATTTCTCTTTTGGTCTGACTGCCAATTCAATATATGTTTCTTCACAATAATTTTATCTCTGATATTTGACACAGCTGACTTTCTTGAGATATTTTCCCATGGCTCAGTGGGACCATTCTCTTTAAGATGCAGCTACCTCTTTGACTATTCATTCTCAACCCTCTTTCACTGATCCCTCTTTCTCTGCCCTTAACATCTGAGTAAAGTAAATGTGGCCTTTTGACTATTTGCATTTGACTATTCTCAGGAATTTCATCTATGACAGTAACATGAATTACTGTTTATTAATTTATTCAACAAATACTTATTGATTGCATACTGTATGCCAGGCACTCTTTTGGGTACTTGGGATATATGAGTGAACAAAACAAAGATACCTCCTTTCTTGCTAATACAGCAGTGAGGGGACACAAACATTACAGAATGATCATAGCAAACAAGATAATTTTATAGTATGAAGAGGTTCTGATAAATATTGTGGGGGAAAAGAAAAAGTAAGGGAGGATAAATATGAAGTGCTGAGAAGGTGCAGTGAGGGCATTTGTCAATTTTATTTTATTTTTAATTGTATGGTTAATATGCTTTCAGGTATACAATATAGTGGCTTGATATTTAATATCAAATATTAAATACATTATGAACTGATCACTATAATTCATCATCTGTTACTGTGCAAAGTTATTATGATATTATTGAGTATATCCCTGATGCTACAAATTACATCCCCATTACTTATTTTATAACTGGAAGTTTGTACCTCTTAATCTCCTTTGCCTATTTCTCCCAACTCCTAACGCTGCTGCCCTAAAACCAATGGTTTGTATCTATGAGTCTGTTTCCTTTTTTGTTGTCATTCATTTGTTTTGTTTTTTAGATTATACATATAAGTGAAATAATTTAGTATTTGTTTTTCTCTATTTAAATTATTTCACTTAGTGTAATGTCCTTCTAGTCAAGGCTATGGTTTTTCCAGTGGTCGTGTATGGATGTGAGAGTTGGACTGTGAAAGCTGAGCTCCGAAGAATTGATGCTTTTGAACTGTGGTGTTGGAGAAGACTCCTGAGAGTCCCTTGGACTGCAAGGAGATCCAACCAGTCCATTCTGAAAGAGATCAGCCTGGCTATTCTTTGGAAGGAATGATGCTGAAGCTGAAACTCCAGTACTTTGGCCACCTCAGGTGAAGAGGTGACTCATTGGAAAAGACTCTGATGCTGGGAGGGATTGGGGGCAAGAGGAGAAGGGGATGACAGAGGGTGAGATAGCCAGGTGGATCACAGACTCAATGGGCATGAGTCTGAGTGAACTCCGGGAGCTGGTGATGGACAGGGAGGCCTGGCATGCTGCAATTCATGGGGTCGCAAAGAGTTGGACACGACTGAGTGACTGAACTGAACTGAACTGAACTGAATGTCCTCTAAATCCGTTGATGTTATCACAAATAGCAAGATCTTATTCTTTTTTTATAGATGAGAAATAATCCATTTTTTAATGTGTATATACACAGACATGACTTTATCTACTATGGTTACTTAGGTTACTTCCATATCTTGGGTCCTGTAAATAATGCTGCAATGAACATAGACATGCATATATCTTTTTGAATTAGTGTTTTCATTTTCTTCACATAAATACTCAGAAGTGAACTTGCTGAGTCCTATGGTAACTCTATTATTAATTTTTTGAGGAACATACATACTGTTTTCCACAGTGACTGCACAGTCTACATTTTCAGCAACAGTGCACAAAGTTTCCCTTTTCTTTTCATTAACACTTATTTGTTGTCTTTTTGATAACAAACATTCTGACAAGTGGGAAGTGATCTCATTATGGTTTTAATTTGCATTTCTCTAATATGTGTGCTATAATCAGTGTGTTCTCTTGGCAAAACTCTATTATTTGCCCTGCTTCATTCTGTACTCCAAGGCCAAATTTGCCTGTTACTGCAGGTGTTTCTTGACTTCCTACTTTTGCATTCCAGTCCCTATAATGAAAAGGATATCTTTTTTGGGTGTTAGTTCTAAAAGGTCTTGTAGGTCTTCATAGAGCCATTCAACTTCAGCTTCTTCAGTGTTACTGGTCAGGGCATAGACTTGGATTACCGTGATATTTAATGGTTTGCCTTGGAAATGAACAGAAATCATTCTGTCATTTTTGAATTGCATCCAAGTACTGCATTTCAGACTCTTGCTGACCATGATGGTTACTCCATTTCTTTTTTTTTAAATATAAATTTATTTATTTTAATTGGAGGCTAATTACTTTACAATATTGTATTGGTTTTGCCATACATCAACATGAATCCACCACAGGTGTACACGTGTTCCCCATCTTGAACCCCCTCCCCCCACCTCCCTCCCACGTACCATCCCCCTGGGTCATCCCAGTGCACCAGCTGCAAGCATTCTGTATCATGCATCGAACCTGGACTGGTGATTTGTTTCATATTTGAAATTATACATGTTTCAATGCCATTCTCCTAAATCATCCCACCCTCTCCCTCTCCCACAGAGTCCAAAAGACTGTTCTATACATCTGT
>SJXQ01005357.1:247894-341848 GCA_006408695.1 Aepyceros melampus
TATATGATATTATACATGTTTCAATGCCATTCTCCCAAATCATCCCACCCTCTCCCTCTCCCACAGAGTCCAAAAGACTGTTCTATACATCTGTGTCTCTTTTGCTGTCTCACATACAGGGTTATTGTTACCATCTTTCTAAATTCCATATATATATATATATATATATATGCATTAGTATACTGTATTGGTGTTTTTCTTTCTGGCTTACTTCACTCTGTATAATAGGCTCCAGTTTCATCCACCTCATTAGAACTGATTCAAATGTATTCTTTTTAATGGCTGAGTAATACTCCATTGTGTATATGTACCACAGCTTTCTTATCCATTTATCTGCTGACAGACATCTAGATTGCTTCCATGTCCTGGCTATTATAAACAGTGCTGTGATGAACCTTGGGGTACATGTGTCTCTTTCAGTTCTGGCTTCCTCGGTGTGTATGCCCAGTAGTGGGATTGCTGAGTCATAAGGCAGTTCTATTTCCATCTTTTTTAAGGAATCTCCACACTGTTCTCCATAGTGGCTGTACTATTTTGCATTCCCACCAACAGTGTAAGAGGGTTCCTTTTTCAGTAAATGAGATAAAAAACACTCTGGAGGGAACAAATAGTAGAATAACGGAGGCAGAAGATAGGATCAGTGAAGTAGAAGATAGAATGGTAGAAATAAATGAATCAGAAAGGAAAAAAAGAAAATGGATTAAAAGAAATGAGGACAAACTCAGAGACCTCCAGGACAATGTTAAACACTCCAACATTCAAATCATAGAAGTCTCAGAAGAAGAAGATAAAAATAAAGACCATGAGAAAATACTTGAGGAGATAATAGTTGAAAACTTCGCTAAAATGGGAAAGGAAATAATCACCCAAGTCCAAGAAACCCAGAGAGTCCCAAACAGGATAAACTCAAGGTGAAACATCCCAAGACATGTATTAATCAAATTAATAAAGATCAAACACAAAGAACAAATATTAAAAGCAGCAAGGGAAAAACAACAAATAATACACAAGAGGATTCCCATAAGGATAACAGCTGATCTTTCAATAGAAACTCTTCAGGCCAGGAGGGAATGGCAGGACACACTTAAAGTGATGAAAGAAAATAACTTACAGCCCAGATTACTGTACCCAGCAAGGATCTCATTCAAATATGAAGGAGAAATCAAAAGCTTTACAGGCAAGCAAAAGTTGAGAGAATTCGGCACCACCAAACCAGCTCTCCAACAAATAAATGCTGAAGGATCTTCTCTAGACAGGAAACACAAAAAGGGTGTATAAAATTGACCAAAAACAATATAGTAAATGGCAACAGGATCATACTTATCAATAATTACCTTAAACGTAAATGAGTTGAATGCCCCAACCAAAAGACAAAGACTGGCTGAATGGATACAAAAACAAGACCCCTATATATGTCGTCTACAAGAGACCCACCTCCAAACAAGAGACACATACAGACTGAAAGTGAAGGGATGGAAAAAGATATTCCACGCAAATAGAGACCAAAAGAAAGCAGGAGTAGCAATACTCATATCAGATAAAATAGACTTTAAAACAAAGGCTGTGAAAAGAGACAAAGAAGGACACTACATAATGATCAAAGGATCAATCCAAGAAGAAGATATAACAATTATAAATATATATGTACCCAACATAGGAACACCACAATATGTAGGCAAATGCTAACAAATATGAAAGGGGAAATTAACAATAACACAATAATAGTGGGAGACTTTAATACCCCACTCACAACTATGAATAGATCAACTAAACAGAAAATTAACAAGGAAACACAAACTTTAAATGATACAATGGACCAGTTAGACCTAATTTATATCTGTAGAATATTTCACCACAAAACAATGAATTTCACCTTTTTCTCAAGTGCACACAGAAACTTCTCCAGGATAAATCACATCCTAGGCCATAAATTTAGCCTTGGTAAATTCAAAAAAATTGAAGTCATTCCAGCTTGTTTTCTGACCACAATGCAGTAAGATTAGATCTCAATTACAGGAGAAAAGCTATTAAAAATTCCAACATATGGAGGCTGAACAACACGCTTCTGAATAACCAACAAATCACAGAAGAAATCAAAAAAGAAATAAAAATATGCATAGAAACTAATGAAAATGAAAACACAACAACTCAAAATTGTGGGACACTGTACTCCATTTCTTGTAAGGGATTCCTCCCCACAGTAGTAGATATAATGGTCATCTGAGTTAAATTCACCCATTTCAATCCATCTTAGTTCTCTGATTCCTAGAATGTGGATGTTCACACTTGCCATCTCCTGTTTGACACTTCCAATTTGCCTTGTTTCATAGACCTAAGATTCCAGGTTCCTATGCAATATTGCTCTTTACAGCATCAGACCTTGCTTCTATCACCAGTCACATCCACAGCTGTGTGTTGTTTTTGCTTTGGCTCCATCTCTTCATTCTTTCTGGAGTTATTTCTCCACTGATCTACAGTAGCATATTGGGCAACTACCAACCTGGGGAGTTTATCTTTCAGTGTCTTATCATTTTGCCTTTTCATTGGCAATGCCAAAAAATGCTCAAACTACCACACAATTACACTCATCTCACACTCTAGTAAAGTAATGCTCAAAATTCTCCAAGCCAGGCTTCAGCAGTACATGAACCGTGAACTTATAGATGTGCAAGCTAGTTTTAGAAAAAGCAAAAGAACCAGAGATCAAATTGCTAACATCTGCTGGATCATGGAAAAAGCAAGACAGTTCCAGAAAAACATCTATTTATGCTTTATTGACTGTGCTAAAGCCTTTGACTGCATGGATCACAATAAACTGTGGAAAATTTTTCAAGAAATGGGAATACCAGACCCCCTGACCTGCCTCTTGAGAAATCTGTATGCAGGTCAGGAAGCAACAGTTAGAACTGGACATGGAACAACAGACTGGTTCCAAATAGGAAAAGAAGTACATCAAGGCTGTGTCTTGTCACCCTGCTAATTTAACTTATATGCAGAGTACATCATGAGAAACGCTGGGCTGGAAGAAGCACAAGCTGGAATCAAGATTGCTGGGAGAAATATCAATCACCTCAGATATGCAGATAACACCACCCTTATGGCAGAAAGTGAAGAAGAACTAAAGAGAATCTTGATGAAAATGAAAGAGGAGAGTGAAAAAGTTGGCTTAAAGTTCAACATTCAGAAAACTAAGATCATGGCATCCAGTCCCATCACTTCATGGCAAATAGATGGGGAAACATTGGAAACAACAGCTGACTTTATTTTTTGGGCTCCAAAATCACTGTAGATGGTGATTGCAGCCATGAAATTAAAAGACGCTTCCTCTTGGAAGGAAAGTTATGACCAACCTAGACAGCATATTAAAAAGCAGAGCCATTACTTTGCCAACAAAGGTCTGTCTAGTCAAGGCTATGGTTTTTCCAGTGGTCATGTATGGATGTGAGAGTTGGACTGTGAAGAAAGCTGAGCACTGAAGAATTCATGCTTGAACTGTGGTGTTGGAGAAGACTCTTGAGAGTCCCTTGGACTGCAAGGAGGTCCAACCCGTCTATCCTAAAGCTGATCTGTCCTGAGTGTTAATTGGAAGGACCGATGTTGAACCTGAAACTCCAATACTTTTTGGCCAACTCATGTGAAGAGCTGACTCATTTGAAAAGACCCTGATGCTGGGAAAGATTGGATGTGGGAGAAAAAGGGAATGACAGAGGATGAGATGGTTGGATGACATCATCGACTCAATGGACTTGGGTTTGGGTGGACTCCAGGAGTAGATGATGGACAGGGCGAATGTATGGATGTGAGAGTTGGACTGTGAAGAAAGCTGAGCACTGAAGAATTCATGCTTGAACTGTGGTGTTGGAGAAGACTCTTGAGAGTCCCTTGGACTGCAAGGAGGTCCAACCCGTCTATCCTAAAGCTGATCTGTCCTGAGTGTTAATTGGAAGGACCGATGTTGAACCTGAAACTCCAATACTTTTTGGCCAACTCATGTGAAGAGCTGACTCATTTGAAAAGACCCTGATGCTGGGAAAGATTGGATGTGGGAGAAAAAGGGAATGACAGAGGATGAGATGGTTGGATGACATCATCGACTCAATGGACTTGGGTTTGGGTGGACTCCAGGAGTAGATGATGGACAGGGCGGCCTGGTGTACTGCAGTTCATCGGGTCTCAAAGAGTCAGATATGACTCAGTGACTGAAGTGAACTGACTGAATATATGTGCACACATGCACACACACTGATACTAGTGATGTTGAGCCTCTTTTCATGTCTATAAGCCATGTGTATGTCTTCCTTGGAAAAACACCTATTGGGTCTCCAGCCTTTTTTCAAATTTTTATTCTTATAATATTGAGTTCTTTACATGTTTTTTATATTAATCTTTGATTGGATATATTGTACATATTAACCTTTGGTTGGATATGTTGTACATATCTCCCCTTACTCAATAGGTTGCCTTTTCATTTTGTTGATGCTTTCCTTTGCTATCCAAAAGCTTTTTTAGTATATGTAGTTTCATCTGTTTATTTTTGCTTTTGTTGCCTTTGCCTGAAGATATGTATTTAAGAAAATATTGCTAAGACTGATGTATCTCTGTTCATTTCCAAGGCAAACCATTCAATGTCACAGTAATCCAAGTCTATGCCCCAACCAGTAATGCTGAAGAAGCTGAAGTTGAACGGTTCTATGNGCATAACAATCTGGTCAGTTTGTGTGTAGCTATCCTATTTTCCCAACACCATGTATTGAAGAGGCTGTCTTTTCCTCATTGTATATTCTTGCTTCCTTTGTTATAGATTGATTGACCATAAAAGCATGGGTTTATTTTTAGACATTCAATTCTGTTCCATTGATGTATGTATTTTTTTTTAATGCCATTACTATAGAGTTTTGATTACTATAGCTTTGTAGTATAGTTTGAAATCAGGGCGTATAATACCTCTAGCTTTTTTCTTCTTTATCAGGTTTCCTTTGGCTGTTGATAGTCTTTCATGGTTCCATACAAATGAACCAAGGAATATAGGCAGGCTTTAGAAGCTGGTAAAAGCAGCTAATTCCTCCAGAAGGAATCTGCCTTGTGACATCTTGATATGAGCCTTTGCAGCCTCATTTTGGACTTTTGATCATCAGAAATATAAAATAATAAATTTATCTTGTTTTAAGCTGCTAAGTTTGTAGGAGTTTGTTATAGCAGCAAAAGGAAACTAATACAATCATCAACCAGTTCAAAATTTATAAATCTGAAGTTTATCTCTTCTTCCTCTTTCATTCTTTACTTCTGATCACCTACTGTAATTCTGGTTATTCTGTTTAGTAATATCTCTTCTTTTCCCACTGCTGTTGTTTTAAGTCCTCATTATAATTTACCTGGACAGTTATGATAACAAAAGGTGGCTAGGGGCTGTGTGTATGGGGTGGTGGTAGTAGAGCAGAATTAGTTCTTCCTCTGAAATTGTTATAAATACACAAATAATCTTAGTTAGCATACTGGGCATGCTATGCAAATTCAGCTTCAGGAACTTCTCTAACCACCTGCCTCTTTTAAATCAGATGTGTCCTTCAACCTTTTCTACATAGAAATTCTGAAACTGCTGATGAGCAGTCTACTATTAACTGGTCTGTCAGCTCCAACTGCAGCCTTTCTTCCCACAGTCCAGTCTTCAGATGAGAGCTAGTAAATCTTTTCATACTACAATTCTGATCTTCACTGACTGGGCATCACCCACGATGTAAATTTTAGATTTCTTAGTATGGCCTACAAAATCTTTCATAGTTTCATTTTTAGGCCTTATTGCTCACTATTACTTGATTTCCATCTCATTCTCTAGCAGTTGCTGAGTTGCCTGTTCAGTTCAGTCGCTCAGTCATGTCTGACTCTTTGCGACCCCATGAATTGCAGCACGCCAGGCCTCCCTGTCCATCACTATCTCCCGGAGATCACTCAGACTCACGTCCATTGAGTCCGTGATGCCATCCAGCCATCTCATCCTCGGTCTTCCCCTTCTCCTCCTGACCCCAATCCCTCCCAGCATCAGGGTCTTTTCCAATGAGTCAACTCTTCCCGTGAGGTGGCCAAAGTACTGGAGCTTCAGTTTTAGCATCATTCCTTCCAAAGAAATCCCAGGGTTGATCTTCAGAATGGACTGGTTGGATCTCCTTGCAGTCCAAGGGACTCTCAAGAGTCTTCTCCAACACCACACTTCAAAAGCATCAATTCTTCGGTGCTCAGCTTTCTTCACAGTCCAACTTCACATCCATACATGACCACAGGAAAAACCATAGCCTTGACTAGACACAGTTGCCTTTTAGTCAATGGATAAAATGTGTTTGTGTCTCTCTTGGCTTTAGTCAGCCTTTCTCTGCCTAGATTACATTTCTTCAAGGGAAAGACAGGGAAGACTCCTTTTTATCTTTGAAAAATCAGTTTAAGACATCACTTCTAAAGAGGCTTCTAGATACCTGCTCCTCCCCAATAGTGTTAACAATGTCCTATATTCTTTCTACCTGTACATACTTCTATTTCTGAATTTATAGTGTAATTATTCTTTTCATGGCCTGCTTACTAGCTCTCCAAAATTAGGAAATATATCTACTTTGTGTTTGTTTCCCCAACAAATAACACAGTGCCTAGTACTTAGAAAATGCTAAATACTTGCTATTATTTTAACTGAATGATATTATCTCTCTTTAACCACTTACAGTCTGTCATACAGTAACATTTATTTTTGCTATAATAAATAAGCAAAAATGAACAAACTTTAAGTTCCTTTCCCTCACTAATTCTGTCTTTTTACCTCCCAGGGTCCTATTTATACACTTTATTATTGTATTAGGGAAATTAGGAAAATTAAGATTTACTTTATGGGGTCATAATAACTATATTCAAATATTTGAGGTTTTCATATAGGAGACAGAGAGTAGACTTTGTCCTTTATATTTCTGGGAGCAGAGTTGGAGAAATGGAGACAGAATTCAGTGCATTATGAGAAAGAAGAATCTAAACACTGTATAAAAATTCACTTTTCATTGAATGCAATCTCGATTAATCACTTGCTATGTATCTGGATAGTTCTAGGCACTGAGGATTCACTGTTGAGGAAGTAGTCAAACTTCCTCCTTTCATGGAGCATATATATATATATATATATATAGCCACACCACATGGCATGTGGGATCTTAGTCGCTCAACCAGAGATCACACTTGCACCCCCTACATTTGAAGCACAGAGTCTTAACCACTGGACCACCTGGGAAGTTCCTCCTGGAGCTTCTTGTAGCAAGAGTATATAGTGGACAACCAATACAGGGTTGAAATATAGTGTTCAAGGAAGAGTGACATAAGAATAGATTTGGGAGGTTGGATTGGGGATAGATTGTATGGGAATTTCAAAAAATGGATATTGATTTTGAATTTTTTTCTACTGGTAGTGGGAAAACTTTGGATAATTTTAAACATGGGTGGTATGGCCTATTTTACATTTTTAAAAGGTCACTCAGGCTGCTGCCTCAAGAATGGATTGTAAGAAGGAAGAATGGAAGCTGGAAGATTTCTAGTAGGATTCTTTTGGAGTTATCTAGGTAAGAAGTAATGGTGGCTTCACCTAGGTTAGGAATGGGGGAGATGAAAAGTATAACTAATTGGGATATGTTTTAGAGATAAAGTCAAAAATATTTGCTGATGTGTTGTGAAAGAAAGAGAAGAATAAGTCCTGGATTTCTGACCTGAGCAACAGAGGCTGTTAATCTAGTGGAGAATTCAAGAGAAGGAGCAAGTTAGCAGGCAGAGGGTAACTTAGATCAATACTCTGTTTTGTTTCTGTTAAATTTTAGATGTTGAGCCAACAGCCTAACATAAGAGGAGTCTGGGGCTCAGAGGAGAGGTCAGGACTGGAGATAAAGATTTAAGAGTCATTGACATATGATTATATTTAAAGTCGTGCGACTGGGTGAAATCTTTGAGGGAAGTGGACGGCTAGGACAGAGAAGGGTCCCTGGTAAAAGAATGGTTTATCTCAGGAAATAGTTAACTCACTACTACTAGCATTGTTCAAGCAGAGACCAGATGAGCAGCAACCAGAGATACATTATGGGAGTTGTTGTCCAGGAAGAGGGGCTGGGGGAGGTTTGCTAATGAATTCTTAGGTTCCATTTGAATTTAAAGTTCTATGACTCTGAAAGATCGAAAAAGCTGTGGTACATAGAATTGGTCTGTAAGGTGTTTTACCTTGAAGATGCATCTAAGTCAAAATATATGAATCTCAAAACAATTTATCAAAACAGTTGTTAATGGCAACTCTTATGTCCCACTGTGTGTTTCTTTTTCATTTTCTGTTCTTTCTTTTCAGTTTTCCCTTGCCCCGCCACTCCCCCATTAATCTTTGTAAAAGACTTAATCCTCTCTTCCTCTGTTTCATTTCATTTTTCTTTCCTATGGGCCTGTCAGGGATACACAAATGCATTACTTAGTCAGGTTAGTGATACTCATTTTTAGAAGCTGCTGATCGCTGCTATAGTTACATGTATAATGGCCCTTAAAACAACGAAAAAGTGCTATTTGCGAGTTTTATTTATTGATATTGCGGAATTCAGCTCTCAGTTTTTGTACTTGGGTTATTATTGGTTATTATTAAGGAAAGTAATCTAGTGGTTCTCTAACACCACATAGGATCACATAAAACACCATCAAGTAAACAACACTGCTTCAGGAAGAATTGAAATTGGTTTAGTCTTAAACTGATCTTATCTGTCTTATTTTTCATTACATACGTAGCTATATCATTGTGGTAAGTACAGTGCCTCGTATATAGTAAGGTGATAAATATTTTGTTGAAGGAACAAATATATGCGCATTTATTCTGTTCATTAGATATTCAAATGAATATTTAAAACCAAAAAGTAAATTGGAGTTAGTGCAAACTAAGTAACTTTAAAATCTGTATTACAGACTACAAAGAGGTCATGTTAGATATTTTACTCTGATAAGATCCTCAGTAATATTCATTAGCTAGATTGCCATGTTTGGATTATACGAAAATGTGATTCCATAGCAGATTGAATCAGGTATTTTACTTTCATTGTAGTCAACTCCGGGGAATTTGATGTCAAATTTGCCAAAGATATTAACATGAAAAGAGAATCATAATGTTTAATAAGTATTACTAAGTGAATATGTGTTTATATTCTGAATTATACTTTGGAAGTCAGTTTAGATATATGATATTTTAGGTAAACATTCTCAGTATTCTCAAAAAGAAGAGATCACAGCATTACAAAAGCAATGTCTTTGACTAGTTACAGAAATCTAGGTTTTCTAAGTTACATTATCTTGAGTACTAACATGTAAGCTCTATAGAGCAAACCGCTAGTAATTTATTGACACATAATAATGTACATATAGGCAAAATTCTATTGAATAAATAATGAAGGAATGAACAAATGAATGGACAGTCAAGTCAGGATCCCTTACATAGTCACTATGCATATACATTTTAGAAAAAAAGGAGTAGTATAATCCCTTAAAGAGACATTTTCTCCTTTTATGTTGAAAACATAGGAGATTATTACCTCCATATCAGTGCCAGGTTAAAACTTCTGTCTTGAACATAGTCTTTTGTCTTCTTGAGAAGCAGCTCCACAAAGTCAGGATTAGCTTTTCTGGCGAAAACCCAGTACAGAATTGTATTCACACATATTTCAGTAAATTCAAGGTTAAAATTTAGTTCAAAATGGCATCTTGATTTTTCCACAAATGCAATATAATCTGAGAGTAGTATGTCAAATCCTTCCAAGTCAATGTACCTCAGAATTTTCCCCAGTGTTCTATAAACCATGGGCTCATAGCAGTGATATCCCCACTGATGCAAAGACTGCAAGGATGGTCTTTTAAAAACTTTGTCAACAAGACTACAGAATATATTGCTTCGTGGGCAAGAAGTCTTACAACATAATTTAGAAGCTTTACTCATTGCTATTTAAGGCAATGATATAGAAATAAAATCACAGGAAGTCATACTGTAACCCTCCAGTTACATATTTTGGTAGTATGGTAGGCTTTACTTCACAAACAGGAAGTGCCCTTTAAACTGTAGCCAGAAAAAAATAATCATGTGAAATATTACCATCAAGTACTTGATGACATCACAATAGATGGAGATTTGTCATCAGTACATGTCAGAAATTTGGGATATTAAATGTAACTGATGACTTTTGAGAAAGACATATTGGACAGAAATGGTATGTGGGAGAGATAAGATATGATATTTTTAACTTTTTAAGAATTCACTTAAGCTAATAGTATGTTTATCAAGTGCTAAAACCCACAGTATACACATGAGACAAATATTATTAATTACCAGATTGATTATTCTATTTAGGCTATAATATAACAGTGATAGAATGAAAAAGTTCAGTACTATTGTTCTCATTTTCTGCATGAGGACTGCATATTCTCACTTAATCTTCATGAAATATTTTCCCTATTTTACAATTGAGAAAACTAAGGCTAAAATTGTGCAGTAGTTTGAGCATTCTTTGGCATTGCCTTTCTTTGGGATTGGAATAAAAACGGACCTTTTCCAGTCCTGTGGCCACTGCTGAGTTTTCCAAATTTGCTGGCATATTGAGTGCAGCACTTTCACAGCATCATCTTTCAGGATTTGAAAGAGCTCAACTGGAATTCTGTCACCTCCACTAGCTTCGTTCATAGTGATGCTTTCTTTCTAAGGCCCACTTGATTTCACACTCCAGGATGTCTGGCTCTAGGTCAGTGATCATACCATGTGATTATCTGGGTCATGATGATCTTTTTTGTACAGTTCTTCTGTGTATTCTTGCCACCTCTTCTTAATATCTTCTGCTTCTGTTAGGTCCAGACCATTTCTGTCCTTTATCGAGCCCATCTTTGCATGAAATGTTCCCTTGGTATCTCTAATTTTCTTGAAGAGATCTCTAGTCTTTCCCATTCTGTTCTTTCCCTCTATTTCTTTGCATTGATCACTGAGGAAGGCTTTCTTATCTCTCTTTGCTATTCTTTGGAACTCTGCATTCAACTGCTTATATCTTTTCTTTTCTCCTTTGTTTTTCTCTTTTCTTCTTTTCACAGCTATTTGTAAGGCCTCCCCAGACAGCCATTTTGCTTTTTTGCATTTCTTTTCCACGGGGATGGTCTTGATCCTTGTCTCCTATACAATGTCACGAACCTCATTCCATAGTTCATCAGGCACTCTGTCTATCAGATCTAGTCCCTTAAATCTATTTCTCACTTCCACTGTATAATACTAAGGGGTTTAATTTAGGTCATACCTGAATGGTCTAGTGGTTTTCCCTACTTTCTTCAATTTAAGTCTGAATTTGGCAATAGGAGCTCATGATCTGAGCCACAGTCAGCTCCCAGCCTTGTTTTTGCTGACTATATAGAGCCTCTCCATCTTTGGCTGCAAAGAGTATAATCAATCTGATTTCAGTGTTGACCATCTGGTGATGTCCATGTGTAGAGTCTTCTCTTGTGTTGCTGGAAGAGGGTGTTTGCTATGACCAGTGCATTCCCTTGGCAAAATTATTAGCATTTGCCCTGCTTCATTCAGTATTCCAAGGCCAAATATGCCTGTTACTCCAGGTGTTTCTTGACTTCCTACTTCAGTCCTCTATAATGAAAAGGACATCTTATTTGGGTGTTAAGTCTAAAAGGTCTTGTAGGTCTTCATAGAACCATTCAACTTCAGCGTGTTCAAGCTGGTTTTCGAAAAGGCAGAGGAACCAGAGATCAAATTGCCAACATCCACTGGATCATCGAAAAAGCAAGGGAGTTCCAGGAAAACATCTATTTCTGCTTTACTGACTGTGCCAAAGCCTTTGACTGTGTGGATCACAATAAACTGTGGGAAATTCTTCAAGAGATGGGAATACCAGACCCTCTGACCTGCCTCTTGAGAAGCCTATATGCAGGTCAGGAAGCAACAGTTAGAACTGGACGTGGAACAACAGACTGGTTCCGAATAGGAAAAGGAGTACGTCAAGGCTGTATATTGTCACCCTGCTTATTTACCTTATATGCAGAGTACATCATGAGAAACGCTGGGCTGGAAGAAGCTCAAGCTAGAATCAAAATTGCTGGGAGAAATATCAATCACCTCAGATAAGCAGATGACACCACCCTTATGGCAGAAAGTGAAGAGGAACTCAAAAGCCTCTTGATGAAGGTGAAAGAAGAGAGTGAAAAAGTTGGCTTAAAGCTCAACATTCAGAAAACCAAGATCATGGCATCTGGTCCCATCACTTCATTGCAAATAGACAGGGAAATAGTGTCAGACTTTATTTTTTGGGATTCCAAAATCACTGCAGATGGTGATTGCAGCCATGAAATTATAAGACGCTTACTCCTTGAAGAAAGGTTATGACCAACCTAGATAGCATATTCAAAAGCAGAGACATTACTTTGCCAACAAAGGTCCATCTCGTCAAGGCTATGGTTTTTCCAGTAGTCGTGTATGTGAGAGTTGAACTGTGAAGAGGGCTGAGTGCTGAAGAATTGATGCTTTGAAGTGTGGTGTTGGAGAAGACTCTTGAGAGTCCCTTGGACTGCAAGGAGATCCAACCAGTCCATTCAAAAGAAGATCAACCCTGGATGTTCTTTGGAAGGATGATGCTAAAGCTGAAACTCCAGTACTATGGCTACCTCATGCGAAGAGTTGACTCATTGGAAAATACTGTGATGCTGGGAGGGATTGAGGGCAGGAGGAGAAGGGGACAACAGAGGATGAGATGGCTGGGTGGCATCACCGACTCGATGGACATGAGTTTGAGTGATCTCCAGGAGTTGGTGATGGACAGGGAGGCCTGGCGTGCTGCGATTCATGGGTCGCAAAGAGTCGGACACAACTGAGTGACTGAACTGTACTAAAGGCTAAAATAGTTTAAGAGATCTGCCAATAGGTACTGTATTCTCAGAGCGAAAATATGTCATACAATATTAAACAAAATTTGGAAACTTTGTTTTAGAATTATGTTTTATAGAGATCATTCCTCTATATATTATGTAGAATATATACAGTGGAGGGCATTAAAAGTACTTCAGGCTTATTTTGGCATCCTTATCTCAGTAAAGCAGAAATATCTTAAGATTGTTTTGTCATTATTTAGTAGTTAATGCTTCAGCCACCTTTCTGTTAAATTTAACAACCTTGGATGTATTTTTTTTAAACAATTTTAAGGGTACTTAAGTGTTTTTCTTTTGCATATTTTTCTTTACATAACATCAATGATGTCTCTTTAATGAAGGAAATTATAACTTTAAGCTTACTATTATACTTCCACTAATATTGTATTTTGTAAAATCCAAACTCTCTTTAGCATAAAAACCTGATAACTATTATCATCTTTCTAAAAACCAAAAGTTGTGTTGTTTCCTCTACTTTCTTTTTCTTCTTTTTCCTATTTCAAAAAATACATTTTTAACTGAACTATTTTGATTTCTTAGTAATACTACAGATAAAAATTGTAGTAACTAAAAATTAAAACATTATAGAGCCAGTGAAAGTCCCTCAAGATAAACATATTAGCAGTTTTATATGGAGCTGTTTAAATATTTTTATGCTTATGTATATAAATAGGAGTATTATTATATACTTTGTTCTTCTTGTATTGGAAATATTATGTATAACTGGTTCTATGAGCTGATTTTTATTTATATAACAATATATCTCAGGTACCTTTGTAGGACCATATGTAATAGTTAACTTTTATGTTCTTCTTACTATGTGTTAGGTACTATTTTAAATACTGTCTATATTAACTCCTTTAATCCTTCCAGTAACTGCATTTCACCGATAAGGAAGCTGAGATATAGTGCTTAAGTGTCTTATCCACGATGTTATGTCTAGTATGTAGTAAATCTGGAATTTGAACCCAGGCAGGATGAGAATGGGCTCCCCTGGTGACTCAGACGATAGAATCTGCCTGCAATGCAGGAGACATGGATTCGATCCCTGGGTCAGGAAGATCCCCTGAAGAAGGGAATGGCCTCCTATTCCAGTATTCTTACCTGGAAAATCCCTAGGACAGAGGAACCTGGCAGGTTACAGTCCATGGGGTGGCAAAGAGTCGGACATGACTGAGCCACCAATAATTTTTCACTTTCAGGATGGGAATAGAGGCTTCACTTCTTCTTTCTCCTACTTCTCCAAAAAAGAGAACTTCCTTTCCATTTTCATGGCTGATTCATGAACAGAAGTGAAGAAACAAGAGTTCTGCAGTTATATCTCAAAAAATATCAATAAATAGTTGGTAGATTAATCCTGCTTTGTAAAAAGTGTTATTATTAAAGGAGTAATGGGTCAGGAAGATTCCCTGGAGAAGGGAATTGGCTACCCACTCCAGTATTCTTGCCTGGAGAATTCCATGCACAGAGCAGCCTGGCGAGCTACAGTCATGGGGTCACAAAAGAGTTAAGCACAACTTAGTGACTAAGGAAGGAGTAATGTATATCTCTGCATGTGTAAATTGAGTGATTTTTTTTCCTTTATAATTTTGTTTATGGTTTGAATGTCTGATTATGTTTTTTATAATAAAAAAGTAGTAAAATCATTTTCATTTTGAATATAATAACCAGACATATTAAGTCAAAATTGATGTTGCATTAGTTTAAAAAGATGTTTAATTATAGCCACTATTAATGGTAAACATCAAAAACAGGTTCAGTGCACAATCTGCTGATTAATAGTAATATTAATAAATAGTATTTAGAGTTCTTATGTACTTAGACTATACAAGTGCTTTACATGCATTTTCCATTTAATCTTCCTAGTTCTCTATTATTTAATCTCTATTTTATGGTAGAGGAACCTTTGATTTAGATTGGTTAAGATACTTGCCAGAGTCATGTAGTTACTGAGTAGCAATGATTTGAACCAAAAATAAGTCCACAGTCCATATCCTTTGTCTCTGTGCTCAGCTGCCTTCGGACTTGAGTATAACATCTGTGCCAGAGTATAGCTTATATGTTCTCATTTTCGTGGAAAATCCCTCAATAGAATCATTAGAAGTCAATGACACTGAAAATATGTTCAGCAGCTTTTATAAATGTCCCAATTTAAAGGAAAATGTTCCGTATGTTATGCACTAATGATTGAAAAATTGTGCGTTTCAAATAAATATCTTACTGTTTTTCATAGTACCCTAGACTTAGATCGCAAGTTGACCTCTCTGTGTTGTGAGTAGGCCAAAAGCTCATAGGTCTCAAACGCTACCTAAAACTCCTACTCTGTTTTTCCTTTCGATTTGTATGCTTCAGGGCTAGATGTTACCTAAAAGGCTTGGACTTGAAACTGTTATCACTCATTAATCCTTTAAATAAACTCATTTTTATTAGAGGCCAAGCCTTTAATCTGGCTGGGCTGAAGGCAGCTATATTTTGTTACCTGGGAAGCTTATCTAGAAAATTTTAGAACTATGATTAAGAATTGGCAAAGTACAGAGAATGTAACACAACAGTACTGGATAGCCGAGAGGTGACTAAGGAGAGGTGCCAAGGACAGACTTGGCCTGCTAAACAGTTTCACCAGAAATAAGTTCTACAGGTAAGTCATAGGTGCCCCCTGCAGTGGAAGGGCATGAATCAGGTCTTCTGCTTTGTAGGCAGATTCTTCACTGTCTGAGCCCCAAACCAGGGATTAAGCCAGTGTCCTACCACCAGATTCTTATCTGTCATTCTTCTGTTCAGCTATGCAAGGCTCTTTCAGATGAACATATCTAATCTAATTAACATATTTAATAGTACATTAAAATCAAAAGTATACTAAACTCCAGACTTTACATTTTTGGGTGGAAATCACATGAGCTTATATTCCTAAGTAAGGGTCTTAACTTCCCCTTCTGCAATGGAATGGCACCTCTGCCACTTCTGTGTCTTTTTAAGTTTGTTTGTTTTCCTAGAACTTATTTATCTTACTATGCCAAAGCCTTTGACTGTGTGGATCACAATAAACTGGAAAATGCTGAAACAGATGGGAATACTAGGCTACCTGACCTGCCTCTTGAGAAACCTGTATGCAGGTCAGGAAGCAACAGTTAGAACTGGACATGGAACAACAGACTGGTTCCAAATAGGAAAAGGAGTATGTCAAGGCTGTATATTGTCACCCTGCTTATTTAGCTTATATGCAGAGTACATCATGATAAACGCTGGGCTGGTGCACAAGCTGGAATCAAGATTGCTGGGAGAAATATCAATAACCTCAGATATGCAGATGACACCACCCTTACGGCAAAAAGTGAAGAACTAAAGAGCCTCTTGATGAAAGTGAAAGAGGAGAGTGAAAAAGTTGGCTTAAAGCTCAACATTCAGAAAACCAAGATCATGACATCTGGTCCCATCACTTCATGGCAAATAGATGGGGAAACAGTGTCAGACTTTATTTTTTTGGACTCCAAAATCACTGCAGATGGTGACTGCAGCCATGAAATCAAAAGACACTACTCCTTGGAAGAAAAGTTATGACCAACCTAGATAGCATACTGAAAAGCATTACTTTGCCAACAAAGGTCCGTCTGGTCAAGGCTATGGTTTTTCCAGTAATCATGTATGGATGTGAGAGTTGGACTGTGAAGAAAGCTGAGCACCAAAGAACTGATGCTTTTGAACTATGGTGTTGAAGAAGACTCTTGAGAGTTCCTTGGACTTCAGGGAGATCCAACCAGTCCATCCTAAAGGAGATCAGCCCTGGGTGTTCTTTGGAAGGAATGATGCTAAAGCTGAAACTCCAGTACTTTGGCCACCTCATGCGAAGAGTTGACTCATTGGAAAAGACTCTGATGCTGGGAGGGATTGGGGGCAGGAGGAGAAGGGGATGACAGAGGATGAGATGGCTGGATGGCATCATCTACTTGATGGACGTGAGTTTGAGTGACCTCCAGGAGATGGTGATGGACAGGGAGGCCTGGCATGCTGCGATTCATGAGGTCACAAAAGAGTCAGACACGACCAGCGACAAGAACTGAACCGAACTGAACTGAGCGAATGAACTGAACTGAACTGAACTGATTTATCTTACAACTGAAAGTTTGTTCTTACTTATTTATCTTAAAACTGAAAGTTTGTACCTTTTGACTGCCTTCATCCAATTCCTTCTTCTCCTGCCTGCTGCCTCTAGCAACTACAAATCTGCTCTTTTTTTCTCGTTTGTTTTTGAAGTATAATTGACCCACAACAGTATGCTAGCTCATGTTACATAAAATAGTGATTCAGTATTTCAATGTTTCAAAATGATCACCACAATAAATCTAGTTTTGATCTGTTACCATTAACACATACAACATAGTTATTGATTATATTCCTCATACTGTATATTTCATACCCATGATTCCAGAAGTTTGTACCTCTTAATCTCCCTTTCCTGTTTCTTTCCTTCTCTCTTGCTGGCAACAACCTGTTTGTTCTGTATCTGTAACTCTTTCTGTTTTGTTATGTTTGTTCATTTGTTTTTTGTTTTTTTTTTTATCCACATGTAAGTGAAATCATACCGTATGTCTTTTTCTTCCTGACTTATTTCACTTAGACTAATACCCTCTAGGTTCATCCACACTGTGGCAAATGGAAACATTTCATTCTTTTTATGACTGAATAATATTCCATCATGTGTATAATGTATAGTACGTGCATGGATGAGTGCTCAGTCATGTCCAACTCTTTGTGATCCCAATGACTGTAGCCCACCTGGGTCCTCTATCCATGGAATTCTCCAGGCAAGAGTACTGGAGTGGGTAGTCTTTCCCTTCTCCAGGGGCTCTTCCTGACCCAGGAATCAAAACAGGCAGATTCTTACTGTCTGAATCACCAAGGAAGCCCATTATATATATAGATAGATAGATAGATAGATAGTAACTCTTTAATTATTTTTGGCTGTGCTATGTCTTCATTTTATTTTGTTATATATATATTTTTATTCTGATATGTTGATAGTAACTTGTTTTATTTAGTTTTTTGGCTGTGCTATGTCTTCACTGCTGCATGCTGCACTGAGTGGGGGCTGCTTTCTAGTTGCAGTGTGTGGGCTTCTCGTCGTGTGGCTTTTCTTGTTGTGGAGCACAGACTCTAGGGCAAGTGGGCTTCCGTAGCTGTGGTACTCAGGCTCAGTAGTTGTGGTGCATGGGCTTCATTGCCCTGTGCCATGTGGGATCTTCCTAAACCAGGGATTGAACCCATGTCCCCCACATTAGCAGGTAGATTCTTAACCACTGGACCACCAAGGAAGTCCAGAACTGACAGTTGATAAGGGATTGCTTTGAAGCAGTAGATTGCTTCTGTTGGTATAGACATTTTCACAATATTAGGTCTTCCAATCCATGAACATAAGATGTCTTTCCATTTATTTCTGTCATTTTAAATTTCTTTCAGCAGCGTTTTATAGTTTTCAGTGTACAAGTCTTTCACCTTCTTGATTAAATTAATTCCTAAGTATTTTATTCTTTTTAATGATATATTTAAATGAGATTGTTTTCTTAATTTCCTTTTCAGATTTTTACTGTTAATATATGAAAATACTGTTGATTTTTGTATATTGATTTTGTATCCATCAGCTTTACTGACTTTATTATTTATAACTTTTTTTAATGGAATCTTTTAGGGTTTTCTATGTATAAGATTATGTTATCTGAGAGCAGAGATAATTTTACTTCTTTTATAATTGTGATGCCTTTTCTTTTCCTTTCCTAATTGCTCTAGCTGGGTCTATATAGCACTATGTTGAACAGTAGTTGTAAACAAGCATTTTTGCCTTGTTCCTGATTTTAGAGGAAAAGCTTTCAGTTTTGTACCATTGACTATGATCATTTCCAGTTTGTTGAATGTTTTTATCATGAAAGGTATTAAATTTTGTCAAATATGACCATTTGACTTTTTGTACTTTGTTCTATTTATGTGGTAAATCATATATATACATATTTTTAATGTTGAAACACCCTTCTATCCCAGGGATAAATCCCACTTGGTCATGGTGTATAAGCCTTTCAGTGTGCTATGGACTCAGTTTGATAGTGTTTTGTTGAGGACTTTTACATCTACATTCATCAGAGATATTGGCCTGTAGTCTTATCTCTTGTCTTTGTTTGGCTTTGGTGTCAGGGTAATGTAGACCTCATAAAATGAGATTGGAAGTGTGCCCTCTGAGACAGACCAGACAGAAACCATCTTTTGGGCAGCCCCTGAAAAGTCAGAATGCTGGACACAGCCTCCAACTTTCCCCATCCCCTAGAAAAGCTGGGGGTTGGGAATTTCCTCCTGATCTTGCTGTGCCTGGGGCAGAGGGGCTCTGGAGAGTGGATGCCATGAATTTTCTTATTGGATTTTATACAACTGTTTTCAAGCTTTCCTGTGATGCAGGAGTTTCTTAACTGTTTTTTTGTTTTCTCGTAAAAGGAATTGATCCATGTACTGTTAATTCTTTGTCAGTGTGGGAAGGAAAGTCTTGAAGCTGCCTAGTCTACCATCTTGCTCAAGTCACCCCCTATTTCTGTGATTTATATCAAGCATTTATTAATAAATAGCATTTTAGAGAATTCAAACATGAGATTATTGGGATCTAGCATTTAACCAGTTGTCAGTTGAGAGCTGATGTTTAAAAGAGGAAAATCTAAGGGACAAATTAATGATCCATTCTCTAGGTTATATTAATGTTATTTCTAAGTCTTAGATTATTAGGAATTAAAGTTTCCAGATCTTTTGTTAAGCCATTGTTATGTGGCTCCTTTTATTAATGAACACTAAGTAGCATGATGAGCATAATGCTTAAAAACATTATGGTTTTTTTAAATTGAGATATAATTCATTGTCATAATACTCTTATAAAATATAATGAACAATGTTTTTGGCTAGAGTTTTGTAAAAATCTCCAAACTTTTCAGTGGATATTTATTATATTGTCCTTTTCCCTTCAATTCTCTAAAAAGAAAAGGATATGATATTTATTAATAACTTAATAAAGGTCTGTCTTTAACAAGCTTAGACAGTATCCAAGTACAGTTTTTTGCAATAAAGCTGAGTAACTTGGAAATATTGGCAGTTGCTAAGAATTACTTTGGGGATCAGAACATTTTTTTATAGCCTCTGGGTTCCTGTGTTAGTAACAATTGATTTTAAGACTGTTATCCCTCTATTTGAATTATTATTTTGCCTCTCTGTTTTATCTTAATATATGAATCTTCAATATGAGCATGCATCATATAGAAGAATTTAAACTTCAGTAAGTCAAAGGAAATGTGTAGTTTAAATTTTCTTTCTTTAAGGTATCATCATTCTTTAAGGTATCATCATTCTTTTGATATTAAGTTCATAAATATCTTTCTTTTTCTTCCTTCTTTTATTCCTGTCTCTCTTTCTTATCTTTCTTTCTTGTTGACTTTTGATAGTCTGATCAATGCAAAATACAAATATGAAGTGAAAAAAGGTTTTAAGTATCAAAGAAGGAAAAGAAAGCCAGTTGCAAAGCTGAAGTACTTTAAAATAGTGGAAGACCTCTAACTTATTATACATAGTGCTGAGGCTATTGACTTAAACTTGGTTATTTGTTTTTACTCAGGTAACTCTCATGACTGACGTGTTTCTCCAAATTGAAAATTAAATTAAGGGATAGAAGGTGAAGCTAGGCAAGTGCCACTGGAAGGTGCTGCTTATATAGGTAGAGATGAAGTAAGTATGTTTCCAATTATCGGAGAGAGGGATTGTTCATTTTGGGGGAAAACACAATTATATTGAAACTTGAGGCTATTTTATACTGTATAATAACTGACATTTATCAATATAATTGTATAGGCTCTTTTTGGCAAGGAGGTACATTTATAATTATTTTATACATTTATAACTTGATTATATTAGTTTCTATCAAAGGAAAGATATAAAGGAAAGGAAAATCATCTGTAATTCTACCACTCAGAGATACTCATGGGCATTTACATATCTTTTTTTAAACAATTATTTATTTTTGGTTGCACTGAGTCTTGTGGACTGAGTCTCGTTGCTTGTAGACTTTCTCTAGTTGCCATGAGTAGAGGCTACTCTTCGTTGTAATGCGGTGATGTTCTCATTGCGATGGCTTCTCTTGTTGCAGAGCACAGGCTCTAAGTGCACTGGCTTCAGTAGGTGCAGCTCGCAGGCTCCAGGGCTCAGCCGTTAGGGTGCATGGGCTTAGTTGCTCTGCAGGATGTGGACTCTCCCCACATCAGGGATCAAACCCACATCCCCTGCCTTGGCAGGTGAACCCTCATCCACTCTACCACCAGGGAAGTCCCCAGATAGATATCTTCTTACATATTAGTATTTTACTATATATGTGTAGTATAAGTGCCTGACAATAAGGTTTTTTTTTCTTTCTTTTTGTAATGTAACTGCCTGACATTAAACTTTTTATTGTTGTGGCAAATATATCAGATGTCAAAGACATCCATCTCAAATCAACTTACTGTCAGCTGTATGACACAGCTGCTAGCAAAACAGTGTCACCACTTTTCCCTTTCTGCACCCTAATTCCTGCTCTTATAAATCTTATAAAGAGTCAACCCATAAACCACTAGAGAACCCATCCTCAACCCCATAAAGGCAGAATCCCAGATGGACACTTTCTCCCTCTCTTTCTACCCACGGCTTCCTTGTGTGGATCCTCAGGTGTGTTCTGTGTACTCTCCAAGAACTGTGAGTAATAAAGCTTGTCTTTTCAAAGTTCCCTGATTGCTGTTGCTGAGGTGTATCTTACAGTTATAATAAGAACCACAAGGCAGGTCTAGACACAGCATTGGCTCTGGTTGGGGAAAAGTGTTGCGGGGGCGGGGCTGCTGGAAGTACTACCACGCCCCAAGCAATCCTGGCTAATAGCATCACTGTCAGTAAGATGAGACGAACATGAAACCATGTGCGTATTTTTGAAACCAGATGTCTTACAAGCTCTCTTACTAGTTTTAATCTTTTCTTTTTACATTTCTTCTCTTCTATTTTTTAATTGGATAAGAGTATCATTTGAAAATAAAAATAATTTTGATCCAATGCTCGCTTCGGCAGCACATATACTAAAATTGGAATGATACAGAGAAGATTAGCATGGCCCCTGCGCAAGGATGACACGCAAATTCGTGAAGCGTTCCATATTTTTTAAAGAAGTTATTAATAAATGACAATTTAGCAAGCAGTTCAAAATTTCTTAAATTATGTAATCCTTAAAAAAATTTTGATCCTTTGTGTACAATAGCTATATATCATATTTTAGTTTCTTATTTATTGTACTGGGTGGACATTTTTAGTCAGTGTTTAATAACTGTTGCTAATGGCCTTTCTTGCTTTGCTATTGGGTTTAAAGGAAATGTCTGTAGTGCACCAAAGAGGACTTTTTTATCCACAGTAATCTGGTTTTCTTTTGTTCCTTTTTCTGTCTCAGGGCACTATCATAAACAGTTTCCTCAAACCGCCTCTTCTTTTCACCTAAATAACACTTACCAAATCTTTAGAGGTCTCAGTTAGAACATTTCTTCAGAGGGGTTTCCTTGATGCCTGTATGGCTCTTTAAAATCTCTTTAATATCTGTTCTTTCCTTTTCCCATTCTTAATTTTGTGTATTTGTGGTTCTTTTTATTCATGAATTACAATTTTTGGAAAATTGTATATTTTCTCCCAAGACTCCTTTTATTCATTTATTTATTTACTTATGCACTTATTTAACACAAATGTTCAAGCTCATTATATGAAGATCACTATATAGGGCACTAGAGATTCAGTGTTGAGATGGTTAGATATGGTCCATGCCCTTGTGATGCTTATAATCTAGCAATGAACAAGTAGTGTGTAGTAAGAAATTAGGGAATGTGGATGCATATGAAAGTGAAAGTATCAGTCACTCAGTCATGTGCAACTCTTCGTGACTCCACGGACTATAGCCGGCCAGGCTCCTCTGTCCATGGAATTCTCCAGGCAAGAATACTGGAGTGAGTTGCCCATTTCCTTCTCCACAGGATCTTCCCAAACCCAGGGATCTAAACCAGATCTGCTGCACTGCAGGCAGATTCTTTACTGTCTGAGCCATGGATGCATGTACAAGAAGGATTTAACTCACATAAGTGTCAAAGAGACCTCTCTGAAGAAACAAACTGAGATCTCTAAAGATTTAATAAGTGTTATTTAGATGAAAGGAAGAGACAGGTATTATTGCAGTTTGAGGAAATAACATATGAAAATGCCCAGAGGCAGAAAAAGGAAACTAAAAAACCACCAGTATGGATGATGCATAGACAAAGTCCTAATGTTTTCCTTCACTAATCTTTTAATTTCTGTATTTATTAATATCATTCCTTTTTTCATTTTTAAAGAGCATCCTGTTAATTTTTATCTTCTTTGTAATCTCTTTAGTTCATTTTACTAAAAATATTCAAAATTATACTTTTTTTATGAGGTACCACTTTAGTTAGTACAGTCACTCAGTCGTATCCGACTCTTTGTGATCCCATGAACCGCAGCATGCCAGGCCTCCCTGTCCATCACCAACTCCTGGAATTCACCCAAACCCATGTCCATTGAGTTAGTGATGCCATCCAACCATCTCATATTCTGTTGTCCCCTTCTCCTCCTGCCCTCAATCTTTCCCAGCATTAGGGCTTTTCAAATGAGTCAGCTCTTCACATCAGGTGGCCAAAATATTGGAGTTTCAGCTTCAACATCAGTCCTTCCAATGAACACCCAGGACTGATTCCCTTTAGGATGGACTGGTTGGGTCTCCTTACAATTCAAGGAACTCACAAGAGTCTTCTCCAACACCACAGTTCAAAAACATCAATTCTTCTGCATTCAGCTTTCTTTATAGTTCAACTCACACATCCATACATGACTACTAGAAAAACCATAGCCTTGACTAGATGGACCTTGTTGATAAACTAATGTCTCTGCTTTTTAAGATGCTGTCTAGGTTGGCCATAACTTTCCTTCCAAGGAGTAAGCGTCTTTTAATTTAACGGCTGCAGTCACCATCTGCAGTGATTTTGGAGCCCCCCCAAATAAAGTCAGCCACTGTTTCCACTGTTTCTCCATGTATTTGCCATGAAGTGATGGGACAAGATGCCATGATCTTAGTTTTCTGAATGTTGAGCTTGAAGCCAACTTTTTCACTCTCTTCTTTCACTTTTATCAAGATGCTTTTTAGTTCTTCTTCACTTTCTGCCATAAAGGTAGTGTCATCTGCATATCTGAGGTTATTGATATTTCTCCTGGCAATCTTGATTCCAGCTTGTGCTTCATCCTTCCAGTCCAGTTCAGTTGCTCAGTCATGTCTGACTCTTTGCCAACCCATGAATTGCAGCATGCCAGGCCTCCTTGTTCATCACCAGCTCCCGGAGTTCACTCAGACTCACGCCCATCAAGTCAGTGATGCCATCCAGCCATCTCATCCTCTGCTGTCCCCTCTTCCTCCTGCCCCCAATCCCTCCCAGCATCAGAGTCTTTTCCGACGAGCCAACTCTTCACATGAGGTGGCCAAAGTACTGGAGTTTCAGTTTTAGCATCATTCCTTCCAAAGAAATCCCAGGGCTGATCTCCTTCAGAATGGACTGGTTGGATCTCCTTGGAGTCCAAGGGACTCTCAAGAGTCTTCTCCAACACCACAGTTCAAAAGCATCAATTCTTCGCACTCAGCTCTCTTCACAGTCCAACTCTCATATCCATACATGACCACTGGAAAAACCATAGCTTCTTAGGCTATAGTAATTTTTAATGTGATGCATTTTTGTTATTTCTGAAATGGTTTCTATTTGTAGTCTTGACTTCCTTTTTGGATAGGAAGTATTTAGTAAGTAACATAAGGTAATATATGTATTATAGTGGCTTCGCAAGTGGCTCAGCAGTAAAGAATCTGCCTGTCAATGAAGGAGACATTAATGTTTAATTGCTGAATTGGGAAGATCCCTTGGAGAAAGAAATGGCAGCCCACTCCAGTATTCTTGCCTAGAAAATCCCAGGGACAGAGGAGTATGGTGGGCTACAGTCAATGGGGTCGCAAAAGAGTCTGAAACAACTGAGTAACTAAACAGCAACAATAGCAGCTGAGAAACAGATAACTCTGGCTGCAGGTGGTGGTAGAATATTCAGTGGTGATGTCCCTGACAACACCTGTTGTTCCAGACATTTGTGATATTGTTTGTGCTACAACATTCAAGACACTCAAAACTACCAGGACTGAACACACGCACACACACACACACACACACAAACACACACACACATGTCTCCCTTAGGTAATCATTAACTGGGAAACTTCATTACTGCCAGTGAAAATTATTTTATCATACTAATTCATATATATGCTCATATTATACCAAATTGTATCAATTATTGGATAACTTTGCAATTTTTAGATTTTTTCAGAGTAAAATTATCATTAAACAAGCTAAATATGATGGACTGTTATAAATATATAAACAATTTTTCCTTTGTTAAATAATACTAAAATTCTTTTCCTTTTTCTCTTATAGATGAAGAGATGTCTTCAGTAACTTTTCTATTATAATTCAGTGTGAAGCTGTCTTTAAGCTATGTTTAAATGCAACTCAATGTGATGTGCCTGCCTGAGGCAACTGACATTTCAAATTGTGATTCTTTTCACCCCAAAAGCAAGAAGTTCTGCTCTTTCCTGTAGTTGGAGCTATTTAATGAAATTAACTTGAGAGGTCAGAATCCAACTGTGACTTCTTAGATTCTTTCATTTGAATTACAAATCATCTGCAGGAAATGAAGCGATTGACTAAAAAATACTGAAGAAAGACTAGAGTAAAACATTAATTTGAATTCTCTCAGTTTTGAATATCTGATCATCTAGGCAGAAAAAATAAAAGGCACCTGGAAAAATAGTTTACAATGGACATCAATGAGATTTTGTTGTTGTTCAGTTGCTGTCATGTCCGACTCTTTGCGTTCCCAGGGACTACAGCATACCAAGCTCCTTTGTCCTTCACTGTCTCCCAGAATTTGCTCAGATTCATGTCCACTGAGTCAGTGATGCCATCCAACCACCTCATTCTCTGTCAGCCTCTTCTCCTCCTGCCCTTAATCTTTTTCAGCATCAGGATCTTTTCCAAAGAGTTGACCCTTCACATCAGATGGCCAAAGTAGTGGAGCTTTAGCTTCAGCATTAGTCCTTCTAGTAAACATTCAGAGTTCATTTCCTTTAGGATTGACTGGTTTGAGATTTTTACAGGAAAGATTAAACTAGTCATTAGAACAAAGTTTCTAATTAGTATCAGTACCTGAGAAGTAAGTACCAGTTACATGATGATCAAATAATTTTGTGACTTACAACCCCGCCTTGTTTTCCATGCCAGGGAATAAAAGAAGCGAGTATTGGTTATTTGGTCCCAAACAGTTGTTCTGATGGTCAGCATCAATGGTCTAGTAGAAACATGAAACCAGATATTACATATTACTTCCACTTCAACCAAGTGTTGAATTTCATTAGCTAAACTTAGTTCCAAACAGAAATGTTATATTTTGTTAAAATAATCTTTGTATCCACACAAGCCTTTCCCCTCTGTATCTGTATATTGTGTCCAAATTTTCATCTTAGCAGGTTATCAGTCACTGGATTACCCTTAGTCCAATATGATCTCATTTAACTTGATTACATCAATAAAGACTTTATTTCCAAATAAGGTCATTTTCACAGGTATCAGAGTTTAGACTTGGACACACATATACATATTTTTAGGGATACAGCTCAGCCTGCAATAGCACCCAACCTTACCTTTCATTTCTTTGACATCCCAGTATCCTTCCTGTTTAAGTATATTCCTTTCAAATGTGTCTTGTTCTTTCTTCTTAGTGACCTTGTCCCAAGTAGCATTTTCCTCTCATGTGTCTTGTAACATCATCTCTTTTCTGGCAGTTTCTCATCATATAAACATATTTAAGTCATGTTCATCCTAAAAGAAACTACAAATCCTACCTACCTCAACCCTATATTTCTTGTACCCTACCTCTTCTTCCTATAGCCCTGAACACGTGTCTTATATTCATATTTACTATGGAACAATAGACTGGTTCCAAATAGGAAAAGGAGTACTTCAAGGCTGTATATTGTCACCCTGCTTATTTAACTTCTATGCAGAGTACATCATGAGAAATGCTGGACTGGATGGAGCACAAGGTAGAATCAAGATTGCTGGGAGAAATATCAATAACCTCAGATATGCAGATGACACCACTCTTATGGCAGAAAGTGAAGAGGAACTAAAGAGCCTCTTGATGAAAGTGAAAGAGGAGAGTGACAAAGTTGGCTTAAAGCTCAACATTCAGGAAATGAAGATCATGGCATCCAGTCCCATCACTTCATGGGAAATAGACGGGGAAACAGTGGAAACAGTGTCAGACTTTGTTTCTCTGGGCTCCAAAATCACTGCAGATGGTGATTGCAGTCATGAAATTAAAAGACGCTTACTCCTTGGAAGAAAAGTTATGACCAACCTAGATAGCATATTCAAAAGCAAGGATATTACTTTGCCAACTAAGTTCCGTCTAGTCAAGGCTATGGTTTTTCCTGTGGTCATGTATGGATGTGAGAGTTGGACTGTGAAGAAGGCTGGGCACTGAAGAATTAATGCTTTTGAACTGTGGTGTTGGAGAAGACTCCTGAGAGTCCCTTGGACTGCAAGGAGATCCAACCAGTCCATTCTGAAGGAGATCAACCCTGGGATTTCTTTGGAAGGAATGATGCTAAAACTGAAACTCCAGTACTTTGGCCACCTCATGCGAAGAGTTGACTCACTGGAAAAGACTCTGATGCTGGGAGGGATTGGGGGCAGGAGGAGAAGGGGAAGACAGAGGATGAGATGGCTGGATGTTGGACTGTGAAGAAGGCTGGGCACTGAAGAATTAATGCTTTTGAACTGTGGTGTTGGAGAAGACTCCTGAGAGTCCCTTGGACTGCAAGGAGATCCAACCAGTCCATTCTGAAGGAGATCAACCCTGGGATTTCTTTGGAAGGAATGATGCTAAAACTGAAACTCCAGTACTTTGGCCACCTCATGCGAAGAGTTGACTCACTGGAAAAGACTCTGATGCTGGGAGGGATTGGGGGCAGGAGGAGAAGGGGAAGACAGAGGATGAGATGGCTGGATGGCATCACTGACTTGATGGGCGTGAGTCTGAGTGAACTCTGGGAGTTGGTGATGGACAGGGAGGCCTGGCATGCTGCAGTTCATGGGGTCGCAAAGAGTCGGACATGACTGAGTGACTGAACTGACTGATGTTTCCTCTTCAGGTTTTTCTTCAATCAATTGAAGTCTGGCTTGTGCCCCATCACTGAGACTACTCAATCTTGTCAAGATTTTTAATGTTCTTTTTGATGTTAAATCAATGGACAAATCTTAATTCTTCTATTATAAAGCTCAGTGCCTCATTGGATTTTTTTTCAGCACTCCCAACTCTTCAAACCAGACCCTGCAAATCAAATCCCTTGAGTTCCATGGTATTTCACTTTCCATATGTTTCCTCTCGCTATGAATGCTTCGTATTTTTTGGAAGACTTTTCTTCCTCTACTTGCTTTATAAATTGCGATATCCTCCTAGGATTAATTTATCTTTCTTCTTTCACTTTACAGTCTTTTCTTTGTTAGTCTTACTCTTTGCATGTCTTCTGCATCAACTGTATGATACTGACCACCCAAATTGTATGTCTTTAGCCCATATTTCTTTTCTAAACTCTAATTATATATATGCAACTGCCTGTGGGATTTCTTTGGAAGGAATGATGCTAAAGCTGAAACTCCAGTACAATGGCCACCTCATGTGAAGAGTTAACTCGTTGGAAAAGACTCTGATGCTGGGAGGGATTGAGGGCAGGAGGAGAAGCGGACAACAGAGGATGAGATGGCTGGATGGCATCACTGACTCGATGGACGTGAGTCTGAGTGAGCTCCAGGAGTTGGTGATGGATAAGGAGGCCTGGCGTGCTGCGATTCATGGGGTTGCAAAGAGTCAGACATGACTGAGTGACTGAACTGCCTGTTACATATCATCTCTTGAATAACACACAGGCACTTCAGATACAACAAGTTAAAATTACTCCTTCTACATTTTCTTTCTTAGTGAGTGGCACTACTACCTAACGAATTTCCATAGTGAGAAGCCTTAATGTCATAGTATTCCATTTTCTCACCTTCACACCAGTATGTGTGTGTGTGTGTGTATATATATATATATATATATATATATATATATATTTCCATTTGAAAAGACCCTGATGCTGAGAAATACTGAAGACAAAAGGAGAAGGAAGCAGCAGAGGATGAGAGGGTTAGACAGCATCACTGACACAATGGACAGAAATCTGAGCAAACTCTAGGACATAGTGAAGGACAGGGGGGCCTGGTGTGCAGCAGTCCATGGGATCTCAAAGAATTAGACATGACTTAGTGACTGAACAACAATCATCACCACCACACCAGTTTTCGTATATATTATATCTCTTTATAATGTCTTCCAAAGCAGTCTTCTGTTCTCCAACATCACAGAACTGATTTAGTTTAGGCCCCATGATTTCTTCCTACATTCTTTAATTGTTATATTTTGTCCAGTTAAAACCATTTTCCATATTATTACCAGCTTGATTTTCCAGAACTCAATCTGATGATACTAATATTGCATTAAAGAATATTTTTGAGCCTCATTGTAGCCTTCAAAATAAAGTAACAAACTCCTATATGTCTATTCTTTAGTAATATCTCTCAGTATTTCATCCCTGTGAATGTCAGTCAGTATCAGTTCAGTCACTCAGTCATGTCCGACTGTGTGAACCCATGGACTGCAGCCCGCCAGCCCTCCCTGTCCATCACCAACTCCCAGAGCTTACTCAAACACATGTCCATCGAGTCAGTGAGACCTTACAACCATCTCATTCTCTGTCATCCCCTTCTCCTCCTGTCTCTAATTTTTCCCAGCATCAGGGACTTTTCCAATGAGTCAGTTCTTCACATCAGGTAGCCAAAGTATTGGAGTTTCAACATCAGCATCAGTCCTTCCAATGAATATTCAGGACTGATTTCCTTTAGGATAGGCTGGTTGGATCTCCCTGCAGTCCAAGGGACACTCAAGAGTCTTCTCCAACACCACAATTAAAAACATTGATTCTTTGGTGCTCAGCCTTCTTCACAGTCCAATTCTCACATCCATACATGACTTCTGGAAAAACAATAACCTTGACTAGATGGACCTTTGTTGGCAAAGTAACGTCTCTGCTTTTGAATATACTGTCTATGTTGGTCTTAGCTTTTCTTCCAAGGAGTAAGTGTCTTTTAATTTCATGGCTACAATCACCATCTGCAATGAATATGGAGCCCCCCCCAGAATAGAGTCTGTCACTGTTTCCATTGTTTCTCTATTTCCCATGAAGTGATGGGACCAGATGCCATGATCTTAGTTTTCTGAATGTTGAGTTTTAAGCCAACTTTTTCACTCTCCTCTTTTACTTTCATCAAAAGGCTCTTTAGTTCTTCTTCAGTTTCTGCCATAAGGGTGGTGTCATCTGCATATCTGGGTTATTGATATTTCTCCTGGCAATCTTGATTCCAGCTTGTGCTTCTTCCAGCCTGGCATGTCACATGGTATACTCTGCATATAAGTAAAATAAGCAGGGTGACAATATGCAGACTTAATGTACTGCTTTCCCTATTTGGAACCAATCTGTTGTTCCATGTCCAGTTCTAATTGTTGCTTCCTGACTTGCATAAGGATTTCTGAGGAGACAAGTCAGGTGGTCTGGTCTCCCATCTCTTGAAGAATTTTCCACAGTTTGTTGTGATCCACACAGTCAAAGGCTTTGGTGTAGTCAGTAAAGTAGAGTAGATGTTTTTCTGGAACTCTTGCTTTTTCTATGATCCAGCGGATGTTGGCAATTTGATCTCTGGTTCCTCTGCCTTTTCTAAATCCAGCTTGAACATCTCAAAGATTATGGTTCACGTACTGTTGAAGCCTGACTTGGAGAATTTTGAACATTACTTTGCTAGTGTGTGAGATGAGTGCAATGGTGCAGTAGTTTCAACATCCTTTGGCATTGCCTTTCTTTGAGATTGAAATGAAAATTGACTTTTCCAGTCCTGTGGTCATTGCTGAGTTTTCCAAATTTGCTGGCATACTGAGTGCAGCACTTTCACAGCATCATCTTTTAGGATTTGAAATAGCTCAACTGGAATTCCATCACCTCCACTAGCTTTGTTCATAGTGATATTTCCTAAAGGCTCACTTGACTTCGTGTTCTAGGATGTCTGGCTCTAGGTGACTGATCACACTAGCATTGTTATCTGGGTCACGAAGATCTTTTCTGTATAGTTCTTCTGTGTATTCTTGCCACCTCTTCTTAATATCTTCTGCTTCTGTCAGGTCCATACCATTTCTGTCCTTTGTTGTGCCTATCTTTGCACAAAATGCACCCTTGGTAGCTCTCAGTTTCTTAAAGAGATCTCTAGTCTTTGCCATTCTGTTGTTTTCCTCTATTTCTTTGCATTGATCACTGAGGAAGGCTTTCTTATCTCTCCTTGCTATTCTTCAGAACTCTGCTTCAAATGGGTCTATCTGTCCTTTTCTCTTTTACCTTTAGCTTCTCTTCTTTTCTCAGCTATCCTCCAACAACCATTTTGCCTTTTTACATTTCTTTTTCTTGGAGATGGTCTTGATCACTGCCTCCTGTACAGTGTCACAAACCTCTGTCCATATTTCTTCAAGCACTCTGTCTGTCAGATCTAATCTCTTTAATCCATTTGTCACTTCCACTGTATAATTGTAAGGGATTTAATTGCGGTCCTACATGAATGGTCTAGTGGTTTCCCCTACTTTCTTCAATTTAAGTCTGAATTTGGCAGTAAGGAGTTCATGATCTGAGCCACAGTCAGCTCCCAGTCTTGTGTTTGCTGACTGTATAGAGCTTCTCCATCTTTGGCTGCAAAGAATATAATCAATCTGATTTTGGTATTGACCATCTGGTGATGTCCATGTGTAGAGTCTTCTCTTGTGTTGTTGGAAGAGGGTGTTTGCTATGACCAGTGTGTTCTCTTGGCAAAACTGTTAGCATTTGCCCTGCTTCAGTTTGTACTCCAAGGTTAAATTTGCCTTTTACTCCAGGTATCTCTTGACTTCCTACCTCTGCATTCCAGTCCCCTATTATGAAAAGGATATCTTTTTGGGGTGTTAGTTCTAGAAAATCTTGTCTATCTTCATAGAACCATTCAACTTCAGCTTCTTCAGTGTTACTGGTCAGGGCATAGGCTTGGATTACCGTGATATTGAATGGTCTGCCTTGGAAATGAACAGAGATCATTCTTTCGTCTTTGAGATTACATCCAAGTACTGCATTTTGGACTCTTGTTGACTATAATGGCTACTCCATTTCTTCTAAGGGATTCCTGCCCACAGTAGTAGATATAATGGTCATCTGAGTTAAATTCACCCATTCCAGTCCATTTTAGTTCACTGGTTCCTAAAATCTGAATGTTCACTCTTGCTATCTCCAGTTTGACCACTTCCAATTTACCTTGATTCATGGACCTAACATTCCAGTTTCCTATGCAATATTGCTCTATACAGCTCAGACTTTACTTCCATCACCAGTCACAGTCACACGTGGGTATTGTTTTTGCTTTGGCTCCATCTCTTCATTCTTTCTAGAGTTATTTCTCTACAGATCTCCAGTGGCATATTGGGCACCTACTGATTTGGGGAGTTAATCTTTCAGTGTCATATCTTTTTGCCTTCTCATACTGTTCATGGGGTTCTCAAGGCAAGAATGCTGAAGTGGTTTACCATATCCTTCTCCAATGGACCACATTTTATCAGAACTCTCCATCATTACCCGTCCATCTTGGGGTGCCCTACATGGCACAGCTCATAGTTTCATTCAGATAAAGAAGGTTGTGGTCCATATGATCAGTTTGGTTAGTTTTCTGTAATTGTGATTTTCATTCTGTCTCTCCTGTAATGGATAAAGATGAGAGACTTATGTAAGCTTCCTGATGGGAGAGACTGACTGAGGGGGAAACTGGGTCTTGTTTTGATGGGTGAGGCCATGCTCAGTTAAATCTTTAATCCAATTTTCTGTTGATGGGCAGTGCTGGGTTCCCTCCCTGTAGTTTGACCTGAGGCCAAGCTATGGTGGAGGTAATGAAGATAATGTTGACCTCCTTCAAAAGATCCCATGCATACACTGCTGTACTCAGTGCCCCCAACCCTGTAGCAGGCTACCACCAACCCGCACCTCCACCAGGGACTCCTGGACACTCACAGGCAGGTTGGGTCCGTCTCTTGTGGGGTCCCTGCTCCTTTCTCCTGGGTCCTGGTGCACACAGGGTTCTGTTTGTGCCCTGTAAGAGTCTGTTTCCCCAGTCCTATGTAAGTTCTAGTGGCTCTCTGGTGGGGTTAATGGCAACCTCCTCCAAGAGGGCTTATATCATACTCAGGTATGCTGCACCCAAAACCCCTACCCCTGTGACAGGCCACTGCTGACCCGTACCTCCACAGGAAACACTCAAACACAGTTCTGGTTCAGTCTCTGTGGGGTCTCTGGGTCCTGGTGCACACAAGGTTTGTTTGAACCTTCTGAATGTCTCTGGCGGTATAGGGTTTGATTCTAAACATGATTTCACCCCTCCTACTGTCTTACCGGAGCTTCTCATTTGCTCTTGGACATGGGGTAGCTTTTTTTGGTGTGATCCAACATTCTCCTGTTGACAGTTATTCAGCAGCGAGTTGTAGTTTTGGAGTTCTTGCAGGAGGAGATGAGCACATGTCCTTCTATTCTGCCATGTAGTTAACAAGGATTCCCTGGTGGCTCAGACAGTAAAGAATCTGCCTGCAATGTGGGACATCCAAGTTCGATCCCTGGGTTGGGAAGGTCCCCTCGAGATGGAAATGGCAACCCACTCCAGTATCCAGGATCCTGGCAGGTTACAGTCCATGGGGTTGCAAAGAGTTGGACATGACTGAGAGACTTCACTCTGTGAGTCTCATCCATGCTGAAATATTTGTACCTGCTTGAATGTGCCATGCTGTTTTTTCCACATGAACAATCTCCAAATCCTCCCACATTGATAGGACTTCTTCTTTTATATCTCTTAAGGCAAGAAATTTTCCCTGATGCTAAATCCTTCATATGATTTGGATTTGGTGCCCCTTGATTAATCTTTTTTGTGCTCCCCTAGGTTATGTGTTTACCTCTACACAACATAGATGAAATCTCTTTTTAACCCTTAGACACTGGCACAGTGGCACATAAAATCCACTCAAAAATAACAAGTCATCAGTATGTACAAGATTAATACAGAGTAATAAGATAAAGTGGCAAAGATGGGATCTTTGGAGAATATTTAAGAAGTAGGCAGGGGAAGAAACTGGGCAATAGAAACCAAAATGTGGTCAAAGATTCTCCAAAGAGAGAACCAGAAGGCAGTGGTAGTACTTGGTCATATATACTGGTTTGTCTAGGATAGCACTGAATTATACCTGCTATACTGACTCCTGTCCAGTTTAATTTTGTTCCAAGTTTTTCATGTTTAATGAGATGCTATGAGTATTTTCATTGAGATAAACTCGGGTGTATTTTTAGAAGTTGTCAGTACCAAGTTATGCATCCTGATCTTCCAGACCAAAGCACTCATCTCTCCAGCTGCTGGTAGTGATTGGCAGCAGACAGGTCTCAACTGGATTTCTCTCTAAATGCTTAAAATTTGTGATCTAGTCATTTAATTCCAAGACTTGTCCTCAGAGACATATGATCTCATTTAATGCCTGATAAATGCAAGGAGTAAAAGTCCTATCTGCTTCCAATTTTGGACACTCATAAGATCCATCCCAGCTCCAGAGCTCCCAATGAGAGGTTAAATTTATTTCCCAGGTGGCTAAGTGGTAAAGAACATACCTGCCAATGCAGAAGACACGAGTTCAAACTATGGGTAGGGAAGATCTGCTGTAGAAGGAAATGACCACTCACTCCAGTATTCTTGCCTGGAAAATCCCATGCACAGAGGAGCCTGGTGGTCTACAGTCCATGGAGTCACAAAAGAGTCTGACACAACTGAGTGACTAAATAGCAACAACAGCAGCTGAGAAACAGCTAACTGGCTGCAGGTGGTGGTAGAATATTCAGTGGTGATGTCCCTAACAATGCCTGTCATTACAGTCATTTGTGATACGGTTTGTGCTACAACATTCAAGATACTCAAGTCTACCAGGACAATAGTAGGCAGAGTCAGTGGGAAACAAGGAAAATTATTGGTTGGGTGTGCATGAAATATGTAAAAGCTGTACATGAAATATGTAGAATATGAAAATAGAAGCTGAATACTCCTGTCCTAGGGTACATAGGATATATTAAAAGCTTTTATTTTAATTATTTTGTCATTTATTGTATAATGAAACTACTACATAATTTGATTAACAGTATTGTGTTTTCTAATACCTTTTTTCAGCATTAATGATTTAAATAAAGTGCATGCTTTACTTAGTAAAAAATTTCATTCAGAATTTACATTTCTCAAAGAAATTGATGAGCAGAATGCATTTTGCTTAAAAAACTTGGATCAGTATTGTGACCCACATGGGGACCATATCTGGTCACTTGAAAGCCAAGAGACAAATCTACTGAAGAAACAGTACTGTTGTTTCAAATTAGTAGTTTTTTGAAGAAAGCTGTGTCCAAAGTTCATAATTTTACAAATGAACTTTCAGAATATATTATATATCACTGTGGAGGGCATGATTTTTTCATCTAGATGAAAAAATAATTGCTTGCTCATTTTTTTATTCAAGCTTCTCATGTGTAGATATGAAAAGTGAAGTGTTAGTTCACTTTATCATGAATAGAGACAGATAAGTAAGAAAGTGGCTTCCCAGGTAGCACAAGTGGTAAAGAACCTGCCTGCCAATGCAGGAGATGTAAGAGAAGTCGGTTCGATCCCTGGGTCAGGAAGAACCTCTGGAGGAGGGCATGGCAACTCACTGCAGTATTCTTGCCTGGAGAATCCTATGGACAGAGGATCCTGGCAGGCTGTGGTCCACTGGGTCATAAAGAGTCGGACATGACTGAAGTGACTTAGCATGCGCTCACGCAAACAAGAAACAACTGAAGAATGTGAACACATTGGCTTCATCAGCAGAACTTCACAGAGAGTCAAGTGTTGCCAATTTTATATTTGTGTCATCAAATGATTCAAATAGAAAATCAGTTCATTCTATTGATGGCTCAATTTTTCATTCAATATATGGAATCAAAGTGAAACTTTGGGGAATTTATTATGTCAAAGGTGAATCAGCTAATATTTTGAATGTAATAATTTTCTCACTAAAAAGAAAACTATTGGGTTTAACAATGATATTATGAAACAGATTTTATGAAAAAACAACTCTGTGATAAAACAATGTTCTTAGTAAATTGAGACCTATGATATAGAAATGTACTAAAGAATTCTTTCTAGAATACATATGATGTGCAATTGAATCCAAACAGAACTCTGATATTTTAAAAAGCCAGTCTAAATAGAAGCTTTGGTTGTCAATTTGTAAACATATAGGGACAATTGACTTACAAAGTTAACTGCAAAGTTAATTCAAGAAAGAAGGCTATGTTGAATTATAAAACACACTTCAGAAAATATATACTTTCTCCCTTTATCCATAACCAGTACACTTTAGAAATACTTGAGCCTTTGAAGAACTATTTTGTAAGTCAACTTAACCTACCATAATGGTATTTTTGGAAAAGGGTACTCCAAATTTTTGTTGAATTTATTCAAAATCAGCTTGAGATTTTAGTGAAAATATTTAATGAATGGAGCAATCAACACCTCCAGTTTTTAAAACTTTTGGAAAATTGTAATTATTAAAAAATTGCACAATGGAAGATGCTGAACTTTATCCTCACAAGCAAGGGAAGTACTGAATAAATTAAATAAGGACAGGCCATCGTATGAACTTTGGTTTGCAAATTCTCTTGTAAGACCTAACGGCCTTTTCTCAGGATCTGTCGCTCTAAAGACCACAGTGACTCGGATTCGATGCAACAGGCAAGAGAATTTATTAGGCCGGCACGCCGGGGTTCAATCTCCACCCGAGGAGATGAACCTCGAACACTAATCGCGAGGAACTTTTATACCGAAAAATCACAGGCAGGTGTGGGTGGGGTCAGGATATTGGGAACAATGTGGTAGGGAGCCATAGGCAGGTGTAGGTGGGGTGAGGACGCTTGATTGGTGGGATAGGTCTGCAGGTAATTAAGTCGAAACAGTTGACTGACCACCCTGCGGCGCTTGGCCAGTTCTTAGAAGAACAATTACCCGGAAAAGTCCGACAGAAAATACATCTTTTTGAGAGGGGGTCTCCTTGCAAGGTCAGGAAACTAGGTTGTAAGTCATCAGTTAAGAATTAATAGAATGGGGCTTTGTTAGGGACCAGGAGACTCTGAGTCACCAGATAAGGGGAAAGTTATCTTCCGTGAGGCATGGCCTGCCTCCGGGGTTTTAACATAAAGGGGACTTAAAATTTTAACCTAGGTTCTTCACTCTAAGTCTACCTTGTAAATTCAATTTGAAAGAAAAGTGGGTAAACTTAAGTTATGTCTGGAATGAATAAAATTTAGCAGACAGTTTTACAGTATCTAAATTTGGTGAAACATTGAAAGGAGTAATAGGTGACTTATTTGAAAGTTGAGAAATGTCTCTGAATGTTAGCCAAAAAGAGTATTTGTGGAAAAGTTTGGGCTGAAACACTTACATGTTGGTGGTGGCCGTGAGATATATCTGGCAGCACACCAACCTCAGCTTATGTCTCTTCCACTCAACCTTCCTTCCTCTGTCCCTCAGCATTAGACTACCATTGCAATCTGACTAACTCTCCCACTCACAGTATTTCCTTAAAAAATTCCTCCCACATTTAATCCTATGTTGGTGTCTGCATCTCAGAAAACTGGGACTATCACATGACATTTTTGAAAAATTTATATTTTTAAGTTAATTTTTATTGTAGTATAATTGCTTTACAATACTGTGTTATTTTCTACCGCACAGTAAAATGAATCAGCTATATGTATACATACATCCCTTCTTTTTTGAATTTACTTCCCATTAGATTACCACAGAGCACTGCATAGAGTTCCCTATGCTATACAGTAGGTTCTCATTAGTTATCTATTTTAGGAAAGTCCCATGGACGGAGGAGCCTGGTAGGCTGCAGTCCTTGGGATCACTAAGAGTCTGACATGACTGAGTGACTTCACTTTCACTTTTCACTTTCATGCATTGGAGAAGAAAATGGCAACCCACTCCCCCACTCCAGTGTTCTTGCCTGGAGAATCCCACCGGAGCCTAGTGGGCTGCCATCTATGGGGTTGCACAGAATTGGACACGACTGAAGTGACTTAGCAGTAGCAGCAGCAGCAGTGTATATACATGACATTTTATTTTAAAAAATAGAAATGAAAATATCCTTCACTTTTTGCTTCACAGTTTGCTTTTGCTCTGAGCTTATCAGGCACTTCAGCACCCTTAGAGTAATTTTCCAGTTGATGTTATTTCTGCTTTTCTTTTGACTTTTTCTATAAAAAGTCAACTCAACTCAATTTTAAATGTCAACATTTAAAATTTCTTAACATAAAATGCTAATTTTTACCCAGATTAGGAGACATTTGACAATGAAAGGAAATGCTAAGATTTATATAAATTTTGAGCTTTTTTTTGTAAATGAACAGTTTTATCCAAAATTTTTATTTATAAGTTAAATACTTTCCAAAAAATATAGAAATAGACATATTGTTTACATGAAAGCAGAATTATGTCCTGAAAGCCTTTTATGTTGAATTTTAACCTTTATTGTGTTATGAATGATATGAAAAATATTTCACACATTTAATGTATCCATTCCGATGTGTTCACACATATACATACACCCATGATACCATTGAAAAACCAAGGTACTGTACATATCTATCACCTCCAAAAATTTCCTTTTTTTTTTGGTAAGAACACTTACATGAGATCTCTCCTTTTATTATATTTTACAATGCATAATACCATACTGTTAACTACAGGTACTATGTTGTACAGCAGATTTCTAGAACTTACTCATTTTGCACACCAGAACTTTTATATCCATTGAAAAACAATTTCCCATTTCCTCTTCCCCCAAAATAGAAACCACCATTCTATTTTCTTTGACTGTTTTGGATGGATGTAAGTGAACCATGTGGCATTTGTCGTGACTGGCATAAGTGACTGGCTTATTTCACATAATATAATATCTGGTAGATTCATTCATGTTGTCATAAGTGGTAGGATTTCCTCTTTTTTAAGGCTGAATAATACTTTACTTTATTGCACATATAGACTACATACCCAAGAAAAAGAAATGCAAAACAGCAAAATGGCTGTCTAGGAGGTCTTACAAGTAGCTGTGAAAAGAAAAGCAAAAAGCAAAGGAGAAAAGGAGAGATATACCTATTTGAAAGCAGAGTTCCAAAGAATAGCAAGGAGAGATAAGAAGCCTTCCTCAATGATCAATGCAAAGAAATAGAGGAAAATAATAGAATGGGAAAGACTAGAGATCTCTTCAAGAAAATTAGAGATACCAAGGGAATGTTTCATGCAAAGATGGGCTCAATAAAGGACAGAAATGGTATGGACCTGACAGAAGCAGAAGATATTAAGAAGAGGTGGCAAGAATACACAGAAGAACTGTACAAAAAAGATCTTCATGACCAGATAATCATGATGGTGTGATCACTCACCTAGAGTCAGACATCCTGGAAAGTGAGATCAAGTGGGCCTTAGGAAGCATCACTATGAACAAAGCTAGTGGAGGTGATGGAATTCCAGCTGAGCTATTTCAAATCCTAAAAGATGATGCTGTGAAAGTGCTGCACTCAATATGTCAGCAAATTTGGGAAAATCAACAGTGGCCATAGGACTTGAAAAGGTCAGTTTTCATTCCAATCCCAAAGAAGGCAATGCCAAAGAATGCTCAGACTACTGCACAATTGCATTCATCTCATGCTAGTAAAGTAATGCTCAAAATTCCCCAAGCCAGTCTTTAGCAATACGTGGACCGTGAACTCCCTGATGTTCAAGCTGGATTTAGACAAGGCAGAGATCAAATTGCAACATCCGCTGGATCATAGAAAAAGCAAGAGAGTTCCAGAAAAACATATTGCTTTATTGACTATGCCAAAGCCTTTGACTGTGTGGATCACAACAAACTGTGGAAAATTCTTCAGGAGATGGGAATATCAGACCACCTGACCTGCTTCCTGAGAAATCTGCATGCAGGTCAGGAAGTAACAATTAGAACTGGACATGGAACAGTGCACTGGCTCTAAAACGGAAAAGGAGTACATCAAGGTTGTATATTGTCACCCTGCTTATTTAACTCATATGCAGAGTACATCATGAGAAACGCTGGGCTGGAGGAAGCACAAGCTAAAATCAAGATTGGTGGGAGAAATATCAATCACCTCAGATATGCAGATGACACCACCCTTATGGCAGAAAGTGAAGAACTAAAGAGCACCTTGATGAAAGTGAAAGAGAAGAGTGAAAAAGTTGGCTTCAAGCTCAACATTCAGAAAACTAAGATCATGGCATCCAGTTTCCTCACTTCATGGCAAATAGTTGGAGAAACAGTGGAAATAGTGAGAGACTGTTTTTGCCGGGGGGCTCCAAAATCACTGCAGATGGTGATTGCAGCCATGAAATTAAAAGACGCTTACTCCTTGGAAGAAAAGTATGACCAACCTAGACAGCATATTAAAAAGCAGAGACATTAGTTTGTCAACAAAGGTCCATCTAGTAAGGTATGGTTTTTCCAGTAGTTATGTATGGATGTGAGAGTTGGTAAAGAACACTGAGCGCTGATGAATTGATACCTTTGAACTGTGGTGTTGGAGAAGACTCTTGAGAGTCCCTTGGACTACACAGAGATCTAAACAGTCCATTCTACAGGAGATCAGTCCTGAGTGTTCATTGGAAGGACTGATGTTGAAGCTGAAACTCCAATACTTTGGCCACCTGATGCAAAGAGCTGACTCATTTGAAAAGACCCTGATACTGGGATAGATTGAAGACAGGAGGAGAAGGGGATGGCAGAAGATGAGATGGTTGGATGGCATCGCTGACTCAATGGACATGAGTTTGGGTAAACTCCAGGAGTTGGTGACGGACAGGGAGACCTGGCGTGCTGCAGTCCAAGGGGTTGCAAAGAGTTGGACACGATTGAGTAACTGAACTGAACCGAACTGAACTGACTACTTTTTATTCATTCATTGTTGATGGATATTTAGGTTGTTTTCCTTGATTCTTTGTCTTACTTGGATATGAATGTGGGATTGCAGTTACCTCTTCTAGATCCTGACTTCAAGTCTACTGGGTATATACCCAAAATGAAATTTCTCGATTAAAACCATAGTGATTTATAACCTCATGCCTATTATTAGGATGCTACCCAGGTAGCGCTAGTGGTAAAGAATCTGCCTGCCAATGCAGGAGATGCAAAAGATGCGGGTTCAATGCCTGGATCAGTAAGATCCCCTGGAGTAAGAAATGGCAACCCACTCCAGTATTCTTGCCTGGAAAATTCCACAGACAGAAGAACCTGGCTAGGTACAGTCCATGGGGCCACAAAGAGGCAGACACTCCTTAGCACACCTATTAGGATGGCTATTATAAAAAAATTTTAAACTGTTGAATGGCTAGGATATGGAGAAATGGGAACCCTTATACACCATTGGTGGTAATATAGAATGGTTCTGCATAATTGAAAACAGTATGGAGGTTCCTCAAGTAATTAAAAATAGAACTCCATATAGTGATTTTTGAATATAAAAAAGGCAGAACAATTATACTTGATACATAGTCACATTCTTCAGTAGTTTCTGAGACTTGTCTGTTGATAATACCATGTTGCTGATAGGTGTTTAGTGATAACTATTTTTTCATAGCCACTACCCAGAGCCCTGAGGGCTGTAGTTGTGTTTCAAGGGTTAGCATAGGGTGAGACAGATCCAACTGGGTGTGTCTGGGACCTGCTCCCTTGTGGTTGAACTGAAGTAGCCCACTTCATGTGTTTTATGTACTGTTCTCTTACAATATCTCCTTTTGTAAAATAAACACTGCGAAAAATATTTGAAAACTACTGGCCTAGTGTTCTCTTTCTTTAAAGTGAGAACAATGTCTGAAAATATTCTACCACTTATATTTTCAACTCTTATAAATAGGCTGTTTTTTTGAATTATTCTTTCCTCTTCTTTTTCTGAATTAGTTTTGTTTGTTGTACCTACTTAAAGTGCAGGAAGAGGGCTTTAAAATGGCTTTATTAGGGTGGAGACTTTTCTTTTTAAAATAATAATGTGTATTTTAAAATAGGAATGTAGGTATAATGAAAAGAAAATATGTACCCTTGAAAATTAGCATACAGAGACTTATGGTAATATTATTGATACATTCTACTTGAAGAAAATGGCAATACTAAAAAGAAAACAGGCCATTACATTTCAAAATTTTGTCAAATTCTAATTTCCAAAGTGTTTAGAATAAGAAATGACCTCTATATGCAGAACATTTTAACCAAGAGAGAAACATAATCACAATTAGAATTTTAAAGGGTAACAGGAAATAATATGAGATTGTAATAATTTTGGTCATAACATTCATAAAAGATCTCTGCTGCATAAATTATATCATTCAGTTCAGTTCAATTCATTTCAGTCGCTCAGTCGTGTCCGACTCTTTGCAACCCCATGAATCACAGCACGCCAGGCCTCCCTGTCCATCAAAACTCCAGGAGTTCACCCAAACTCATGTGCATCGAGTTAGTGATGCCATCAAGCCATCTCATCCTCTGTCGTCCCCTTCTCCTCCTGCCCCCAATCCTTCCCAGCATCAGGGTCATTGTAACTTAAATCTCTATATTAAATTAAAGGCATTTGTAATATATTTTCAAAAATGCTATTATCTTGTAAAAAAACTTTAATCTTGATTATTTATAGAGTAACATTTGAATTAAAAAGTCACATAGCTTAAAAAACCCAGCATATACAATTCAGTCTATATTTTAAAAAATACATGTAGCATATATACATAAATAAAAATAACTAGTAAGGTATATAAAGCAAAGTGTTAATACTGGATATTTCTTTTTAATGTGGTTTATGGTGATTTTAATTTTCTTTATTGGTTTCTTTGCTTCCTAAATATTTGCCCAATGCCCATGTGTTTCTTTTGTAATCAGGCAAGAAAAGCCAAATTAACTTTACTTTTGAAATCAGAATTGTAATTTTTTGGTCATATTGTGGTATATAAACAAATTGAACTGAGATTAAAATGATCAGCAGTAGTGTCTAGGTGAAGGTAGGAAGAAAAAGAAGTCAGGAAAGGAATGGGCTGGTAGATAATGGGGACTGTATTGCTGCATGGCCAAAGATTAGGTGAAGCAACAGTGAAGAGATCTGGCAGGTCAGAGAGTACAGTGTTAACATTTAATGTATCTGAGGTGGGGAAGTTCTTTTGAAGACAAGATTCACATTAGAGCCTGGGAGGAGAGTTAGACTTATAGCAGTTTAAGAGTCCAGCAATTTTATGACAAAGTCATCATATGAATTGCTTCTGTAGATGTAGGAAGATTGTAAAAGTTAGGACAGATAAAAAATGTGAATAAAATCCCATAAACTTCATTGATTAAGGAGGTGGTGGCAAGTCTACAGATGATAGCAATGAAAAGTGCTAAAAAGCTTTGTAGTGGAGTGGCTTAAGTTTTAGATGAGTTGATTTGTCATGAGAGATATATATATATAATAATATTTATTATTATGTATAATTGTAAAAATTATGTTTATATTATAATATATAACATATATAAATAAATCTCATTTTACTTGTTTTAATTACAAACCAATATGTAAAATATAAAGTGTCTATATAAATTGTACTTGGTAAAAAAGCTTAAGGAAAATAAAGCTTACTATTTTGAAATTTAAACTAATCAAACCAACATGAGTACTACAAAATATCTCTTAGGTCCATAGAAAAAAAATTACTTGATTGTTGCTTCAGTTCAGTTCAGTTCAGTCGCTCAGTCGTGTCTGACTCTTTGAGACCCCATGAATCGCAGCTCGCCAGGCCTCCCTGTGCATCACCAACTCCCAGAGTTCACTCAGACTCACGCCCATCAAGTCAGGGATGCCATCCAGCCATCTTATCCTCTGTCGTCCCCTTCTCCTCCTGCCCCCAATCCCTCCCAGCATCAGAGTCTTTTCCAATGAGTCAACTCTTTGCATGAGGTGGCCAAAGTACTGGAGTTTCAGCTTTAGCATCATTCCTTCCAAAGAAATCCCAGGGCTGATCTCCTTCAGAATGGACTGGATCTCCTTACAATCCAAGGGACTCTCAAGAGACTTCTCCAACACCACAGTTCAAACACATCGATTCTTCGGCCCTCAGCCTTCTTCACAGTCCAACTCTCACATCCATACATGACCACAGGAAAAACCATAGCCTTGACTAGATGGACCTTAGTCGGCAAAGTAATGTCTCTGCTTTTGAATATGCTATCTAGGTTGATCATAACTTTTCTTCCAAGGAGTAAGCGTCTTTTAATTTCATGGCTGCAGTTACCATCTGCAGTGATTTTGGAGCCCCCCAAGATAAAATCTGACACTGTTTCCACTGTTTCTCCATCTATTTCCCATTAAGTGATGGGACCGAATGCCATGATCTTCGTTTTCTGAATGTTGAGCTTTAAGCCAACTTTTTCACTCTCCTCTTTCACTTTCATCAAGAGGCTTTTTAGTTCCTTTTCACTTTCTGCCATAAGGGTGGTGCATCTGCATATCTTTCCCTATTATCTGAATAGTAGATAGATCTGTATATATGACAATTTTTAAATCTGGATCAAGTGGATAGAACAGTATTCAAAGTTTTAGCTCACTGGGAGAATATTCTTTTCTCACTGTTCCAGAACACTCCCAAATGGGACTGCATCACTGTGAAGGCCCACCTTTTGTCAGTGCTGGCATATTCTGTAGAATCATCTATAAATCAGACTTGAGGTTCCTTTCCCTCCTAGCCAAGTAGTCATAAGGAACATACCATGAGGACATAGATGTTGTTAAAGGATGACGAGAGCATTATTCAATGTGTGGAATAAAAAGACAAAGCTGAATTGATGGCTTACTTTAGAGAGTCTGCTGGTCAGTCTCTCTGAGTAGAGCTTAGTTACTTTACTAAGATTGTTGTTGACTATTTGGCACTTACAGGTGAGTTTATTGGAGTCAGTCTATCCCTGATTGGTTGAATTCCAGAAGCAAGGGACTTTCTGTGATTGACTATATGCCACTATGTCTACAGAACAGTCAGTTTTTTTTCTAAAAGCATGAGAACCTTTTTATTTCCTGTTGCCCTTTGTGGTCCTCATTCAATAAAGCTGCAGGAGAGACCAATGAGGATTGTCTGGAGTTTAATACACTGTTGTTTATTCTCTAGATAATTTTTTGTCATGTGGGACTGTCCTGCATTGTAGAATATTTTGCAGTATCTCTAGCCTCAACTTACAATGTCCGCAGTTGTGACAATAAAAGTGTCTCTAATATTGAATGGATAAACCACAAGGTCCTGCTGTATAGCAGAGAGAACAATATGCAATATCCTATGGTAAATCACAATGGAAAATACATGAAAAAAATGTATATATATATATATATATATATATATATAAAACTGAATTACTTTGCTGTTATAAATCAATTATACTTCAATAAAAATTTTTAAAAAGTCTCCAGACATTGCTAGATGTCCCATGGGGGACAAACTCACCCCAGTTGAGAGTTAGTGACACAGACAATCTTTTAGAAACAAGAAAGCCACTTTAACTGGACAAATAGTATACTTTTGGACATTGTCTTAGATTCCTCAACCAAGAAGAGGCTAGAAAGGGGCAAACTATCAACAACCTGACTATTGTTGACCCTAGAATATGGACTAAACAAAGTGATCTTTCACAAATGAAGAAGACAAGTTTTGGAGAGAATCCAATGAAAATATTGATAAGTTTGTGGAAATGTATCTTACAGAACAGCAGATAAGGGAACAGCTTGTTATAAACCCCTCTGCTTGTAAATTGCCTTTACTAATTAAGTCTACTTTAGGTTTTTTTTTTTCTTAATTGTATGCCCTCTGAGGCTCACATAGCCTAGGTAACACATATCACTAGACTTCTTAACTACCTCTATAGATAATGCCTCTATCTTATGAGTTACTATAATAATGGAGGGGGGATTAAGTTGTTTTCAAGGAACCTGGAGTTGGCTCCTGCTCAGTTCAAGCTGGTCAAGACTGATTGGGACCATCCCAAAACTGGGCCTATGCTGGTATCCTATGAGAGACTTTTGGATGTTAGAGAGCCAACAACTCCACCCTCAGATCATGATAAGTGCCAGTTTTGAACATTTGTCCCACAAAGAAGTGTGTAACCGAGATACACCTGAATAAAACACAGATTATGTTACATTTTCCCGTCCTCCAAACCCCTTTCCCCAAGCCTAGGACCACCCTGCTTCTTTATCCCATAAATATCTCAAGCCCCTTGCCTTTGGGGAGGCAGATCTGAGGCTATTCTCCCATCTCCTCACTTGGCTGCCTTCTGAATGAACTCTTTCTCAGCTGCAAACCCCCATGTCTCAGTATTTGGTTTACTGTGTGTTGGGCAAACAAGCCTGTTTTGATAATAATTGCTTGGCATTCAAAGAAGGCTTCTTGGACTCTCTTCTGGGCTAGATGACTTTCAGAAGGGTTTGCAATGCATATTACCATTGACCCACTGAAAAGGTTTAAACTGGTTCTGGTGGCTACTTGTCACTTCCTGCCTGCACTCTGTGACAATTTACTTGCCATTTTATTTAGGACTAAGTCTTTTCTACAAATTCTGAATTCTTCCAATTTTATTGATAAGATTTGTTATCTGTAATTTGCTTCAACACTTTCACCACTTAACACAGATGGGCAGCCTTCCTTGCATCAAATCCTAATCTACAACCTGATATATACCACAAAGGAACAGATCATGAAATCATACTCAGACGAATCAGAGATCTTGCTCAATGTCAGGATTTACTGATAATTTCAAGGACAGAGAATCAAGAAGCAGGTCTGGCATGTGGAGGTTGACTCCTGCTTTGTGAAGTAACTTCGTAAGACCTCATGGCTGACCTCTTTTGGATCAGAGTTGAAGGTGTGCTACAGGAGGAAAGTATCTGAGAATCATCCTCAAATAGATGATTTTTCTTTTTTGACTTATTATTATGGAAAATATTTGAGTAAATTTCTAATGATTGGATTATCTTTGCTTTGTGATGGTGTTTTAATATTTCTAAGTGTTCTGAGTTTTGGAGTTAAAAATTATTTCTAGATTTATTGTATATTTGTCTGAGAACATGACTCATTCAGTTTCTGCCTTCTTAAATGTCTTTATATCTTTTATTGGCTAAACAATATTCTATTGAGTCACTTCCTTGCTTTGGTGATATAATGTACTGTTTCAGATTTACATTGTTGTTATTTTTTTGCAGTATTATCAATGTTATATAACAGTTTCATTTTTAAGTGGTTCTCTAAAGTATTAGTTCATTTCTTTCAAGTTTTTAATGCTTTACTATCATATTTTCAACAACTATTTAGACAATACATATTTAGTTGATTTTGGTGCTTTCCACAAGTCTCTTTATATTTTCTCAATTTTTAATTTTTCCCCCCAACCCCTTAAATAAACTTTCAAGTAAATATTTTTTTAGGAAGGTAACTATAGGGTTATATATTCTGTATCTTTCTATAACTAAAAACTTCTTTCTCTTATTACACAAACAACAGTTCGGTTTTGTATTACATAATCTTTCAAGTTTGGTGAATGCTAAACAAGTTGTCCTATGGCATTACTCCTGCAGAAATATTTTAGATCAAGTTTTTATTTATTTTTGTATTTTAGTTTTCTAAACATTTGTAGGATTTCTCCTATATCCTTGAAATTTTAAAGTATCATTGAATTATGTCTAAATGATTCTTTTTTTTTTTTCTATTTTGCCTGATATCTGGTAAGCTCTTTAGATCTGATGGAATACATCAGTTAAAAACATGCTTCTGCTATTTCTCCTCTGTGAGTGTGTTTGTGGTCTCTTAATGAAGTCTTTATTATACATCTCACTTTTTCCCCTACAATTTTCCTTTTTTTTTTCTAGATTTTAAAATCTTCTTAAGTGTGCCCTTCACTTCATTTTTTGTTGAAATCAGTACTTATTGAGTGCCAACTATTCCTCAATGTACTACGCTTTAAAAATAGAATGAGTAAAATAGATATGATGCTTCTTTCCTGGATCTTCACTCTGGGGAGGGGAAGTGTAGAGATGGACAGAAATGGTTCTTTTGCATCTTAAAGATGCCATGTCCTTTGAAGACATGAAAGTAGAATTGGGTCTGATTATTTTACAGTTCTGCTCATTCATTTGTTCTGCCAGGAACCCATCCACGTTCTGATTTATGGAAATTCTTCCTGGGTTTCAGCAGACCACAGAGCATCACTGTCTTCATTGTTACTTCATGAAAAATTGGTTTGGGGCAAATCAGTCACTTCTAGCTAACTTTAAACTTTATACCTAAATGCTCTCTTATCCCAAAATAATGAGACTTTCCCATATTTTAGTTCTATTACCCAGCCCAGTGTTCTTTCTTAGTGGATTTGATAATTGATATTTTCATCTCACTAACAAAAATGAGAACAACTATGACTTGATATGGCATATCAATTAGATATGGCATATCAATGGCATATGGCGTATGATTGATATGGCATATCAATCATATCAAATACTTGGGATTCAGTCACGATATGAGAGGTTAAATCAAAAGACAGCTTTATGAGATAATGAGAAATTTAAATATTTGCAGATCTATGACTAATACTCTGAGAATTGGTTATAAAGCCTATATATTACTTAGACTTCTTGTTTTCTCTTTTTCTGTTTCTCCAGGGCACCTTTAGAAATTCATTGAGTATCTAGTGGAGAACATAAACTAAAATCAATATTTTTGTATTCTTTCTTAAAGCTAATTTTGTTTTAAAAATAAAGTATTTGGTCAGAAAGCATAATGAAATGAAATGTTTTTGTTGTGGAATATCACTGCATTTTGTCAATTCTTGTCATTTCAGCACATAAATGAGAATTGATCATATATATTTCTAAGAATTATAAACAAGTAGAGCTTTCTTTCTCTTTCAGAACAAGCAACTGAGAAAATAAAAATACAAGTCAGTACTTAGTAAACAAGCATATCTACAATTCTAGTCAGTCCCCTAATAAAATGAGGGAAGAATTAGAATTTTGTTAATTGTAGTGGCCTTTTTTCCCCCTCTCTCTATGTTTGAGTAAGTCTGGTGTGCTGTGGGTATTGTTCACGTACAAGTGACCATTCTCTCAGTATTGAAGAGAATATCAACTGTTAAGGGAGATAAAGAGACAATAATGGACCTAAACCACAGGAGTTTTAGGCTGTGGATTATTGTCCATCTTTATTCTTGTTCCAGCATTTCATCATATTTGTGTTTCTCTGGGAGGCAGCATACATTTTTATATTTAGGAGGGACAAAATAGAATCCTTTGTGCTTTCTACTGTGGTTTTTCAGTTGTGGTTTTAATTGTTACATTGGTAGGGAAAAAGAAGGCTTTTAATTTAATTCTAAAGGATTGAAAAGACAATGAGCAATACATGGATGAAAAGACTGGGGCTGGAGATGCTTCCCACTGAGGGAAGAACTAGTCAGTCCTCACACTTCCAACAAATTAATAAACTTCATTGGTAAAAGATATCTAAGAAACAGCCTTTCCTTACTCCCTGTAGGGTTAGTTATTTTTTGTTTTCTCGTATAATAAGCATGATATCTGTAAATGAATGTTATCCACATAATTTCTAGGTTCTTCTCAAGCTTGTCTCCAAATCATCTGATGCCTAGTCCACACACAGATTTCCCCAAGTCCAAGTTGTAAACTATGTTCTTAAAGCTTTTTCTAAAATATGAGTCCATCAGAAATTTATACCTTGCATTTAACTTTTTTTTTAATTTGGAGCAGTTCCCAAACTCCCTTCTTTCATGTTATTTCCATGATAATTATAGACTATCTTGCATTCTGGGTTTGTGTAATTGCTCCTACTGAGATTTAACTTCGTTATTTTAAAATATTTTCTATAATCTAACTTCATTATATTCAGTATAACCATTTTTGACAAGATTTTTTCTTAAGTGATACTAAAGTATGTTTTGCATCATAACAGAAGGAACCTTATTATCAGATTGTCCCACCATTATTGATGCAAAGTTTGATTCTTGATTATGATGGCATTATAAGATCACTCCATTTTTTTCTGCTCTAGCTGTTAAATTTTATATTTCTTTGACTTTCAATGTCTTTACTGGGACTTTTTATTACTATACTGCTGGATTTCCTAAATGTACATGCACCCTATCCATAGCTGTCAAATAGATGTTCTCATCACTTTCAATATCTCCTTGGATCAAGTACTCCCAGTTTCATTATAGTATCTAAAGTCTTTAACCTGATGGTCCCCAAACGCCTTTTATTTTGCCATTTCCCAGCAACCTCCCTTCTGCTCCAACCTAATTCATTTGGTTTTTCTTCTGTATATGGCCCTGTCATTCTCACCCTTTCCTTCAGTATCCTATAGCCTTACTCTGGAATCCTCCTTATGGTTTGCCCCCAGCTTATGTTTATCACCCTTTATGGTTTACCCCATGTCACTATAAATATTCTCTTATTCAGCTTTTCTTAGTGATCACATATTAAATTTATGGATGTACTTTTGAAATCTTTGGTACAATTTTTTTCAACTGAAAGTAATAGTTTTCCAGTATAGGTATTATGTTGATTTAAAGTTATAGTCATTGAAAAAGTGAAAAAAGTTTATATCATGTGGTAAACTTGTTCTAATAATAACATTTTTATTTTTATGCCTACAGCCATCATCTATTAGATGAGAAAATGAGTCAGCATAATAATGGTGATTGAAAATACTGCTCATTATAAAGTCAAGGAAGCTACCCTGTGAAACTGGGCTATCATTCAACAGTGTTGTTGAGTTTTCCCGTCTAATTTCAGGTAAGGTATGATTTTTATGTGGCCTATATTTCTGAAATTGGGCAGTTTGTTCCAGATGGAATTTTTATAGCTTTAGGAAACACTGCCTTGCTTGCTGATCATTCATTCACTGATAAACTGATTTGACTTTCCCATGTACTTAACTCAGTGTTTCATTGCGATGTAGTGAGATGTAGCTGGATTTGGAGTCAAAAGACCTGAGTTTAAGTATTGGTTCTCCTACTTCCTGTGTGATTTTGAACAACCTTTTAAATCCTTTGAACTTTAATTATCTTATCTGCAAATGAACAAAAATCCTATTATGCCTACTTCATAGGGTTGTTGCAAAAGGTAAATTAGGTAATGTGAAAAATTCCTGGTGACTTCTGAAGCAGCATTCAGTTGTAATTGATTATTATTTATATTTTTCAACTTATTAAGATATGAATACCCTCTTGTAGGGAAAAGGGTCTTCTGTCTCAAAATTATGTAATATTTCTCTTTTTGTTTTACTAGAAAAGAAAGATGTATTTTTAAAAGCATTTAGATTGGAAAGGAAGAGGAAAAGTATTTTCTTTGGATTCCTTTCTAGCCATATATTTCAATTGTTTTCTCTGTTATGTCCATTCCTTCTATAATATGGTATCATGTCATTTTGGAAATGTTCAGTAATATCTTGCTAATTTGTTTTTACATTGATCCTGGCTTCAAGAATAGCTTTACCTGGTTGAACAAACCTTTCTATCCTTATATTCTTTTTTCTTTTTGACATTTTTGTTGTTAAGCTCAATTAATCAGTCATTCATGCACAAGTATTTATGGCATAGCTGCTATGGAAAGACATTTCTGTTAGTAACTTAAAGATTTAAATGTATAATACCTCTCTTGGTTTTCATTCTTTTGGATAATAAACATTTTTATCTACTATATAATTAGCTACTATATTCAAGGTATTTTATAGTCATATATTAATGACTCCTATTCTCAAGATGTCTTAATATTATTCTGGGAGACATACAGAGAAACAACCTCAGCAATAAAATTGTGGGCATGGAGAGAAGAGATGAAGAATTTACAGAGAAGGGGTTATTTATGATGTTGTCTCAAATGAAGGGAGACTATTTATTGTACTGTGTGGTACTTTCAGTTACAGCAGAACCTGACTTTTATTCAGAGAGCGTTAGAAACAATTCTGTGACACTACTTGGAATAGAGATTTGTCATCTATTTCTGTGTAACAAATTACCTCAATATGTAGTAGATGTCACGCTTTATCTCTTATGCTATGTTCTATTGATTAGAAGGGAGTAGCTAAGTCCAACCCACAGACAAAGGGAGGGGAATTGGGCTCTATGTTTCTTTTTTTAATTTAAATTTTGTTTTATATTAGAGTATAGCCAATTATATAACTGTCAATCCTAAAGGAAATCAGTCATGAATATTCATTGGAAGGACTGATGCTGAAGCCAAAACTCCAATACACAGGCCACCTGATGTGAAGAGCTGACTCACTGGAAAAGACCCTGATGCTGGAAAAGATTGATGGCAAGAGGAGAAGGGGACGACAGAGGATGAGATGGTTTGATGGCATTACCGACTTGATGGACATGAGTTTGAGTAAGCTCTAGGAGTTGGTGATGGACAGGGAAGCCTGGTGTGCTTCAGTCCAAGGGGTCGCAAAGAGTTGGACATGACTGAGCGACTGAACTGTTAGCTCATTAGCAATATTGTGATTGTTTCAGGTACACAGCAAAGTGACCCAGCTCTAAGTTTTGAAGATAGGAGTATGAAAGAATTTATAGATCTGTTTTAAAACCACCATAATCTGCTCTCCAGCCAAAAATTATATACTTTCTTCTCAATGCAAAATATACTTAGTCGCTCCCAAGAAGCTCCCCACAGTCTCATACTTTGCATCATTGGCTTAAACTCTAGCATCACCTCATCTACAGTAGATTCAGGTGTAGGCGAGGTGCCTCTGGTGTAGTTCCTCACATACAGTTCTTCAAATGTAGTTGCTCTTGACCTGAAGACGTATGAACCAAAGAGGCAAGTAATCTCACCCACAAATACTCTCCACAATATGCAGTGGTGGGATAGACATAACACAAGTGCCAAGGACACTCTCATTCAAAGAGGGTAAAAACAGGAGGCATCCAAGAGCCTTGCTGCTGCTGTCACTTCAGTCGTGTCCGACTCTGTGCGACCCCATAGACGGCAGCCCACAGGCTCCCCTGTCCCTGGGACTCTCCAGACAAGAACACTGGAGCGCGTTGCCATTTCCTTTTCCAGTGCATGAAAGTGAAAAGTGAAAGTGAAGTCATTGAGTCGTGTCCGACCCTCAGCGACCCCATGGACTGCAGCCTTCCAGGCTCCTCCATCCATGGGATTTTCCAGGCAGGAGTACTGGAGTGGGGTGCCATTGCCTTCTCCGATCCAAGAGCCTTAAGTCTATAGAAATTAGTATAGCAGAGCATTAGTTGGCAGTGCCTTGATTGGGACTCAATGCTTGGATATAAGTCTCTGTACCTCTTAACTCTGCACCCTGGTCTCTTGGTTGCACCTTCTGAGTTATCCTTCATTTTTCATGAAAGTAGCCAAGGCTTATAGTTGAATAGTCTTGTAAGCCTGCTTACTGCCTGTAGAAGTTTGGAAGCCCAAAGATCTCTCTTCATTTTGTACTATATTATTCCTTTCAGTCCAACTTGGTTTCTTTTGAAAACTTGTGGGTCTCCTGACTCTTACTGAGAGTTCCTGTCATTAAGCCACACCCATGAATATTTTTGAGATCTACCCTTCCCTACTCAGGCCTCTGCTGAGAATGCTGAGAGAAGAAGCCATAAACTTTTTGGAAGTCTCATTTTCTAACTAAAAGCTTTTCTGGACACCTTCCTTCATCTTTCTGAGATCTAATCAAAGGACTTTATAGCTACTCCTTCAGTGCTAAAGAATCCTCCTGCCAATGCAGGAGACAAAAGAGACTTGAATTCAATCCCTGGATTGGGAAGATCCCCTGGAGAAGGGAATGGCAACCCACTTCAGTATTCTTGCCTGGAGAACCTCATGGACAGAGGAGCCTGGTGGGCTACAACCCACGGGGCTGCAAGAGTTAGACAAGACTGAGCACCTGAGCACACATCAGCTTCATCTTTACACATTTTTTCTGATAGTGTTCTGGATTTACGGGGGTCTCTGCTGCTGCTGCTGCTAAGTTGCTTCAGTCGTGTCTGACTCTGTGCGACCCCGTAGATGGCAGCCCACCAGGCTCCCCTGTCCCTGAGATTCTCCAGGCAAGAACACTGGAGTGGGTTGCCATTTCCTTCTCCAATGCATGAAAGTGAAAAGTGAAAGTGAAGTCGCTCAGTCGTGTCTGACTAGTAGCGACCCCATGGACTGCAGCCTACCAGGCTCCTCTGTCCATGGGATTTTCCAAGCAAGAGTACTGGAGTGGGGTGCCATTGCCTTCTCCGACTAGGGTCTCTACCTGGGGACATTTCTTAATATTAGCATAGTTTGACATCTGGAGGGGATGGGAGTTTTCCAAACCAACAAGTTCTGACTCTTTTATGTAAAATAATCCTTTCTTTAGCTTATTTATCTTCTCTCATTTGATTATAATCAGTCTGAAGAAAACAGGTGACATCATCAGCAGAATTCCTGGAAATTACCTTAACTAGATAAACCAATTCATTAGTACATTTTCAACTTTCCATGTAGCTGCAGGTAACAGTGGCACTAAGCTTTCTGCCACTGCATAACAGGGATTTTCTGTCCTCAAGTTTCCAGTAACATCTTTCTTACTTTCCTTTGAGATCACACCAGTAGCCTCCTCAAAGGCTACAAGATTCTGCTAACACTTGAAGTCCTTTCAACTTCCTCTCACTTCTTGGTTCTAAAGCCTCTCCATATTTTAGGTTGATATTATAGCATCATACCATTTCCAGTACTAAAACCACCGTTAGTTATCTACTGCAGTATAACAATATCCCAATGTGAAGTAACTTAAAACAAGAGTAAACATTTATTTATTGTTTTCACACTTTCTGTGGGTCAGGAATTCAGGAGTAGGTATTTCTGTCTCAGGGTCTCTTATGAAGTTGCAGTCAAGATGCTGGCCAAAGTTACATCCATGTGAAGGCTTGACTGGGGCTGGGGAATCCATTTACAAGTTAAGACTGGTTGTTGGTATGAGGTTTCATGTGCTTCCAATGTGAGCCTGTCCATGGGTTGCTTGAGTGTCCTTCTGACATGATGGCTGACCTCCTCCAGAACAAGCAATTCAAGAAAACAAGGTGGAAGTGAAAATGCCTTTTAAGACTCAGGATTGGAAATCACAAACCATCATTTCTGCCACATTCTATTCATTAGAATCAAGTCACTCTGTCTGATACAAATTCAAAGGGAGGAGAATTAGGGTCCACCTTTTGAAGGGAGAGTGTCAAAAGAATTTGTATATATACTTTGAAACCACCACAATCAGAATCCTTCTCTTGACCAATAACTCCTCCCAAAGGATCTCCAAGGGAAAGTATGCATACACACATACACTCATCATCCCCTCCACCCCCCTCCCCCCCTGCTCCACACATACACACAAATGAAGATACAAGGCAAAGCCGGAGTTTGACCTCAAACCTTAGTATATAACTCCAGGTCTGTGAAGAAGTTTTTAGCTGAAGTTGGATGGATCTGAATGGCATAATACAAAAGTAGGCCAGGAGACTCTTAGGTATGCTGCCACTCCAAGACTAATTAACCCGCTCCAGTGAGAGAAAAGTGGAAGGAGCACCTATAAGAAGAAAGAGAAAAGCAGGAAGAGCAGAGAGACAAGGCGGATTTCCTTTAGTGCTTAGAGTTGCTTGCACCAGGTTGTTCTAAACAAGGTAGGAGCTCCAGAGTTTTTTGTTTTGGAGAAAACATCTGGAAAATGGAAGGAGAAATTGTGGAAGCTTCTTAGGGCAGCTGTAATATTCTTTTTTAAACTTTAATTGGTGGATAACTGCTTTACAATGTTGTGTTAGTTTCTCCTGTACACAATATGAAGGCTTCCCAGGAGGCTCAGTAGTAAGGAACCCACCTGCCAATGCAGAAGCCACGGGTCCAATCCCCGGGTTGGAAAGATCCCCTGGAAGAAGGGGCAACCCAGTCCAGTATTCTTGCTGGGATAATCCCATGGACAGAGGAGCCTGGCAGGCTATAGTCTAAGGGGTTGCAGAGAGTCGGACATGACTGCCTGCATACGCATGCACGTACAACAACATGAGTCAACTATGTGTGCCTGTGTGCTAAATCACTTCAGTTGTGTCTGACTCTTTGTGACCCAGTGAACGGTAGCCTGCCAGGCTCCTCTGTCCATGGGATTCTCCAATCAAGAATATAGGTGTGAGTTATTTATTTATATTCCCATGCCCAGTGGCAGCCCACTCCAGTACTCTTGCTTGGAAAATCCCATGGACAGAGGAGCCTGGTAGGCTGCAGTCCATGGGGTCGCTAAGAGTCAGATACAACTGAGTGACTTCACTTTCACTTTTCACTTTCATGCATTGAAGAAGGAAATGGCAACCCACTCCAGTGTTCTTGCCTGGAGAATCCCAGGGATGGGGGAGCCTGGTGGGCTGCCATCTATGGGGTCGCACAGAGTCGAACACGACTGAAGTGACTTAACAACAACAGCCCTCCTTCATGGGAATCAGCTATAAGTACACATATATCCCCTCCCTTTTGAGCCTCTCTCCCACCTATAGTATCCTTATTAGTCCAGACTTGTGAAAGAAACAGAAAGAATGGCTGCACATATTTACCTTGTGATGTTTAATTAGCAAAGTGACTCTACCCAAAAATACAATGGTCAGTTGATTGCCTTCAAAACTGACCAGATCATTTCCCCTTTCAAAGTGTAGCAACCTAGGGGCATAAGATTAGCATTTCTTAATTTTTAAAAAAATTTTACCTGTTAATCTAATTGATTTAAAAGCATACTAACAGCCAGTCTAGAGTGTGATGGTGGCTCTCTTGGGGGAAAAATTAACGACACATTACATCTGCTATTTATCCCTTTTGTGGGACTTTGAGAGCAATCTTTACTGCTGCAGCAATTGAGATCCTAATATAAAGGTGGTTGGAGCCCCAAGTTTCTTTATGAATGTTGTAATGTCTTTCAAAGTTGCTCCTAGAAGTTTCCAAGATGGATAAAGCCAGCAGATGCAGTTTATCCCATTGCCACCATGTACGCAAGGCTGAAATTTCATTCCTCAGTGAAATTCTTCATTCACTCCTGCCGTCTCAAATGAAACAGGGTTGTTAAAATGAGCACCATGTTAAAACATAGCCCCAAACACAGTTACACAGTACAAAAATTCTCCATATTTATTGCCTTCATATTAAATTTTAAAAATCTCTTCTCACAATCACTTATTAATTATTTTGTTGCATAGGGCCAGTTTTGAGGGGGCATTTGCACTGACCCACAGGAAAAGCCTAACCCCAGATGTTCACTAGCCAGTCGCAGTGGTTAAGATGAAAATCAAGTTTGAGATCGTAAGATATAATAAGTGACAGTTTAACCAGCAGGTTTAATCAGCAACTTTCCTACTGCATTACACAGAATGCCAGTTTCCCAGCTGAGGTCAAGGGGAAAGTCATTGCCCACACCTCTCCTTGACTGAGCCAGTCCCACACATCACGCATATATGAGCATGCTTAGTCACTTCAGTTGAGTCCAACTCTTTGCAACCCCATGGACCATAGCCCACCAGGCTCCTCTGTCCATGAGATTCTCCAGGCAAGAATACTGGAGTGGGTTGCCATGCTCTCCTCTAGGGAATCTTCCCAACCTAGGATCAAACCTGTGTCTCTTACATCTCCTGCATTGTCAGGCAGGTACTTTACCACTGTGCCTCCTAGGGAAGCCCCAGTCCCACAGGTTAGGATATGTCATGTTTAGCACCAGTTACCTATTTCCATACTAACCAGACTCTTGATTGCAATTCAGAACCTGTCACTGGTGGAATAAGAAAAGGGAAAGAAAACAGAGTTGCTAGTTAATTATACCTGAATCTAGTCCTAATCCAGTGATTGGGAGTCTAATATTGCTTTAAGATCTTACTTTCATCTCAGGTAAATTTTCTGTCCTTACCCTCTGGGTAGGGTCAATAAAGGGCACAATAGGATGTGGCCACCTGCCCCTCCGTCTTTCTCCTCCCTGTCTCTTGTGCTTATGTCCCTCCAAGGAATGGGATAGGGAGAGAGAGCAGTCTACTTGGGTTGCTGCCCACACCTTAAGGATAAGGAGGTGAATTACTTTTTTGTTGGGTGTTTTGCTTCTCTGTCAGATGCTGGTGACATATAGAGTTGCTCATATCTGCAGATCATATCTCCACTTGGATGCAGTGGGAAGTAGGCTCCCCATCATCTGACTGACCTTTGTATAGGTGAAGTGTACTCCCAGCTGGGCTCCTCTGATTCAGCTTCAGGCCAGGGAAGCCCCCAGAGGGGGATGCTGCCCCCTCACTTCAACCTCCCTTCAGAAGAGAGTACCACATACCTTTTCAGGTTGTGGTTTCTTGTTAGGTGGGCAGGTGTCTCAAGGAAGCTTGATATCTCTCTTAACTCATCTCCAAATCCTCAGCATCTGTAGCATGGAAACCCCTCTATTCTTCCTTCTTGTAGCCGCAGCTTACTCTATATGCTTTCCATCAGCTCTATAATGAGTCAGTGCTCAGCAGCAAGTTGACTCAACTCCAGACAAGGAACAGTGATCCTCAAACCCTAACAGATGGTTCTCCTGGGGCTTCCAGTTTTTCCCACAGTGAGCAGGGAGGCAGGTGGGTCATCTTCACTTTTCCACAATCCCCTCTACCACTGGCTCAGTGGCAAAATGGAGAAAGACCAAGTATCAGATTGATTTCTTTCCCAACTCTCTTTTTCCCTCTCCCCATTTCTAGCTCTCTATTCAGATGATAAAGGAAGGACTGTTTATCAAATAGACTCTGTTGAAGACCACAGTACAGCAAATCACACGGTGAAGAGTCCACAGTAATAGATGACGCACTTGAAAGGTGAAGGCGTGTCTTTTGCTCTGAGCAATGAGGTGGTATCAAAGCACTTTGCATCATCATGTTGGATTAATATAAATGCTTTATGTTACCTGTCTAAATTCCTGTGCATTACACTAAAGACCCTCCGTAACCAGAGCACTACCTACCACTTCTGTGCTCCCCGCTCCACTCATCCCCTATTTGAGTCAAGTTTCTGTCTGCTCCCTACACATTGTGCTGTTTCTGTGCTTTGGTGTCTTCTTCAATATGTTCTCACTCTCGCCGAGACTCCTCTTTCCCTTTCTCCTTTCTGTCCATCGCCATGACCATGTTGTTGTTCATGCTATCCTTATCTTCTACCTTGAGCTGAATACTCTTTTCCTTTTATCCTCTGCATTGAATGGAACCTAGACTGTGATCTCCTTGAAGGCAGAGAACAGGTCTACAGTGCCTGGCTCAACATAAGTGTGGAATACATAGTAAACTGAATTGAGGTTCTGAGGGCAATTTACCACAATGTTCATTGCTCTTGTAAAGACCCCTATATCTACAATTCTATTTTTACTTGGAAGATTCATTTTGGGAACAGGTCATTTAAAACACCTTCCATCATGTTCTCTCTGTATGTTCTGATTGCCTATCTTTCACAAGAATATTTTATAGACAGTAATTATCCTGTCACTCTTATAATATAGGTTCATATTATTGTATTGATTGAGTCATTTATTTATTGAACTGCTATTTTTCTCAAAGATTCTCTTTCTTTCAGAAAAAATACACTTTAAAAGATGAAAGATCTAACATATCCATATAGGAGGAAAGTCAAGGAAAAAGAAGTAGGTGGCCTCTAAATTCCTGATGCTGTAATAAGCCAACTTTGATAGCATTGATTTAATAACTAACCCAAAATAAATCTTAAAATCAGCCAGTCTGTGGTTCCTTTAAAACAAATAATTCAACCAACAAAGTTATATAAAATAATGATAAGAAAGGATGATCAATATTGTTGTGTTTATTCTGGGTTTTGAATCCAAGAGAACAACCTGGGATGTATTCACTTCATAAATGGGCTAAAAAAAATTGTTACGACAATTATTAGAGAGGTAGTTCACAGTGGTTTTTGCTACCCTATACTGAGCACTGTACTCAGTAAATACTTTATTTCATTGTACTAATTAGATCTTACTACTCTAGTGTATTAATCAGAGCTCTCCAGAGAAACAGAACCAATCAGATATATACACACAGAGAGATTTCTTGTAAGGAATTAGCTCATAGGATTATGAAGGCTGACAGTTCCCAAGATCTGCAAAGATATTTGGCAGAGGCTCGAGACACAGGAGAGCTGATATTTTAGCTTGAGTCTGAAGGCAGGAAAGAAGCCTTAGGCAGGAGGAATTCCCTCTCACTTTGGGGAGAGTCAGCTTTTGTTCTATTCAGGCCTTCAACTGGTTGGATGAAGTCCACCTACTTTAGGGGGGGCAATCTGCTTTACTCAGTCTTCTGATTTAAATGCTAACATCATCCAAAAACACCCTCGCAGAAACACCTAGGCAGGCTCGTGTTTGGCCAAATATCTGAGCACCTTGTGGTCCAGTCAGGTTGGCCCCTAAAGCTAACCGTCTAAGTATGGTGGGTTCTATGACTATCCTGTTTTACAGGTGAGGCAAAAGAGAGAAGTGAAGTAACTGTCTTGTCACATGCAACTGGTAAATAACTGCTTCAACCCAGGTCTGATCCAGTGCTTAACAAGTGTTGGAATGCAGATAGATAGACCTGGGTTTTTGTGAGAATTAGATTTGTAAACAATGAATATAAAAGCACATATCATGGCATATAGACTCACTACATTATTAGTATTAGTAGTGGTACTAGCATTAAGAGGATTATCATTAACTTGTTAACGTCAGTGTGTGTCCTCCTAGAATATTTGGCAGTGAGAATGCCAGAATGGACTCTTTTTTAAAGAAGAGACAAAGGTGTCTTTTGTTATGTTAATAAGTTCCTTTTGCTTATTTATTTTTTGCCTGCGCGGGGCTTTCTCTGGTTTGGGTGAGCCGGGGCTACTCTCTAGCTGCAGGACGTGGCCTTCTCACTGTGGTGGCATCTCTTGTTGCAGAGCACAGGCTCTCGGGTATGCTGGCTCAGTAGTTGTGACCCACGGGCTTAGTTGCTCTGCAGCACGTAGGCTCTTCCTCGAGCAGGGATCAAACCTGTGTCACTTGCACTGGCAGGCTAACTCTTTAACCACTGGACCACCAGGGAAATCCACCAAAATGGACTTTAAATTAGGGAAATTTAACTAATATTATTTTCCATTCTTCTCTTTGGTTTTGTGATAAAAGATAAAGATAAAAAAGTGTTAAGTTGCTAGATAGTTAATTTCTCAACAAATCCTCTCACAAAAATTGTATTTCCTTTGGGAGAGATGTAACTTATTCCTGCTGATATCATTAGAAAATGGCAAGGTCAACCAAAGTGAGAAATTGACAGCATCTCTGTCTTTCCTCTGAAAGACTAAGATGGTGAAAGTCAGCATCTCTGACTTTATTTTTTTGGGCTCCAAAATCACTGCAGATGGTGACTGCAGCCATGAAATTAAAAGACACTTACTCCTTGGAAGAAAAGTTATGACCAACCTAGATAGTATATTCAAAAGCAGAGACATTACTTTGCCGACTAAGGTCCGTCTAGTCAAGGCTATGGTTTTTCCAGTAGTCATGTATGGATGTGAGAGTTGAGCTATAAAGAAAGCTGAGTGCTGAAGAATTGATACTTTTGAACTGTGGTGTTGGAGAAGACTCTTGAGAGTCCCTTGGACTGCAAGGAGATCCACCCAGTCCATCCTAAAGGAAACCAGTCCTGAATATTCATTGGAAGGACTGATGCTAAAGCTGAAACTCCAATACTATGGCCACCTCATGCGAAGAGTTGACTCATCGGAAAAGACTCTGATGCTGGGAGGGATTGGGGGCAGGAGGAGAAGGGGATGACACAGGATGAGATGACTGGATGGCATCACTACTCGATGGGCATGAGTTTGAGTGAACTCCGGGAGTTGGTGATGGACAGGGAGGCCTGGCGTGCTGCAATTCATGGGGTCACAAAGAGTCAGACATGACTGAGTGACTGAACTGAACTGAATTGTCTTTCCAGTTCTTAATAAGTATTGTCAAAAGAAACAATAATATGATTTGAACTTGTCTTTGAAGTGACTTTTTTAGAAGGCTTCCTTGCAAATCTAATGCAGGATCAAAAACAATTGGGAAAAAGAAATCACTTAAGTATGCTTTCCTACTCTATTCTATAGAGTAGGAAATAAAATACTTAGGAATATAATACTTAGGAATAGGAATAAAATACTTACTCACTTTCAATGGCTCAGGCACTGGTATATTTGTCTCCTTTTCCTAGAGTGGGAGGGTGTTGGTAAACGGAGCTCTAATGAATTAATATGCTAGATTTTCCAATGTGCAAATAAACTACATCCTTCCAGGGAATAAACAGTCTTTAACGACCATCCCACAGAATACCCAGCCTCATTTATAGAGCAAGACTCCAGGCAGAATTGTGAAGTTAGTTGTATGTATTTTTTTATTCTTCCTCTTCTGTCATTATTTCCTATCTTCCATCCAAAAGCCTCATGTTCTTTTATTTCCACATTTTGTGTGCTCAGCAAAGGATGTGGTAAATGCATAGCCATTAAGATACAATGATTTATGTAAATTTTTGTGTTCTTTTGATTAATCTTCTTTATAATTTAACAACTTTTAATTTTAGGTATCAGTGGAATTGAGGAGGCATTTACTACAATCAGAGGGCCCTTGCTGGAGTTGTTAAAATCACAACACGTGGAAAACAGGCTCTCCCTGCTTTCTTAGACATTAAGGGCAGCGTTGCCTTTTTCTCATTTTCTAGATAATATGGGCCTAATTCCAGCCACGCTAATCACAGTGCTAATCACCGTCACCTGATTCATACTAGTGCTTGCTCCACCCTATTTCTCTCCTTTTTATTTGTTTATTTTGGCTGTCATGGGCCTTCTTGCTGCATGGGCTTTTCTCTAGTTGCAGGGCGTGGGTATTCCTTGCAGGGGCGTCTCCTGCTGTGGAGCACAGGCTCTAGGTTGATGTTTGTTTCTGTAGTTGTGGCACTTGGGCTCAGAGGTTGTAGTTCCTGGGCTTTAGAGTACAGGCTCAGTAGTTGTGGCGCACAGGCTTAATTGCTCCATGGCATGTGGGATCTTCCCGGATCATGGATTGAATCTGTGTTTTTACCGCTGAGCCACCACTGAAGCCCTTTATCCTGTTTCTGTGCAGTGTATCAATACTATTGTCTCCGCTTAGAATGCCTTCCACTCCCCTCTCAGGCAATCCATGCTCCTTACTTTAAATGAGCCCAGCTTAATCAAAATTTTCCTCCATTCAAGGTGTAAATAATTGAAAGGAAGAAATCATCCTCCAAAGAAGCAACTGAAAGCATATGAGAAAATATACAACCAATAGCCATTTGTGTTTGGGCTGCTGAAAGATTCATGAGTAAAACACGATCCGGACCCATGAGGAACTTACCTTCCTATAACGGACGCAGGCAGAAAAGTATAATATCATGAACAGGCTGCAAGAGCAGCAACAGTCACAGGATGTGAGGGGACAGAAAAAGGAAGGCACCCTGTGTGAGGGTGCCTGCTGTCACCTGGGCAGCCCTTAGAAACTGCATTCCTTCAGGAGTCACGCCACGCAATTTACTTTCTCTAACTTTGCCTAGTAACCACTGGATTGCAGTTACAGAAGAAAACATTTTAGTCTAATAGAACCAATGAAAACACCCATCAGAAGCAAAGGTTCTTACAAAGGGCAGTAGGCAGACCATGAGCACAGTTAGGTGCCATCCACTTTCCCCTTCAGTGTCTCAGGCTCAGTGATGGAGGGGCTGCGGATCACTTTCCTGGTTACCTGCATCCTGGCTTCCCTCCTCCTTGTTTGGAAAGGTGCTTACAGAAGATTCTTTCATGCTAGCAAGTCAGCTCCTTCTGTATTTCGTATGTGTTTGTCTGTAATAGCAACCTATGAAGGGCATTGAAATTCCTAAGTCATTGAGAGATTATTGGAAAGCAGTGGTTAAGAACCAGCCTGCTGAGGTTTGAGTCCAGGCTCCATCACTTACTAATGGTACGGTTTGACAACGGGAAAGAGGCTTCAATTGTTCATGCCTCAGTTTCCTGGTCCATACAATGAGAATAGCTTTACCTCATGGAATTGACGTGAGAATTGATGAAATAATAAAATTAAAGTTCTTCACACTGCACCTGAAACCTTGTATATTAGTTTCCTAGGCTTACTGTAACAAATTACTCCAAACTGGGTGTCTTAGAATGATATAAATTAATTTTTCTATAGTTCTGGAGATTATAAATCAGAAATTAAGATGTTGTCAAGGCTCTGCTCCTTCTGAAGTCTCTAGAGAAGAACTCTATTTTGCCTCAGCATCTGGTTGTTGCTGGCCATCTCTGGTGATCCTTGGCTTATAGACACATCACTCCAATTTCTGTCTCTCTCATTACACATTATTCTCCTTATCTGTCTCTTTTTGTCTTTACATGGCCTTCTATAAAGATACTGTTAATTGGATTTAAGGGCAACCTTCATCCAATATGACCTCATCTTATTTTAACTAATTACATATGCAAAGCCCCTATAAGTTCATGTTCATAGGTTCCAGGTGAACATTAATTTTGGAAGAACACTCTTCAGCCCAGAATACTTAGTAAGCATGCAGTAGGTGTTAGTTAAAACACACTGGGGGCTTCCTTGATGGCTCAGATGGTAAAGAATCTGCCTGCAGTTCAGGAGACTCAGGTTTGATCCCTGGGTCGGAAAGATCTCCTGGTGAAGGGAATGGATACCCACTCCAGTATCCTTGCCTAGAAAATCCCATAGACAGGGAAGCCTGGAAGGCTACAGTCCATGGTATTGCAAAGAATCAGACATGACTGAGTATCTAACACACACACGCACATACACACACACACACACACAAAACACACCCATTTTACCACCCATACACACAAACACAAAACATTAAACACACCTTAACTCCCCTACACAGAAGGCATTCTGGGAAGATGGTGGCTTCAATATGATTTTATTCCTCTCTATTCCCAACTCTCATCTGTCCATTTCAGAACAGAGTAGTTGGGACTTCATAGAAGGCTCTGAGGGTGGGCTGGAGGTTGTTGGATATTACTGGTGAAGAGAGAGCAGCATTCTAGGCAGTTCCAGCAGAGTGCTGCTCTCAGAATACAGCTTTCCTAGACCCTGAGCGACTGAGGTGTAGCTGAATCCTCTCTACTTGAGAGAATGAGCAAATGGGAGGAAATTGGGTGCAGAGCTGATAGGATGACAGCCTGCCTGTTGCTGTAGCACCTGCCACAAAGAACAGAGAACAATATGTCTTAATTTTCAATCTTTGTCCATTTAAGGTATCCAGCACCTGTATCTGAGCTTCAATATTTCAGCAAAGGAAAATGATAAGGTCCACCAATGGGCCAAGTAGAGACAGGAGGCTGAGTACGACTCTTGAACTCCTATTGAAATATAGTTGCTGGAGAAGATAAAAAGTAATATAAATAAAACAGTGAAAAGAGCAACTAAGGGTATAAAGAGAGCATGAAACAGACTATCTGAAATTAAAATGTGATTTATAAATGGAAACATTCAGTAGATGGAGGGAGAAGAGCATTGTCTTTCCTAGTCAAGAGCTGTGTGCTGGTCTGAAAGATAAAATTTATTAAGACACAGAGCAAACTTTCAAAGAGATGGAACTCATGATGGAAAAGAGAACAGACTTAGAGGAAAAATCTATGAAAAACCTGAGAATTACAGGAACTTTTCCAGCTAAAGGAAAAAAAAAAAAAACCAGAGAGATGAGAATGCTGAAGAAAGATCTGACTATAGTTTGAAAGTGTCCCAGAAAAGACTGAAAAGGCTTATCTGGGCATATCCTGGTAAAATTGCTGAACTGCAAGATAGAGAGAAATCTCATAATTTCAGGCGGAAAGAGAAAGGTGGTTACAAGGGCAAAGCGATCAGACTGGCTTTGAATTTCAGCAGTGTCTGAAATGGTAAATTACTTAGAGAAAAGGACTGAAACCTTTTTAGTCCAAGCAGAGCCAATATACATAAATTGATTCTGCTACTGCTGCTGCTGCTAAGTCGCTTCAGTCGTGTCCGATTCTGTGCAACCCCATAGACGGCAGCCTAAAAAAAAAAAAAACCAGAGAGATGAGAATGCTGAAGAAAGATCTGACTATAGTTTGAAAGTGTCCCAGAAAAGACTGAAAAGGCTTATCTGGGCATATCCTGGTAAAATTGCTGAACTGCAAGATAGAGAGAAATCTCATAATTTCAGGCGGAAAGAGAAAGGTGGTTACAAGGGCAAAGCGATCAGACTGGCTTTGAATTTCAGCAGTGTCTGAAATGGTAAATTACTTAGAGAAAAGGACTGAAACCTTTTTAGTCCAAGCAGAGCCAATATACATAAATTGATTCTGCTACTGCTGCTGCTGCTAAGTCGCTTCAGTCGTGTCCGATTCTGTGCAACCCCATAGACGGCAGCCCACTAGGCTCCCCCGTCCCTGGGATGCTCCAGACAAGAACACTGGAGTGGGTTGCCATTTCTTTCTCCAGTGCATGAAAGTGAAAAGTGAAAGTGAAGTCGCTCAGTCATGTCTGACTCCTAGCGACCCCATGGACTTCATGGGTCAGGGTTAAAGAGAGATATTTGAGGCTGTGCCCAGCCTAAAGAAAATATGTAAGAAAGGGCACAAAACAAGCAAAGGAACTGGAACAGAGACGTCAATATAAGTAAAGGTGAAGAAGAGAGAAAAGTATTTAGAAATAGGGAAGGAAGTTTAACTTATGATACAAAAAGAGTTTAGGTAAAACAGAATGTAACAGTTTGGTGATAAATTTGAAAATCTAGAGGACAGATGTTTTCCTAGTAAAGTACAAATGATCTAAGTTGGCATAGGAAGAAGTATAAAACCTGAATAGACCAATGCTTATAGCATACGTTGATAATATAACCAAAGATCAATGTTTAAAAAGGACAGCAGAATCAGTAAGCTTCTCAGCTAAATCTTGTCTAACTTTTAAAAAAGAGACAATTTCAGTGTTCTTGATCCTGGACAAAGAAAAAAAAAGTGTCCAGATTTATTTAATAAACCCAGTTCATTTTATGTGTTCAGAAAAGGTTTCAAACCTGAAAAAAGTAGCAAAAGGAGAAAATTATAGCAAATTCCAATAATGAATATAGAGGTTGTTGATTGGAGGGTCAGAAAGAGAAGGATAAGGAACTCTGAGAGTATCTGATCCTATAACAAACAGTACCTTCTTTTTGTTCTTTGTCAGATAGGATAGATTTGATGACGGTATATGACAGAATAGTCAAAATAAAAAATGGCTTAAACATGATAAAATTTTAACTTTTCTTTTTATAAAAGAAGTCAACAAGAAGGTTGGCTGGGGTTGGTATGATGATTCCTTTGAGTCATCAGGGACTTGAGCTTCTTTCAGTTTTCTTCTCCATTATCCTTTGGTATGGACCTCATCCTCATAATATAGCTGCTGAAGCTCCAGCACTCATATCTATCTCTAATAACAGGATAGAGAAAGAGCTATAGAAACAAAGTACATAAGGAGCAAGTCAAGTAAATTTCATAACTGTTTCTTTTGGCTGAAATAGATCTTTGTTGCCGTGTGCGAGGTTCTTTGTTTTGGTGCTCAGGCTTCTCCAGCTGCAATGTCCTGGCTTCCCTTGTTGCAGAGCACAGGCTCTAGAGTATGTGGGCTCTCTCGTTGTGGAGTGCAGGCTTAGTTGGCCCATGACATGTGGGGTCTTTGCTCCCCAACCAGAGATTGAAACCACGTCACCTGCATGGGAAGGCAGATTCTTAACTACTGGATTACCAGGGAAGTCTCACCAACTATATTTTAATGTGTTTTTTCTGAAATTGGCAGACAGTGGTTTTTGTTGCTCACTGGTATGAGTTCAGCTGCAATTGGCCCTGTGCCCAATTAAAAATCAGAGGTTCAATTATATAAGAAGAAGGAGAGGACGATCTTGGAATAGAGAACTAGCTACCTCTGTGCTGTTTCTTTGGGCAAGAGCAACTCTTTGTAGGAAAGCAGTATCTTAAAAGTAGCAGGAAGAATGCCTTCCCCTCCCACGCTATTCCTTTGTAATGCTAATATTCATGTAATGCTCCAGATTCACATCCTAAATAACACAGTCCAGAGGGAAATCCACTTCCATATGGATGTCAAAAAGTATTTCAAACCTAACATTTATAGACCAGAACACTTTAATCTATTGGCACCACCTCTCCAAACCTGTCCCTTCCCCACTCTTACCTTTCACAAATGATACCATCACCTGCCCAAGTGTTCAAACCAAAGACCTAGGAGTCATTTTTGATTCCACTCTTGCTTTCATGATTCCCTCACCCCCTGCCATTCAGTACATTAGCTTTACTTACATGTCTAGGCCACATCAACTCTTGCTTTGTTACCAAAATTCCCCACCTGGCCTTCCAGTTCCCACCCTCAGCACCTGGCATTCTCTTCTCCAAATGTAGACTAAGTGATCTTTTTAAAATTAATTTTTTCCATTTGCTATTTTTCAGGTTAAAACAGTAATTTTATCACATGAAACAATACTGTGCAGATGTGCATAAGGACAAATCTGTTCATTTCCTCTTACCTACACCTGCTGAATAATCTGTTATCAGCCTGGTTTGTCTTTTTCCCTGCCCAACTTCTAGTAACATAAAGCATAAATGATACAAGCAGAAATGATAGATAGATGGAAAATTAGATTTTATGTTTTCACTACTCAACTTGTAAGCATTTATTTTTAATATAAATTTCATCATGTTAGATTCCTGCTTAAAAACTCATGAATGGCTCCTCATGACAAGCCTCATGGCTCCTCCTTTAGTATATTTCATGAAAGGATCATAGAACATTTACTTAACTTGGCAAGTCATTCAGAAATTGTGGGGATAGATTTTCTACCATATTATATGTATTCAATTTATTTAAAAAAAAAAAAACACTTATCTTTCACTGACTTTGGGCCAATTGTGTTGAGTACTTCACATTTATAAATTAATACATTCAGCCCCACAGTAGTTCACTAAGGTTTGCCTGATTATCACTCTGTTTTACAGACGAACTTCTGTTTTACTGAGGTTTAAGCCAGGCTCTTCAAACCAGCATCTCACTGTGTGTCTCATTTCTTGGGCCAGACTGGAAGGTCCTTTGGGGAAGAGATGATCTTATTTCTCTTGTCCCTGACAGTGCCATCATAGTTCTTTGAACATATTTACATACTAGGTAAGTGTTTGTTGGAATGAATTGGATGAGTGACACTTTTTGTTTGTTTGAAGGGAAGGAGGGAAAGCTTGGGGCATGTTTCAAGGTGTCAAATAGGGTCAGTGTACTTACTGAAGATGTAATGTGGAGGGAGGTATTAGTGTGGATTCAAGGTCAATTAATCAGTAAGTTTATTGACTCCCTTTACCTGTCTAACATACATAGGGAGAAAACAAGAGGTACAGAGCTCATAGATAGGACAGAGTAAACTCTCAAAAAAGATGAATATTTTCTTCCCTAAGAGAACAGTGGGAAATAGAGATGAAGAAGTGTGGATATGCAGAGATAAACTAAAAGACAGGGGAGCTGAGGGCCTGCCTACCTTATTATCTGAACTCAGGGGAAATAATTGGGAAAATATTTTCTAGACTGTTAAACTATATCTTTGTATTTAGGAAAACAGCAACTGAAAACTCTACCTGCTGACATGACTTTCACTTACAGCTGAGGTCTGGGGCCAGGAATTGATCTGACTAGGCTCTTGTTTTATTTGAACAAGTTGGCTATTCCATATTGGAGTTCATTGGTAGGATATATGCAGATAAACCAGCCAGTTTATTAAACTTTAAAAATGATTGCTGATCTAGAAATAGAAGCAATGATAGCTGATCTTGACAAAGAGGAAGATTTGGAAGTGGTCTGAAAGCCAGCAATGAAAAATACTCTTTTTGCTGCATGAAGAGATCAGCATGACTGTCCATTAGCTCCCTTGGTCATTTAGTGAAGCAAGCTATTGCCCATGAAGCTTTCCCTACAGGGTCTATAGAGAAGCAAGCTGAAAGTTCTATATGGCTGAATGAACTGAAGAGTAGAATTGCCATCATCTCCATGTCCCAATATAATCTGCAATGTCCAGTTTTCCACTTGACCACACAGCAAATGGGCTGGCTATAAATTATTGTTTTAGTGTCAGCAAATAAAGTTATCATGGGCCATATTTCTTTTATACTGGCTAGAGAATTTTAAAAATTCTTTGCATGGTGTATTTCTTCATTTTCCTTTTTCAATAAATGCTGGAAGCTTAGAATTACAGCAGCCTCCTTCTACTTATCCTCTTCTTTTAGAACATTTCCAATTTCCTGCTGCATTTCATGAGAGTCCTAATATCCTAATCTATTCATAGTACAATGATTTTCATTTATAAGATAAAATTGCACCCACAGCACCAAATTAAACTCTTTCCAGATGAAATTAGTGATTGAAAACATTAACCCCCTGAACAATAAAATGTGTATTTTCTATGTATGTAACAGCTAACATATACTTAATAAATTACAGTTTATAGGACCTATTTGTGTACATTTTAAACAACCATCACTACAGTTCTGTGAAATAGGTGTTACTGTCTTCTTTATTTTGAAGGTAAGATTTGGGTCTCAGAATGAATAAGTGACTCACCCACAATACATACCAGTAACTGGCAGAACGGGAATCACACCTGTCCTTTTTTCAGATTCTAAATGCTTTTTTGTCTCCTCGGATGAAGGGTCCAGTATTGAGTCACTTCTTGTTCATTTATTCACACATTCTACAGACGTTTATGAACACAATGTTGGCCGTGTGTTGGCTCTTGGAATGCAGGGAAAATAGAACACAGTCTCTGCTCTGATGAAGCCTACGGTCTGATGGGGTAAGACAGTTAAGTAAATAGGAAGGAATGATGCAGGGTGACCTGTACTTTGCTAGGGCAAATGTAGGGAATGCTGGGAATCCCGTTAGGACAGGGAGAATGGTGGGGTGGTTAGGGAAACTTTCTGGAAATGAAGTGAAAGTTGTTCACTTATGTCTGACTCTTTGTGTCCCCGTGGACTATACAGTCTATGGAATTCTCTAGGCCAGAATACTGGAGTGGGTAGCTGTTCCCTTCTCCAGGGGATCTTCCAGACCCAGGAATCGAACCTGGGTCTCCTGCATTGGAGGCAGATTCTTTACCAACTGAGCTATCAGGGAAGCTGTCTAAGATGAGACTGAATAAATAAATAGAAATTTGTGGGTGGGGACACGGAAATAATGGTTTTGACTGGAGGAGCAGCATGTGCAACGGTCCCGAGGCAGGACAAATCCTGGTTTGGAAGAAGAGTGTTAAATGGTGACCTAGGCTATGGCCCATGGGGTTGCCAGGAGTCGGACACGACTGAGCGACTTCACTTTCGCTTTCCACTTTCCTGCATTGGAGAGGGAATGGCAACCTGCTCCAGTGCTCTTGCCTGGAGAATCCCAGGGACGGGGAGCCTGGTGGGCTGCCGTCTACGGGGTCGCACAGGGTCGGACACGACTGAAGCGACTTAGCAGCAGCAGCAGCAGCAGGTCAAACACTGAATGTAAACATGAGAATCATGAAAGAGTTAAGGGAAACCTAAGCAAGCTGGGTCTTGAACCCATGTTAAGGAGACTGAAGATTTCCAACCTGGAAAGCAATCTGTTGGCTTTACCACTTTCAAAAGGTTACCCTTGAAGAAGTGTGGAGAAGTGATGAGAGGACAAAGTGAAACTAACATAAGGAAGGATAATTAAGGGATTATAAAGAAGGGCAGATAAGGGATGATAGTAATATAAAAGGTGATGGATAATAGTGATCTGAACTGTTGCCTGGCGACCACACCTGGTCACATGGGTGACTGTGGCAATCCCATTTGTTAAATGAAAGGCAGGCCTGCCTGAAAGGCTAGTAAAGCAATAAAAGGACTCCAACACTTATAAACAATGACAATAACTATCATAGGGCCCCATCTAACCAACTGACAGGCTGGTTAATTTGTCCAGTCTTTGAATGCTTTACCTCCTCCAAATACAGGCTCACTTCTTCATGGTATTTTCCTCTGCTTGGTCAAAAGCATTTTACTGATGTGTGGTGGACATATCAGTACTATTGACTGGTCTTACTTGACTGAGCTACTCTGACTGGTTTTATTTGATTGACTTGTAGTTATCTGGGGATTAGACAGATGTTGATTTATGTCATGTTCCATGTCTTGGATTCTTATCTAATAAAAACATTGCCAAAACATTGTCTCCTAAAGTGAAATTACTCTGTGAATAAATCATAATGTGAAACTTTCAGGTAAGTCATACTTAGGAAATGAAATTTAAGTAGGAGAAATTACAAAAGGGATAGGGCAAACGATTGTTATTCTAAGACAATCATTTATACCCTCCTGGTATTTGACGTGAGATAGCAATGTAGCAAATAGATGGGAAATTAAAACTGAGAGTCTGTTGATTTAACCAGGATATCATTCGTTGATATTTATACTGGACGAAGTCTAACCTCAGCATGGCATGCGTGGCCTTTCAGGATCATCTCCTGCCAGTCTGTTCCATCTCCTTTTCTTCCCATACACATTTCCCTCTTCCTGGAATGTTCCCTTCTTTACCTATGAGTCAAATTCCTGTTCCCTTTATGTCTCTGCTTTATGACTGCTTTTCTGCCTCCCTCCATCCTTTTTCACCAAACTCTTGCCTAGAAACTTTTGTATGTGATCATTTATTATTTTAATTGTTATTGAAATATAATTGATTTACAATGTTGTATTAGTATCAGTTTAAAGTGATTCAGTTATACATATGTATGTATATATATTTTTTACATTCACTTCCATTATAGGTTGTTACAAGATATTGAGTATATTCCTCTGTGCTATACAGTAGGTCCTTGTTGGTTACCTATTATATATATAATAGTTTGTATATTTTAATCCCAAACTCCTAATTTATCCCTCCCTCCACTTTGGTAAACTTGTTTGTTTTCTATGAGACTATTTGCTTTGTAAATAAGCTCATTTGTATTATTTTTAGATTCCATAAATAAATGATATGATATATTGGAGTATAGCCAATTAACAATGTTGTGATAGTTTCAGGTGGACAGCAAAGGGACTCAGTCATACATATACATGTATCCATTCTCCCCCAAACTCCTCTCACATCCAGGCTGCCAAATAACATTGAGCAGAGTTCCCTGTGCTATACAATAGGACATTGTTTACTTAAAGAAAGCACTGGGTACCTGTCAATCCTGAATCCTCATTTCTCCCCCGCAGTAACCATAAGTAAGTTCTCTGAGTCTGTGAGTCTATTTCTATTTATTTGTATCATTTCTTTTTAGATTCCCCATATACAAGAAGTCATATGATATTTCTCTCTCTCTGTCTGACGTACTTCATTTAGTGTGATATTCTCTAGGTCCATCCATGTTGCTGCAAATGGCATTATTTCTTTATTTTCTTTGGCTGAGTAATATTCCACTGTGTTTATGTGCCACACCTTCTTTATCCATTCATCTGTGGATAGACATTTAGGTTGCTTCCATGTCCTAGCTATTGTAAATAGTGCTGCAATGAACACTGAGGTGCATGTATATTTTTGAATTATGGTTTTCTCCAGATATATGTTCAGGAATGGGACTGATAGATCATATGATAATTCTATTTTTAGTTTTTTTAAGGAACCTCTATACTCTTGTCCATAGTGGCTGCACCAGTTTACATTCCCACCCACATTGCCCATAAAATTCTTATTTCCTTCCTCTATGCTTTCCTTGGACCTTGTCTGTGATTCCATTACAGCATTTGCACATTATCCTTGTATACACAGTTGATCTTTGTAATCACAATTCCATATTTGTACATTTCTCTACTTGCTAAGCTGTATCTGTGATCCCCCAGTCAACACTTGTGGCATTTTCATGGTCACTTACAGATACAACGCTGAAAAAAGATTTGGGCCACCTGTCATGTATGTTGCCAGCTGAGGTCAAACAGGCAGGCTTCTTATGTGAGCTCTCACACTGTGAACAGGTGTCCTTTTTGTAGCCTGTTCAGGCTACGGTTTTCACATTTTTGTTCTTTTTGTTGGTGATTTTGCTGTGTGAGATCTCCACCCCTAAGCATAGTGCTGAAGTGTCATGTAGTGTTCCTAAGTACAAGAAGGCTGTGATGGGCCTTACAGAGAAAATACATGTATTACATAAACTTTATTCAGACATGAGTCACAGCACTCTGGGCTGTGAGTTAGATCTCAATTAATCAGCAATATATAGTAAATAGTGGAGAAGGCAATGGCACCCCACTCCAGTACTCTTGCCTGGAAAACCCCATGGACGGAGGAGCCTGGTAGGCTGCAGTCCATGGGGTCGCTAAGAGTTGGATACAACTGAGCGACTTCACTTTCACTTTTCACTTTCATGCATTGGAGAAGGAAATGGCAACCCACTCCAGTGTTCTTGCCTGGAGAATCCAGGGACGGGGGAGCCTGGTGGGCTGCCGTCTATGGGGTCGCACAGAGTTGGACACGACTGAAGTGACTTAGCAGCAGTAGCAGCAGCATAGTAAATAGATAGTTTTGAGCAGAAACACACATAAAATAGCGTTATGTATTTATTGGATGACAAAAATGTTATGACTGGAGGCTTACAGGAACCTAACCCTATATTTTCTAGAGCAGTGGTTCAGTGTTTGCTAATTTAACACTTGTCATGATTTAATAGAACATAACAATGGTGAATTGCGAGAAATGACTATATTGTTCCTTCCTCAAGGAATTTCTTGGGACATGGAACTATCAACTTTTTATATCTAACACCTGGAATAATGGTTAAAATTAGAACATTGTGAGTGTTTCATATTTTTGACATTAACAGCAAAGGATATTTCAAATACTGATTTCTTTGATCATTATGTATTCTTCCTTATTCCAAGCCCACCAAGGATGCCTGCTTAAAGGCCAGATGATTATAATTCACTTTTTAGTATTAGCCCAGGCATATAACTCCTAAGGAATTGTTAATGGTCTTAAACATTTATTGAGTTAAGGGGATTGTGGGATTACTGTGTTGGGAGTATGTAACTCTAGGAGAAGTTGAACCATATGATGTAGCACACCCAGACACAAATAAGGCTCCTTTAGATGGAATTTTGCTAAAGCCATGAGTTTCAGTGGTCTGGCCTCAAGATTTGGGTTTTTAATGAGGATGCTAGTGATTCTGATGTAATGTGTTCACAAACCACATTATGAGAAATACTGATATTCCAGGTGTTCCTCATCTGGTTATCCTTTCTGAGGATCCTTAAGGAGATCGTTACCTCAGTTTTTTGAAGATGAATAAAGTATTTTTTTGACAAATGAGTGACTCCATAAGCTATATATCTTTTACTATATATGTGCATTTATAATAAAATCCATTGTGTCTATTTTATCTCTTCTTCATTAAGGAGTAAGTGCTGATCAGTTTGGCTAATGATGAGTTCAGGTTCAAGTTCTTTTTAAGGTGTTTCCCACTGTCCTTCTAACGCTTAAAGTCCAGGTGAGCTTCGAATGTCAGGGCTGTCATAATGCAGAGTTTTAGGGTATTATCAGGATAGACTAGGTTATGCTATTGTAACAAACTGTCAAACTCTCTCTGTTTAAAATGACAAAGGTTTATTTTTTCTAATACTACACATCTAACTTGTATTAGTAGGGAACGGTGTTCAACAATGGTCATTCAGGGCCTCAGAGTGATAGAAACTTTATCATCTTCAGTTCAGTTCAGTTCAGTTGCTCAGTCGTGTCTGACTCTTTGTGACCCCATGAAGTGCAGCACGCCAGGCCTCCCTCTCCATTACCAATGCCCAGAGTTCACCCAAATTCATGTCCACTGAGTTAGTGATGCCACCCAACGATCTCATCCTCTGTCATACCCTTCTCCTCCTGCCTTCAATCTTTCCCAGCATCAGGGTCTTTTCAAATGAGTCAGTTCTTCACATCAGGTGGCCAAACTATTGGAGTTTCAGCTTCAACATCAGTTCTTCCAATGAACACTCAGGACTGATCTCCTTTAAGATGGACTGGTCCATCTCCTTTAAGATGGACTCCTTGCAGTCAAGGGACTCTCAAGAGTCTTCTCCAACACCACAGTCCAAACACATCAATTCTTCAGCACTCAGTCTTCTTCACAGTCCAACTCTCACATCCATACATGACCACTGGAAAAACCAGAGCCTTGACTAGACGGACCTTAGTCAGCAAAGTAATGTCTCTGTTTTTGAATATGCTGTCTAGGTTGGTCATAACTTTTCTTCCAAGGAGGAAGCGTCTTTTAATTTCATGGCTGCAGTCACCATCTGTAGTGATTTTGGAGCCCCCCAAAATAAAGTCTGACACTGTTTCCGCTGTTTCCCCATCTATTTCCCATGAAGTGATCTTACAACATTGCTATTTTAACATAAGTCTTCAGGGTTTGCTGTGACTGAGAAAATAAGCATGGATGATCACGCACTGGCTCTTAAATGCGTCTGCCCAGAAGTGACACATCAGTTTTGTTCATATTCCATTGCCCAATGCTACCCATTGGCTATGCCTGACTTCAAGAGACAGGGAAGTACAAAATTCTAGTATCCCAAGAAAAAGAAGGGTAGAGAAATATTTGAGAGTAACTTGTAATGCCTACCATAATCTGATAACAAAATGTTAGGTCAGTTTTTTTTCCCTAGATACAGAACATGGTCCCCACCCGCTGTGTCTTAGTCCGTCTGGACTGAAATAAAACACCAGAGACTGAGCAGTATATGAAACACCAGATAGTTATCACTCGTTGTTCTGAAGTTTGACAAATCCAAGATCAAGGTGCTGGCAGATTTGGTGTCTGCTGAGAGCCCATTTTCTGGTTCATGTATGACATATTTTCGCTGTGTCCTCACATGATAAAAAAGGGAGTTTTCTTTAGTCTCTTTTATAAGGGCACTAATCCCATTTATGAGGGTTCTGCTCTCTTCAACTAATCATTTCCAAAGACCCCACCCCCTAATATCATCACCTCAGGGGTGAGGATTTCAGCATATGAAGTTTTATTGTTGTTTTGTTAGTCTTTCAGTCATGTCCCACTCTCTGTGACCTCATAGACTGAGCCCACCAGGCTTCTCTATCCATGGGATTCTCCAGGCAAGAATACGGGAGTGAGTTGCCATTCTCTTTGCGGGGACACAAACATTTGTACCATAGCATCTTGCAAAACAATGAGCCCCAAAGCCTCATGAAACACTGTGAACTAAAAAATCAAATCCTCTGTCCCTCCCTCTTGCTCTTCCTATAATGGGGGCAGGATAGCTTCAATAAACATTCATGTTCTGTAAAAGGAAGAATGGGAAACGCAGCAGTTCTACAAACTTACTGGCATGTGATTGTTCCCTTCCTTGGGAAAGGAGAATATTCCTAGATGGGGTTCTTTTCTGAACCTTAGGAAAGCCTCCAAGGCTGTCAATTTCCTTTGCCTGGCCTTCCATGAGGTCCTTCCTTCTCTATTATCATCTTTGGTCTCATACCTGAAGTTGGCATTTGAGTGATACTTCCATCTCAGCATAGGGTGTCAAGCTTTGCTATGGCAAAAGTGGAGAGTTGCAGTTTGAATCTTAAATGCTTCTGCTATGAAGTGTATTATGTCATTTCATTGGCTTAAGTAAATCAAGACTAACTTAAATGGGTAGGGTCGTTTAATCCAACTGTGTGTTTGGAAGGAAAGAAGAACCCAAATACACTGGTAAACTTTGGTGGTGTTTGTGCTGTGCTGTGCTCAGTTGCCCAGTCATGTCCGACTCTCTGCGACCCCATGGACTGCAGCCTGCCAGGCTCCTCTGTCCGTGGGGATTCTCCAGGAAAGAGTACTGGAGTGGGTTGCCATGCCCTCCTCCAGGGGATCTTACCAACCCGGGGACTGGACCCAGGTCTCCCACATTGCATCTGAGCTGCCAGGGAAGCCTTTGGTAGTGTTTATCACACTTCACTTTTGTTTATGTACTCAATCAGAGTGCCAAGTTCCAAACTGGGTTCAAGGCTGGCTTGACTTTTCATGAGACCTTAGGTAATACTCACCTGTTTAATAATCCTCAGTTTTCTTATCTATAAATTGGGGATTATAAGAGCACCTTCTTCCTGGGTGACTCCGAGGGTGAATGCTTGTCAAGTCCCTAACCAAATGCTTGGCATATAGTAGCTGCTCTCCAGTGTTAGCTGTGAGGTTTGCTATCTTTGGAGCCACAATGTTCTGTACTGGAAATGTTCTGGAAACTGCATTCTTTTTTGAAGACTATGGATTCTCTGCAGTGGAGACTATAACCCCTCTGCTGGAATATCCTTGAATGTGGCAGAATGACAGGTAAGGATTATCTGTCCTTGTCTGGTGAGCAGAGCCTTTCTGAGAGCCCTGGCTGTTGAGCACATGGCACTGGCTGTGCATCATCATTCAGCATCTTCCTAGTGTAGCAGGGGAGCCTGGCGGGCTGCCGTCTGTGGGGTCGCACCGCGTCGGACCCGACTGAAGCGACTGAGCAGCAGCAGCAGCAGTGTAGTAGTTAGGGAAATTCTGTCCATGTGCTTCATGCCCTGTATTACGAAGGTCACAGATTCCTTCTAGGCACCTGCATCTCATTGCTTGAGTCATTGTACACAGTAGGACAACACACAAAGATTTCTGAAAAAATGGGTGAATTTCAGTAAATCAGGAGAAATGAAAGCAATGTATTAATAACATTGTGAGGGAAAAAGCTCTGTCTTGTGGACATTGTCCTTTGAGCCTTCTTAATGCTTCTAATGACACCTCTTCCTTTACTATCCAGAAGGAAGATTTCATAATAAAGAGTGGTGTTTAATTCCTTTGCACCAATGGAAAAACCTCTGTTTTAACTCAGACTGCTATAGACAAATACCACAGATGTGATTTTAGCAACAAATATTTATTTCTCACAGTTCTGGAGGCTGGAAGTCCAATGTGAGGGTGCCAGAATGATTGGGTGAGGGTCCTCTTCTTGGTTTGCAGATGGCTGCCTTCCTGCCATATCCTCACACGTTAGAGAAAGAGAGTTCTAATCTCTGTATTCTTTTATAAGGGCCAGTCTCATCATAGGGGTTTTGTTTTCATGACTTCATGTAAACCTAATTACCTCCTAAAGACCTCCCTGTAAACACACTGGGGACTGAGGCTTCACAATGTGGATTTGGGGGCATGCATTCAGTCCATAGCTACATCCAAATGATTCCCAGAAAGCATTGTGGACACCCATGTGATGCCAGGCATTATACTCATTACTGAGTGCATGAGATGTAGTTTTTGCCTCAAGTAATCTCCACTGGGTTGGGTGAGCTGAAAATTCCATACAACATATTACATACTCCCCTAGAAGAACAAACAAAACGCAATGGGTTCTCAAATGTGGGAACAACTTAGATCTGCCTAGGGCGTTAAGATCTAGTTTAGTTGCCATGGTGAGTGGGCTGAACTGATCATCAAAGCAAAGTTGTTATTTGTTTACTGTGACCTACTTATACACCCAAATCATGTTCGCTTCAGCATCTTGGGAATTAAGCCAACCAGATTTTTGGTTCCTGTCAGATTTGCCTTTGTTTTATTACCTTTTATAACAGAAGTGTGGCCTGTTATTCCTTTTGTTTTGTTTTCTCTCCTGGCTCTGTGTAAAGAACTGTATATAATATAAAATACTCAGTTGGTTTTTATATTGGTATCTGGGCATCTCTGATCAAAGACTGTTCATGATTTCACATTTTTAGTGTCTCTCTCAAGAAGCTCAGAGATGGATTGGTTAATGTTATCTTTCAGTCTGCCTTTCTTTCATTAGAAATATAGAAATATATATCATTTTGACATGCTGAATTTGACCTTTTCCAGACCAGTTGTTTTATCTGTCTGGGACAAAGGAAGTAAAAAAGGGTCTAAAAGGAGGTCAGAGAGGAAGATTACTGATGAGAAAGAAAGCCTGATTCAGAAGGGAGGTGATGACATTCACAGTGTTTTTAAAGTACTTAAGATATTGTACTCTCTCAAGAGAATCTGTCTTCAACAAGCAAAAAAGAATGTCAGGAAATTGTATAGCTCTTGAAAATAGCTCTCCATCAAGGGGTGATAAGAGAGTGCTCTGAAAGCACAAACCTTCTGAAGTGGAGAGCCTCGGTAATACCAAGCTATCATCCAGCAAACTTTCTGAGACTTTGGTCATTATCTCAAAGTTGACAAAAGGGAGCTTGAGTGGAGAATTAAAAACAAATCTGGGTTAGAGTCCACCTGTCAGAAAATAAGACAAATATAAGCCTGGTATCTAGTTAGACAAAAGCATAAACTGCACCTGGCCAGTCCAGGCAGTGGGGCCACACATGGCCGTGCAGCTTGTCTGGCACACAAAGCATCACATCACAGAGGACATTGTCCACATCAGAGATGTGGTAGATTGGTGCAGTTGTTATTTTGGGGCAGATGGCAGTAAAGTATCTTATTTGACACGTAGGAGGACAATTTTCTGAGAGGTGTATATAGCTGTTTTAAAAAGAGGATCCTTTTCAAATTTGGACACACTGTATTGGCAGCAGCTGCTGCTTGCTCAGACACAAATGAGCTCAGACATATTCCTCAGTGCTTTGTAACGCTCGCGTCCACTCTGCCTCAAGGACTGTGCCCCTGGATCTCATCCAAGTATTCATTCAAACGAGCAAACAGTTAATTGGATATCTGTCACATGGCAGCCACTGCTGTAGGCGGTGAGTCGCAACGGAGAAAAATCCCCTGCCCTCACAGAGTATTCCCTCCAAAGTGAATTATGAACTAGGGAGTTGGGAAGAATACAGGTGAGGGGAGTTTGGTGCAGAGAAACATGATATAGCTTTGAAGGGGAAAATATCCAACATTTAGTCCCAGCTCCAAAATGGTGTGAAGCTGTGACAAACCTAGACAACGTATTAAAAAGCAGAGAAGTCACTTTGCCGACAAAGATGCGTATAGTCAAATCTATGGTTTTTTCAGTAATCGTGTACAAATGTTAGATTTGGACCATGAAGAAAACTGAGCACTGAATAAATGATGCTTTTGAATTGTGGTCCTGGAGAAAACTCTTAAGAGTCCTTGGACGCAAGGAGATCAAACCAGTCGATCCTAAAGAAAATCAACCCTGAATATTCACTGAAAGAACTGATGCTAAAGCTGGTCACCTGGTCAAAGAGCTGACTCACTGGAAAAGATGCAGATGCTGGGAAAGACTGAAGGCAGGAGGAGAAGGGGGCAGCAGAAAATGAGATGGTTAGATAACATTGCCAACTCAATGGACATGAATCTGAGCAAACTCTGGGAGATAGTGGAGGACAGAGGAGCCTGGCATGCTGCAGTCCATTGGGTCACAAAGAATCAAACATGACTTAATGACTGAACAACAGTGGTGTGGCCTCGGGCAGCTTGACTCACCTCACATTAGTGGTCTACAGAAATGGTTAATAATATTTTCCTCATTGGATTTGTTGGATAATAAATAATAATTAAATAATTAAATAATAAATAATAATTAAAGATAATATATCAAGAAAAAATTTTAGTGTGGAACTTATGACATAGCAAGTGTATGACTGATGGTAATGATGGTTATTATTATTGTAATTATTATCTAAGTATGGATAATAGCAGGGACAATCCAACCCTTCATCTACCCCTGGACAGCAACATCTGATGCTTCTGGTTGGCCTGAGATGGAGTGAGGGTGTCAGAATGAGAAGTCTCACTTCTTGTGAATTTACTTCTCTTTCCCACTGTGTAAAACTTGTTTTCCTAACCCCACTGAATAAGTCCAGTATAGTGAAAACAGACAGACCTCAGGAGCTATGTAAGAAAAAGAACTTAGAAAGAATTAAGATTATAATAGCCTGTGTGGGAAATGGCAATTGAAATGAGATTCATCTGAGATGGCAAGGTCATGCTTAATTATGTTTCTATGTTTCCAGACTGGATGAGTTTTACGTGAGAAAGAAATGGAATCAGAGATGGTCACAGGTCATTTCTGTTTCTGGGATGCTGACTCTGAGATGAAAATTTGTATTCATGAGGCTTGCTGTGTGTACTCCCAGGATGGGTACCTGAAGGAAGAAAAGATAGCAGGATTAGGCAGAGAGGAAAACTAAACTGTGGTTGAAACAGAAGTTTCAGTTGAACTTAGAGAAGCTCTGGATCTGGGGTGGCCCTTCAAACTTGCTGGAATAGAGAAGAGGGAGCCAAGACTTCATTCCCATTCCCCATCATTGAACAGTCACTGCTTGCAGGCTGTCCTTGGGGAGAGCAGAGACCTTGAGTCAGGTGGTTCTGTTTAGCAGAGGGCAAGAGCCCCGTTGAGGGATGCAGCTAAGAGCTGTCAGCTGTCAACACCCCTAGCAACTCTAGAGACAAGTTTTTCTGTCCTGGAGGGGAGATCTGAGCAGGATGTCCATGAAAACTCAGGCCACCTCCAAGACAAACCCATCCATAAAGAAACCTACAAACAGATGAGTTAGCTGTGCATTCTAATCTTTTCTTCATTGCAGAATCAAAAATACTATTTTATATTGCATTGGGATAAATAGATTTGGCTGCTTGTGGCCAGAGGTGACAGGCTCAGGGACTCCAGCTGCCATATGCTCACCTGACAGCCTGAGGCTCAGGGAATTAGGGTTTTAGCAAGCTTATTAATAAACCTGAGCCTAAGCACACTGCTAGGGAGGTGCTGAATTAAAATCATAAGGGAAGGTTTTGGTGGGTGCAAAGCTGGTAGAAAAGTCACATGATCACTGGCCCACAGAAGTAAAGCATAATTCTTCCTGTCACATTTGTATGGCTCACTCTTTGAGTATCTTAATTGTTAGAAAACCAAAAGCTAGGCTCGAGCTCATAGTGCCATCACTTTGAACCCTCCCTCTCCCAAAGGGTTTTGAAACCTATGGAATCTGCCCAGGTCCAGAGATATGAATTTAGTTTCTCTGCCTGTTACTTAGGGAACGGAACACCTCATGGTTATATAGCTTCTCTGTCCATGGAATTCTGCAAGGAAGAATGCTGGAGTGGGTAGCCCTTCCCTTTGCTAGGGAATCTTTCCGACCCAGGGATGGAACACAGGTCTCTGCATTGCAGGCAGATTGTTTACTGTCTGAGCCACCAGGGAAGCCCATAGCCTGATTGAGGTGCCTCTAATATACATTATTGATTCTTCTCTTTCCTTTTCGACTTAGCCAGCAAGAGAGAAGAAGTCATCTTGGGTAGCTTTCATTTAGGATTCGCTTCTCTGTGCTGCTCATTATAATATGATGGAAGCCAGAGGGTCATATGTGAACTGGGGCCATTATCTGACAGCTGCTGCACACCAGATTCACATATCAGTGCCCTGTCCACACTTGTGTTCTTAACCAGCACGTCACACGTCACAAACTGGGGTTCAGATGGTTTCTTTGTCCCTTGTAATGTTAGTTCACATAGTGCATATATATTTATCATATACGTATAAAACATGTGATTATATACATATATGTATGTATACATCCATCTGAATGCAAAGTTCCAAAGAATAGCAAGAGGAAATAAGAAAGGCTTCCTCAGTGAACAATGCAAAGAAATAGAGGAAAACAATAGAATGGGAAAGTAGAGATACCAAGGGAAAATTTCATGCAAAGATGGGGACAATAAAGGACAGAAATTGTATGGCCCTAACAGAAGCAGAAGATATTAACAAGAAGTGGCAAGAATACACAGAAGAATTATACAAAAAAGATCCTAATGACCCAGATACCCATGATGGTGTGATCACTCACCTACTTGCCAGACATCCTGGAGAGCAAAGTCACGTGGGCCTTAGGAAACATCACTGTGAACATAGTGGAGGTGATGGAATTCCAGCTGAGCTGCTTCAAGTCCTAAAAGATGATGCTGTGAAAGTGCTGCACTTGATATGCCAGCAAATTTGAGAAACTCAGCAGGGGCCACAGGACTGGAAAAGATTAGTTTTCATTCCAATCCCAAAGAAAGGCAATGCCAAAGAATGCTCAAACTACAGCACAATTGCACTCATCTCACATGCTAGTAAAGTAATGCTCAAAATTCTCCAAGCCAGGCTTCAGCAGTATATGAACTGAGTACTTCCAGATGTTCAAACTGGATTTAGAAAAAGCAGAGGAACCAGAGATCAAATTGCCAACATTCGCTGGATCTTCAAAATAGCAAGAGAATTCCAGAAAAACATATACTTCTGCTTTATTAACTATGGCAAAACTTTTGAAAGTAGAGATACCAAGGGAAAATTTCATGCAAAGATGGGGACAATAAAGGACAGAAATTGTATGGCCCTAACAGAAGCAGAAGATATTAACAAGAAGTGGCAAGAATACACAGAAGAATTATACAAAAAAGATCCTAATGACCCAGATACCCATGATGGTGTGATCACTCACCTACTTGCCAGACATCCTGGAGAGCAAAGTCACGTGGGCCTTAGGAAACATCACTGTGAACATAGTGGAGGTGATGGAATTCCAGCTGAGCTGCTTCAAGTCCTAAAAGATGATGCTGTGAAAGTGCTGCACTTGATATGCCAGCAAATTTGAGAAACTCAGCAGGGGCCACAGGACTGGAAAAGATTAGTTTTCATTCCAATCCCAAAGAAAGGCAATGCCAAAGAATGCTCAAACTACAGCACAATTGCACTCATCTCACATGCTAGTAAAGTAATGCTCAAAATTCTCCAAGCCAGGCTTCAGCAGTATATGAACTGAGTACTTCCAGATGTTCAAACTGGATTTAGAAAAAGCAGAGGAACCAGAGATCAAATTGCCAACATTCGCTGGATCTTCGAAATAGCAAGAGAATTCCAGAAAAACATATACTTCTGCTTTATTAACTATGGCAAAACTTTTGACTGTGTGGATCAAAACAAACTGTGGAAAATTCTGAAAGAGATGGGAATACCAGATCACCTGACCTACCTCCTGAGAAATCTGTATGCAGGTCAAGAAGCAACAGTTAGAACTGGGCATGGAACAACATACTGGCTCCAAATTGGGAAAGGAGAACATCAAGGCTGTATATTGTCACCCTGTTTATTTAACTTATATGCAGAGTACATCATGTGAAATGCCAAGCTGGATAAAGCACAAGCTGGAATCAAGATTGGCGGGAGAAATATCAATAACCTCAGATATGCAGATGACACCACCCTTATGGCAGAAAGAGGAGAAGAACTGAAGAGCTTCTTGATGAAAGTGAAGGAGGAGAGTGAAAAAGTTGGCTTAAAATTAACGTTCAGAAAACGAAGATCATGGCATCTGGTCCCGTCACTTCATGGCAAATAGATGGGGAAACAATGGAAACAGTGAGAGACTTTATTTTGAGGGGCTCCAAAATCACTGCAGATGTTGACTGCAGCCATGAAATCAAAAGACACTTACTCCTTGGGAGAAAAGTTATGACCAACCTAGACAGCATATTAAAAAGCAGAGACATTACTTTTGCCATCAAAGGTCCATCTAGTCAAGGCTATGGTTTTTCCAGTGCTCATGTATAGATGTGAGAGCTGGAATATAAAAATAGCTGAGCACTGAAGAATTGATGCTTTTGAACTGTGGTGTTGGAGAATTCTGTGGTGTTTGAGAATCCCTTGGACTGCAAGGAGATCCAACCAGTCCATCCTAAAGGAAATCAGTCCTGAACATTCATTGGAAGGACTGATGCTGAAGCTGAAACTCCAATAGTTTGGCCACCTGATGCAAAGAACTGACTCGTTAGGAAAGACCTTGATGCTGGGAGTGATTGAAGGCAGAAGGAGAAGGGGACGACAGAGGATGAGACGGTTGGATGGCATCACCAACTTGATGGACATGAATTTGAGCAAGCTCTGGGTGTTGGTGATGGACAGGGAGGCCTGGTGTGCTGCAGTCCATGGGATCGCAAAGAGTCAGACACGACTGAGCAACTGAACTGCACTGAACTGAATATGATGTTAAATTACTTGCCAGCATTAAAAAAAAAAATGGGAGATTTTTGAAAAAGTCAAAGAATTTGGAATGATGTGTCCTTGTTTGTTCCCACATGGCAACAATTGGTTGCCAAGTCCAGCTGAGTTTTGACTATTCCTCCTTGAACAGGGGCATGTGCTCTCTAGTTTACCTCAGTCCTCACCATGTCCTAATGTCTCTCTATTCATTGTCTTCAATTATTTATGGTTCCTACTGGATCTTCTAGGCATAAGAGTTTGATACTTGATTTGTATAATTTCAGGGAAACTCTTGGAATTCATAAAGGGCATGAAGGAGAATGGCAATATTAGTTTGGGGGCCAAGATAGGTATTATAATTTGGGGTACAAATTTTTTGATCAGCTAGTGTAGAGCACAGCTCTGGTCACGGGGCCCTATAGGTGTTGTGTGCGTGAAGGAAGAAGACAACCAAGTGGTAGCTGCTAAAGGAAGATGGCTTTGGAAAGGGTGACATAGAGTCACCCTCTAGTGAGAGTCAGCAGTGGAGACCCACAGTCAGAAGCAGGAGAAGGACAGGCAGCTTCTGAAAACTCATCAGGAGATGAGTTGAAGCTGGGTTCTAGGAACCAAGAACAAGAGAGTAGAACTCAAAAGATACTGCTTGCCCCTGATGGCCAGGGGCTCCCAAACAACACTCCTGTTTCCCTTCTATGGCAGACTCTGCCCGTGGGTTTTTTTTTTTTTAATTTATTATTTATTTTGTCCATCCTGGATCTTTGCGGTGGCATGGGTGTCTCTAGATGTGGTACGCAGGCTTGGTTGTGGTATGTGGGATCTTGGTTCCCCAGGGATCAAACCCAGGCCCCCTGGATTGGGAGCTTGGAGTCTTGTCCACTGGACCACCAGGGAAGTCCCTACTCATGGTTTTTAAGAGAACATGGATTTAGCTTCCAACACCACAAGGGAGTTATACAGCTGGCAAACAAAAACCATTCGAAAACAAACATATTTTTTCCAGATAGTATTTTGTTCCTTCCCAGTTCAGAAAACTTATTTGCTGACTTTTAATGACCAAAGCAAGCTGTTATACGTGTAACTAGTATAAACACAGGGATACTTTAATTTTTTTAAAAGTAGGTCGTATGTGTGATTGGATAACCATTTTAGAACAGCTATGAGTAGGAGAATGCATCAAATCAACCCATTTTCAACACAAATCCCATCAGACTATAGGATGTTTGCTGCCCTATTTTTCTTTCTGTACAACTCTGTGTCTTCCATGAACATAGGAGTTTTAAGTCACACATTAGGTGAAAATCTGTGAAATTCATAAAGTTGGATAGTTCTGCTTTTTACGCAAGTCTCCATTGAATCAAGGTGACTCTGTACAGAATGGGTTCCCTATGTTGGTTCCTTGACAAAGCTCTTACAGATAGTTTTGTCCTTCATGTCAGTTTTCTGAAGGCCCTTTTGTGTAAATACGGTCTCACTGCTGAGCTCTCTCTCCCCTCCTTGTTTTCAGTCTTCTTTTCCCTCTTGCTCTCCCCTCACTAACTCCCCTCCCTACTTTCTTCTCCTGCTAGTGTTCACCTTCTCTATCTTTCTCAGCACTGCCAAAGGGAATCCTTCCCTTTCACTTTTCCTTCCTTTGCTGCCCACACCTTTGACTGACTGGCTGGCTAGTTTTTGTTTATTTTCTGGACTTGAAGATTCCTTGCTATCTTGTGACTCCCTCTCTCTCTTGTATTCCTTGGATGGAAAAGGCAGCTCTTTAAGTCTCTGAGGAGTTGGAGGGGCAGACGCTGGAGTCCTCTCCTCACCACTCTTTGGGGATAAGGAACTCCATCTTTTCTGTGGCCTCCTCACCCCACCTAAGTACTGGGGACCTGCTGCTGGAGTTTTGTAAGATTAGGCTAAATCCAAATTAGTTATGTTTTGAGCCATTTAGACTCACCATCCTCAGAGAAAGTATGGCCCAGAAGCCTGGGTCACCAGTCACAGTGCCCTGCCAAGGGTAAAAGCCACGAGGCCAGAGAGAGGCTGTGGGCATTTGAAAGATGATTCCATTCCACTGAGCCAACATTTTTGTGTGTATAAGAATCAACAGAAACAAGGTAAAAACAACTCGAGAGAAACTGGGCATAACTGTGAAGTTAAGTGATAAAGCAAGACTCTATACAGAATGAGAACTTCTATTTTAAAGAAATTTTGTGGACTTCTTAGCAAAAGTAGTTCCTGACGTTCCTTCTATTTGTCAGCTAAAAATGACCTTAATGAGAATAAATAAGAAAAGCTCCTGATTCACAGGAATAAAGAAAAAAGAAGCTATGCCTGCACCAAGTGTAGATGTGTATCTCAGATGATTCCAGGCTTAGCTGCCTGTTGTTCAATGAGCTTGTATGAGTACGAATTTCCGTATCTCTTTGGTTTCATGCCTGGTGTCCAGTGTGCAAAGTCCTGCCCCACCCACTCGCCCATTCCCCCCAGTATATATAGGAGCCCCCAAGTCTTCCATGGGACCAGGACTGCTATCAGCCCTGGCAGCTGCTGGCTGTTCAATGGCCTCACTGACTGAGCCACTTCCAGGTTCCTGGGATATCTTTGTGAACCACTGTGTGTCTGGGAGCAATGCCAGTGCTGATCCATGGAGGGCAGATCCACCCGACAATGCTCAGTCTTAATTTAGGAAAGCAGGCTGCAGCTCCTGTCCTCTGTGATACGACTGTGTGCGAGTGTGTGTATTGGGGCCTCACAAAACAGTCACTTGGATCTAGGAAAATTACCAGGTTTCATGAAAGAGCTTATACACCAGTCATCTCCCCACCTGGATGGTGGGGTTGCCAGGGACCACACTGCATTCATACGTCCAATTGCTTCATGGCAGGCCAAGCCAGACTCCTGCCCTCAGGGAGGCCCTAGAGGGTCTCAGTTCTTTTGCTTTCCTCCTCGCCTCTAACCCCAGCTGTGTGCATGCCTAGTGCTTGCTACCCTCTGTAGATAGACAGGGTTCAAGTGTTTGACACTGAAGATGCTCAGCCTCTATGAAATACGATGGGTACAAACATAAACTTGGAGGGTTTTCTGACACATCTAGTTCTTGTCTAAGTCCTGGCCTTAAAGAAAAGGGCCAGTGGCCATCATATTTAACAGACTTGAAGAGCAACTTGAGGCTTCTTCAAAAGATTCTTGACAAAAAGTATCCATCTGGTTCCCACCACTGTATCTGTGTTTTCACTCAAGCACCATAGTTCCAGAGAAAGATTTTAAAATCTTTCCTAATTTATGTCTTATTTTCCCTATTTATGTCTTATTTTGTCAGCTGAGCAGAATAAAGTAATATCTTCATGGAATAAGGTAGATTCACAGATTTTAGTTTATTGCTTATTCTGTTTGGGTTTAAAAGATTTGATGGAAACCAGTCATACTTCGTAATATGTGTCAGAAAAGTGCTCTCAAATTTCCAAACTTACAAATGACTTCAGTTCAGTTCAGTCACTCAGTCGTGTCCGACTCTTTGTGATCCCATGAATCGCAGCACACCAGGCCTCCCTGTCCATCACCAACTCCCGGAGTTCACTCAGACTCATGTCCATTGAGTCCGTGATGCCATCCAGCCATCTCATCCTCGGTCGTCCCCTTCTCCTCCTGCTTCCAATCGCTTCCAGCATCAGGGTCTTTTCCAATGAGTCAACTCTTTGCATGAGGTGGCCAAAGTCCTGGAGTTTCAGCTTTAGCATCATTCCTTCCAAAGAACACCCAGGGGCTGATCTCCTTCAGAATGGACTGGTTGGATCTCCTTGCAGTCCAAGGGACTCTCAAGAGTCTTCTCCAACACCACAGTTCAAAAGCATAAATTCTTCTGCGCTCAGCCTTCTTCACAGTCCAACTCTCACATTCATACATGACCACAGGAAAAACCATAGCCTTGGCTAGACGGACCTTAGTCGGCAAAGTAATGTCTCTGCTTTTGAATATACTATCTAGGTTGGTCATAACTTTTCTTCCAAGGAGTAAGCGCCTTTTAATTTCATGGCTGCAGTCACCATCTGCAGTGATTTTGGAGCCCCCAAAATAAAGTCCGACACTGTTTCCACTGTTTCCCCATCTATTTGCCATGAAGTGATGGGACCAGATGCTATGATCTTTGTTTTCTGAATGTTGAACTTTAAGCCAACTTTTTCACTCTCCTCTCTCACTTTCATCAAGAGGCTTTTTAGCTATTCACTTTCTGCCATAAGGGTGATGTCCTCTGCATATCTGAGGTGATTGATATTTCTCCCAGCAATCTTGATTCCAGCTTGTGTTTCTTCCATTCCAGTGTTTCTCATGATGTACTCTGCATATAAGTTAAATAAGCAGGGTGGTTTTTGGTAATTTAAGACCTTGGTAAGAAAACTATTTAAATTAAATGCAACAATGACACCTAGTCTCTAGAATGTATATGAGGCGATAAAGTAGTCCCAAAGAATGACGATGGAATTTTTTTTCTTTCCAATCTTTAACTTCTCCCTCTCTTCCATCAGTTTACCAGTCTCCTCTTTCCTTAAGACGAAAACAAAACAAAAAAAGGCTCTGTCTTAGCCCATTCTGGCTGTTATAACAGAACACCACAGACAAGGTAGCTTATAAATGACATAAATTTATTTCTTACAGTTTTGGAGGTTGGGATGTGCAAGACCAAAGAGCTGGCAGGTTTGGTGTCTTGTGAGACTGCTTCCTGGTTCATAGATGGAGCCTTCTAGTTGTGTATCCCCATATGGTAGAAGGGGGAGAGGGGGCTCTCTGGGATTCCTTTAATAGGGTCACTAATGTCATTCATGAAGCCTCACCCTCATGACCTGATCTCCTCCAAAAGGTCTTCCTCCCAAAACTGTCACATTGGTGGTTAGGTTTCAACACATGGATTTTAGGGGACACAAATCATTAGAATCTATAGCAGACTCTGTGATTCTTTGCAGTTTAAATTCTTATTCTATCTCCTATCTTTTGCTGCTGAACTTCCAGACAGTGGCATCAAGATGCACTGTTTCCACTTCATCACTTCTTGCTCTCTCCTCAACTTCTTGCAATCTGATTTCACTCTCACCGGTCTGTTGAAACTGCTCTTTGAAAGATCAAAATGACCTAATTGCCAAATCCACAAATCACTTCTTATTATCCTCAGCTCCTTGAAGCATTGAAGACACAGTGTTCTTAATTTGTCCTATTTAAATTCCCTCTTTTGATTTCCCTGCTGTTGTGCTCTGCTGGTTTTCCCCTTTTATCTTTATCTCTGACCTTTTTTCCTTCTCTGGGTTATTTTATCCCTTAAATACAGGTTTTTTAAAAATGAAATATGTCATACATATGGATAGGGAATAATAAATATAAAGAACACCCAGCACCCACCATCCAGCCAAAGAAATAAAATGTTACAGCTGTAGGTGAAGTCCTCTGTATATGCCTTCTTGATATTTCCCCCTATTTCCCCATCAAAAGATAACCACTGTCCTAGACTGGGATTATCTTTCTCATGCATGCTTTCTACTGTCACTAAAAATGTTTGCTATGATACTTCCTTGTCCACTTGAGCAGTGTGTGTTTGCATGAGTCTAGGGAGGCACTGTTTACAAAAGTTAAAGTAGGGACAGTATTTCCTAAAACTGTGCAGCAGACAGGCTGCACAAAGGGAGATGCAGGGTATTCATTGTTTTGCTTATTTGAGAGTTTTTAAAATAAATATTATTGTATTGAATGTGTTATATGTAACCTGCTGCTTTCCCTGAACATCATTGTAAAATTGGAGGAAAGTATACCTTCATTTCTGATACCAACTGCAAATTCAAGGAATCCTCAAACCATCTTCACACTTTTTCACAGAGAGGTTGACTGAGCACATTGAAAGTTGTTATAATCCCATTTATGGCTTAGTATAGGGAAAGCATACAGGTTACAATCAGCCAAGGGAAGAATGCAGGGCCCAGATTATCTAATCTTCTTCTCCCTATGGAATCATGGATGGAATTACTTTACCAGCAAAAATGTGTGACATGTATGTGGTGTTGGCAGCCTGAAAACATCACTCAAGCCATCATGTCCAGAGTTTTTCTTGGGGCTTCACGGCTGACTGCCTAGGTGGCTAGCTTCTAGTCTGCAGCCCCTCTAGAGGTAAAGTGGACAGTGAATGGCCCAAACCCCACCACAAATACCACTTTTTTGAAAATAAACTTTTTAGTTTCTTATTTTTAATTAATTAATTAATTTTTGCCTGTGCTGGATCTTCATTTTTGTGATGGACTTTAGTTGCGGTGAGCAGGGGCTACTCTCTAGTTGCAGTGCAATGGTCTTCTCATTGCAGTGGCTTCTCTTGTTGCACAGCACAGTCTCTAGGGCAGGTGGGCTGCAGTAGTTGCAGCTCTCAGGCACCAGAGTGTGGGCTCAGTAGTTGTGGTGCACAGGCTTAGCATTGCCCCAAGGCAATGTGGGCAATGTGGGATCTTCCCAGACCAGGGATTGAACCCATGTCCCCTGCACTGGCAAGCAGATTCTTAACCACTGGACTACCAGGTAAGTCCATAAATCATACTGTCAGATTGTTTGGTGGCCTAGACTTCTAGGCAAAGAAAGACACTTGAGTAAGGTATGACATTCCAAAGCCTGGACTCAACTCCACTAGCCAAGGGCAAAGGACAGAGGTGTCTTTGAGTAAAGTTAATTCTTCATTACTCATTTATGCTTGTGAGATTTATTGATATTGTTCCAAGAAGCAAAAATTTGCCCCTTTTCCTCTTGAAATGCATTTCGGTAGTTTCTAGGTTTGAGCTGTTAAAAACAGTGCTCCTATAAATATTTGTGGCTCAGTTGGTAAAGAATCTGCCTGCAATGCAAGAGAGGTGGGTTCAATCACTGGGTTGGGAAGATTCTTTGAAGAAGGGAAAGGCTACCCACTCCAGAATTCCATAGACTGTATAGTCCACGGGGTCGCAAAGAGTTGGACACAACTGAGTGACTTTCACTTTCACTTGTCATGAATATTTGTATATGTGTATCCTGGTACAGTACTTTGGCCACCACAGGCAAAGAGTTGACTCATTGGAAAAGACTCTGATGCTGGGACGGATTGGGGACAGGAGGAGAAGGGGACAACAGAGGATGAAATGGCTGGATGGCATCACCGACTCGATGGACGCGAGTCTGAGTGAACTCCGGGAGTTGGTGAAGGACAGGGAGGCCTGGCGTGCTGCGATTCATAGGGTCGCAAAGAGTTAGACACAACTGAGTGATTGAACTGAACTGATCCTGGTACACATATGCAAGAGTTTCTTTTGGGTATGTACACATAACTAAGGAGGGGATTGATGAAGCATAGGATATGGGCTTCTTCAAATTTATTCAGTTCAGTCGCTCAGTCGTGTCCGACTCTTTGAGACCCCATGAATCACAGCTCGCCAGGCCTCCCTGTCCATCACCAACTCCCAGAGTTCACTCAGATTCACGTCCATTGAGTCCATGATGCCATCCAGCCATCTCATCCTCGGTCGTCCCCTTCTCCTCCTGCCCCCAATCCCTCCCAGCATCAGGGTATTTTCCAACTGTCTCTTATA